>WAAE01013234.1:116105-139618 GCA_013400495.1 Nicator chloris
GCGGGGCGCGGCGGGGGGGGGCCTGGGGGGGGGGGCTATGGGGCGGGCTGCCCGCGGCGCGCGGGAGGAGCGCGAGCGGCGGGGGGTGCCCCGCTCTCGCACCCAAACCCACGCGTGGGCACAGAGCCCCCCCGTGCCCAGCCGCTCCCCTTTGTCTCCTCTGCGCCCTTAAAACACAGGGCTGGATGAGAAAAAAAAAAGGAATGGAGGAGAAAAAACCCTGTGTAATTTCCTTTTTTTCCCTGTTTTGTTTCNGAAACAGAAAAGAGGGAATTAGAGGGAGGGAAAAAGAGGGAATAGAAGGAAACAAATAAGAGGGAGCGAATAGGAGGAAATAAGCAGAAATAAGTGGAAATTACTCACATAGAGGCCAGTGTGCCCCGCACCAAAGAAGGGGAAGGGGATGGAGAGGGGCCGGAGCTCGGAGCCACCGTCGTCCTGTTTCCGCGTGGCGGCGTCGCCCTGGGCCGGCCCGAAGGGGTAGAAGTCGCCCAGAGGCACTTCCGCACCGGCCCACAGCCACTCGCCCAGTGCTACCAGCACGGCCCAGCCTGCCAGGACATGCATGGCCGCCGGCAACACCGCTCGCCTCTCACGGAGGCACCAGCCACGGAAGCATGGCGGGGGCGGGGCAGGGCGAGGCGGGGCAGGGCAGGGCAGGGCAGGACGCCCGCTGAGGGGCACGGGGAGGGCGGCGGCTGCTGCCCGGAGCCGGGCGCTGGGACCGATCGCCCGGAGCGCGGCGTGAACCGGAGGCCCCTCAGCTCCAACGCGCGCCGAGCGCCCTGGCCCTGCCGGCCACGCCCCCGGGGCGTATTTGCATAGTCGGGGTGTGGCCGGCCAATGGGCGCCGGGCGCGTATATTATCAGGAAATTCTTTTCAGGAATGCCGTGTTTTAGGTTACGCTCCAGGCTCAAGGGCTTCTTTGTCTTTACTGGAGGGAAAAAAAAAAAACCAAAGCAAAACAAACACACCCACCCTACATTTATTATCGGGAAATGGTTTGACTGGGAGAGGCTGAGCTCCCAGGAAAGTCGAGGACTGCTCCCAGGGAAGCCCCACTAAAAGCACCAATGGTTCTGAATAATTATCAGCTCATGCGGGTCCCAAAGTTGGACCCCAAGATCAGCCTGACTCCTGAGATGCCAGTGCATGCACCGATGGTCCAGGACCACATGTTCCCCGGGCAGGCAACCCTATCTGAGCCCTACTGCCGATCCCACAGAGCTGACTCTATCACTTTAAAAATCTCTTGGAAGAAAATGTTAAAAGAAAAGGAGAGGGGAAAAAAAAAAAAAAAGAAATCCAAAATAAATAAGCAGGCACATCCGGATTTCTCCCCTAGGACGCTAATAAAGGTTTTATGGGTTTGATATGAATTACCCTCCCTGGCCATTCATCGCTGATTTCCTGGAAGGCATTAAGCTGCACACCCCGGCCCCGGCCCTGGCCTCGGGGGACGCCGTGGTGGGATGCAGCAGGGGCACTGCCATCCTCCCCCACAGCCCATCTGTGGCTCTGGGATGCCATCCGAGACCCATCTCTTTTGGGGAGTGACTGCGGGGCCATCTTCTGGCCGTCGCCATCTACCTCCTTACACCCATCAGAGTGAGCCCTGCGCTCTCCAGTCCCATCTCCTGGCCCTGCCATGCCATGCCAGGCCTGCCACAAGCTCAGCTTCCAAGGAACACAGGGATATTGTGGCAGGACCTGCCCCTCTGTCAGGACCAACCCCACAGGGCCATCCTGGGCTTCTCATGGTAGGTTTTACCTCAAGAGAGGGGAAGGGGAGCCATCTCAAGCATGAGGGGAAGATTTTCTTCCAGGCAGGCTTTGCACAGGAAAGCATCACCATATTCCCCCCACGTTGTCCAGCCCAGCTCCCTGGGATGTTAAATTGGAAGCAGTAAATGGAGCAGGGAGAACAGCTGTGGGCCCCAGCTGCAGAGATTTCCTCTGGGCCTGGAGCTGGAGCCAGTGCAAAGCTGGGCTCTGTGCTGAGAATGCTGGGGGGAGTGTGGGGGAAAGCAGCCCTTTCTCCACAGCCTCTGGCCAAGCTCTGTCTACCACCCACTCCATCTCCAGGAACAGATGCCCCTTTCTGCCACCACCTTTACGGCGTCCAGCTCTTTGATGGCCACCAAAACGGGGCCAGGATCTGCCACACCCATGCCAGTGGGTAGTTCTGGTGAGGCTGTTGGGCTCTGGAGGGGACGGTGCAGGTCCCAGGGGTATCCTGGACTCTCATCCCAGCTTCACTGGCACCCGCAGCTGGAGATGCTCTCCAGGAGCGAGAGATGGAGGCAGGGATCCTTCTGCTGACCCCAAACCTGTCTCTGCCTGGCATCACAGTTTCAGGGCTGCCCCAAACCCACAGGCAGTCGCCCTCCCAGCCAGTTCCTCCCAGCCACCACTCACAGCCCCATAGTGGGGCTCACTACTTCCCACAAAAGGCAGCCCTACAAAACCATTGGGAAAGAGCACGAAAGCCTACCCACCCCCCAGCCTAGTCAGACCCCGTGCTTGGGGGACGGGACATGTGGAAGGGGCCTGGGGAGCTATTAATGATCCAGAGCGCATTCAGCACGGATGCTTTCAGGCAGAGGGGACTGCAGGTCAGCACATGGTTTGGATTTGGCTCTCCCCTCCCTTCCAGCTAATTGGGCCAAGCCCAGAGAGCGTTCCCTGCGGATGCCAAACACGTGTGTGGCACAAGCATCACCTCCTGTGGGGGAGGACTAGTCCTGGAAGCTCCCACCCCAAGGTGGGAGAGGCAGCCAGGTAGACCAGGGAGGTGTGTGGGTGTTTGAGGGGAGCTGAGGTTTGATGAAAGGGTTTGAACTCGTTATCTGGCCCAGGCTCAAAGAATGCAGCAACACAGATCACGTGCACAGATGTGGGTGGTGGGAAGGGGCTGGAGGGTAGCCAGGAGGATGGAGGTTACTGCAACACCCAGCTCCCGCTCCCCCAAACCCCCAGCAATGCCTGCCTCCACTCTACAGGGCCATGGGAATAGGGGCCACCTCTTCCCCTCTCCCATCCCTCCTGCCACCCTGGGACCCTTCTGAACCACACAGCCCAGGCATCTGGTGGCCACGTGTCATCTGAGCTACGGTGGCAGGGATGTTGCTGGCTTGCAGTTGTGTCCCCTCCCCCCGCTAGGGGAGTCCCAAATGAGCAGAAGGACCTGGGCCTGGGGGTTTCCAGGTGCTGTTCCTCTGGGAAGCTCAGGGCTGTTCGGTGATGCTGTGGGGGGAACACAGTGCCACTGGGACACAGAAAAGGAGCTGTGACTCTTCCAGCCATTGCTGACACCAGCACAAATAGGGATGCGCAGCCATTGAGATGGACACAAATCCTCTTCCCTGGGGGAAGCCCTGGCCCGAGGCTCTTGTCCCACAACTGCAAAGCCAAGGTTTTGAAATGCTGAGGGTGCTGCTGGCTCTGGAGGGCTGGGGATGCTACCAGGGAGTGTCCCAGCAACCTAGTAGCACCAGGGGTAACCCTACCAACCTGCCACCCTGTCACTCCCCACACCAGTCCCTGGCCTCACCACACATCTCAGGGGAGGACAGGGACACAGCACTTCACCTAAGGATATCCCCAGCTTCTGGGCCAGTCCCAGTGCAGGGAACAGTGCCAAAACCAGGACACGAGGCTGAAACCAGAGCCTGGTGAAGTCCTATCCCTGGCTGAGGCTCCTGCAGCAGGCAGCTGGGTTGATGGCAGTGAAAGCCAACCCACCACCAGCTTTAATGAAGGCTTCAAACCCGTCGTGAAGCCACATTGGCAAGTCCAGCATCGCGCAGGGCTGGGGCTGGCCACGGGCACCTCCAGCATCGCAGCGGAGCATCGGAAAGCAACATCGGGTTTCCCAATCCAGCTGAAAGCTCCTCGGATGTTCTGCCGCTTTGATTATTTGACAGACCATGTTTTTTAAATTATTCTTGTATAAATATTTACGCATTTTTACAAGAACCATGCTTTGAGCAACAGGCCGTGGCAGATGAAGGGCCAGAGGGGAGGGGGCTGGATGCTGGCTTGCTCCATCCCGGCTCTGCAGGTCAGCTGGGGGTTGAGCGGACCGGCAGGGATGCAGGGCAGCACCCCTGCCTGGGGGCCCGGGGCGGTGCGTGCTGGGTGCTGACAGCACACACAGCCCCACCTCGCCCCAGCCAGAGGTGGCAGTGCTCCTGCCTTTCCCCCTCACTCCCCCGGCCATCCCCTCCCCAGGGAACAGAACCCAGCCAAACGGGGACCGGCCAGAGGCCAAACCGCCTGCTACGGGAAAACATCGCCGGCCGCTGCTGGGAGCCCCGTGCAGCCCCACACGCCTTCCTGGCCTCGTCCCTGATCAGGTCTGAAAAACACTTCGCACCGACACCTTGAGCCAGAAAAGCCGCACTGGGCAGCAAGGGCTGTTGGCAGGGTGGAGATCACTTCTTCATTGCCCACTCCCACCTCGGCACTGCACCCCAGCCCACCCCGACCTCAGACCAGGTCGGGGAGAAGGCAGTGGGTGCCGGGAACCCCTGAGGGTGTTCCAGGAGAGAAGGGGAAGGGGTGGGAAGGCTCTGGGCCCCCCATATCTGCCCCCAAAGCAGGGCAGGTCTGCAGGGATAGGTAGTGCCTGCAGCAAAGTCTGCTTCTGGACTTCCCGATGGGGACCCTTCTGCAAGCCCTGTCCTGCTCCCCAGGATTGTTGCTGTGGATTTTGGGAAGGATAAGGGTGAGCTCCCCCCCTCCCCCATCCACAGATGGGATCCACAACCCAGCCTCGAGTTTTCCACCGAGCTCAGCAGAAATTCACCCAGAAGGTCAGTGACCAGAGAAAGGGATGATCCATCATTAAATAAATTGTTTTCATTTCCCAGGATAAAGGGGAGGAAAAGGGGAGGAGGGGAGGTGTTGTTGGATCAGGACTGGAAAATAAAAGAGCACAAGGCAGGAAAACCACCTCCCGTACTCCCTGCAGAGAGCAGCCCCAGCTCCTTCCCTGCGCCCTCACAAGAGTTTTACAGCCAAAACTCTTAATGTGATTATAATAATTATTTCTTTCCTAGCAATTTCACACCCCCCCCCTTGGTGTTTTTGGTGGTTTTTTGGGGGGGGGTTGTTTTGTTTTGTTTTGTTTTGTTTTTCCGGATAAACAGCCTATTTTGAAATGTCACTGGGGGAAGCCAAGACTCCAGCTGAGCCCTGGCCGGGAGGAAGGAGCAGGGGCAGGGGGAGCGTGCGAATGTGTGCGGATGCATGAAGGCAAGCATGTGCGTGCGGGAGCGTGGGCACCCGCGGGGACACCCCGCTGCAGCATGCAAGCACACCCAGGGCTTGAAAACCTGGCCGTGCCCCAGGCATGAACAGATGGGGGATTCTTCTCCCTCCCTCTCAGTCTGAGTGCCCCCTTGAACCCCCCCATCTTGCACCCCTCATCTCCCACCCCTCTGTGTGGTCCCCCCCCAAGCCCCAGGGCTGAGCTTTGAAATCTGTTGAAAAGAGACCCTTTTTGCCAAAATAAACAGCCTGTCATGTTAAATTACTCTCTCTTCCTCTCTACCTTCCCTGCCTTTGTCCCCCCTCCCCGTCCCAGCCGCTTTGTTGGGGGCCGTGGCGCTCTGGGGGCTTGTGGGGTGCAGAAGTGCAGGCGCTGGTGTGGAACTGCAGTGCTGGGGCAGAGCATAACCCACCTCCCCACCCCAGTGCCCCTGTGCCCTGCCACCTCCTCGACCCACCAGCTCAGCACCCCAATACCTTTCTGCTGAGTGATGATGGCATCTTGCAGAGTCTGGGGTGCAGCAGTCACACTGCACAGCCCTACAGAGAGGCAAGCTGGGTGAGGGACACTGGGGGCTCATTGCAGCTCCTCGCCCACCTCTGCTGTGCCAAGTGCTCCCATGCCCCCGGGTTTTTTCCTCTCTCTTGCTTGTACTTGCCCTTTTTGGGGGGGTTGTTTTCTCTCTCCTGTTTCTAACTGAGCAAAAATTCATGGAACTGTAAAATGCTGCGATGGAAACAGTGATTAGCTCATTCAGGCCAGACTCTCTGCCAGTACCAGGGCACTCACCACCAGCCTCCAGTGACTTGTCCAGACACTGTGCACTCCAGCCATGTCTTCCATAGCCTAAGTGACCTTCTTGCTAGGAAATTTTTCCTGCTGTTTTCAGGCCAGTGGAGGTGTGCTCAGCTTGGGCTGATTGCAGGGTTGAGTGTCCAGGTGCTGCCCCAAATGCCTGGCCATGCAGTGTCCCTGCCCTATGGCTCATCCCCTGCAGCACGGCCCCAGCCAGGGCTCAGCCACCCATCCAGGTGGGACTGAGCTTCTGTGCCCCCCACCTGATCTACACCATTCCCTCCCCACGCCAGCTCTGCTCCCTCCTGCTCAGAGCATTGCTCAGCATCTGGCAGCATCCCCAGTTGCTCCCACCTCTTCTGGCCGGCCAGCTTTGTCACCAGATGTGCCACTGCCCAGCATCACTCTTCCTTCTCACACAGGGCCTGCAACCAGGCTCACTCACTGTGCTGCCTGTGCCTGGCAGCAGCCAGGAAGATGCCCCTCCAGGACCTGCCCCTGGCCCCTTGCCTGTGGGGGAGAGGAGAGAATGAGAAGGGGAGAAGAAGTGGTAGAGGAAGGGCGAAGGGGAATAGGAAAGGAGAAAAACAGGGTGAAGAACAGGATGGAGGGAAAGAGGAAGAAAGGAGGAAAGGAAAGGCAGAAGAGGGAAGGAGGAAAGGGGAAAAGGGGAGGTCCTAGCCTGCAGGAAGGGGCAGAAGGCAGCATTTGCAGCACCAGCCTCTTGACTGTGGCACCCAGAGGTCTGAAAAGTGCAGGTGTCAAAGGCAGAGATGAGCTGAGGGGATCACATCACACTGGCTCTTCCTGGCACTAGAGCTCTGGCAGCAGGATGCCAGGGTCACACTGTGGGCTCAGCCAGCACTGTGACAAGAGGGCGGTGTTACCCCACTAGCACCAAGACATCTGTGGGGACAGCCACATTTCCCTGCCCTGCCCAGCCTTACCTTCCTATAGAATCACTCCTGGCTCTCAGTTCAACTTTTGCACGATGCCCACAGCCTCCTCCAGCATTCCTGCCAGGCACTGACAGAAGGAATGTCCTGGCTACTGCTGCAGCAGGGACTCCATCCATGACAAAATGATGCTCCATGGGCACACAGCAATGCTGCTGGCAGTGAGCCATGCCCCACCACCCCCAGAAAAGTGGTGGCCTGCATCTCTCTGCCCTCTTTTTCCCACACCAGGGCATGGAGCAGTAATCTGTCTTGCCTAGCTTGGGTTCAGCATTCTTCAGGATGAGCCTAAGCCACTCTGATGGGGGTCTGCTGCTTTCGGTCCCTCTCTAGGACGCCAGCCAGCTTGTCTTCCCCACATGATGGAACAGGGTAAGACCTGCCCTCTCAGCCCTGGCTGAGACAGCCATTGGTGTGGGGGGCTGAGCATCCCCTGCTCAGATGGGGTGACGCCTGAAGCGCAGGGCTCAGGTAAGGAGATGCAGAGCCCATCACCCACTGTTGGGGTTTAAAATCTGGCAGAGGCTCCCCAGCTCAGAGCACCCGCAGCCTCCCGGTAGTGAGAAGCCCAGTGAAGGCTTAATTGACTCGAACTGTAGCTGCTCAAGGATGCTCTGCAGGTGGAAGCTCTGACCCTTGGAAATCAGAACTCCTTCAGTCGGCTGGCAGAAGGGTAGATGAACACGAGGAACAGACTCCTGCCTGCAGGGCAGCTCCTCAGTCACGGGGAACTCAAGTAGGCACAAGGACGAACTGGAAATTACCCCTGGGGAGATCCAGAAACCTCATCTGGGCTGTTTAAAAGCATAAGCGTGAGCCGCAGGAGGTGGGAGGACGAGCCGTGAGCCCCATGGCACACTCCCTCCCCTCCTCAGAAGCGGTCCCCACACTGGTCTCGGGTCCCCTGCCGCCACAGAGCCTCTCCCACTTCCCCATTCCCTTCCCTGCTCTGACCAAGGGCAGAATCGGTTTGCAGGACAGCCAGGGACGGCTGAACCACACTGTCCCGCTGGGAGAGCCCGGCCTTCCAGCCACAATCATTGAGCTCCGGCTCCAGGACTGCGAAGCTCGGCAACGTACCCCTGCAAGGTGATGGCACTCAAAAAGATAACGTGCCCGGAAATCCCCATTCCGGGATTTGTGGGACACAGGGAGAAGTGAGGGCAGGTCTGAGGGTACTACCGCAGGCAGCTCGGCAGGCACCGAACCCCCAAGCGCGGAGCGGGGCCGGGGGCGGCAGCGGCTGGGCTGAGGGACCGCCCGGACCGGCCCCGCCGCTCCCGGACCCCTCCCCGCGGCGGCTTTGGGGTCGAAAGCCGCACTTTGTGCGTCCTCCCGCGTCGATCCTCCCGCAGCCCCGCAGGAAACCGCGCCTCGGGCGGGGCCCATGTGTGCAGCGAGGCGGGCTCGCTCCCAGAGAGGGGCGCCGGGGGTGCCGCGCCTGGGAAGCTGGAGCCTGATGGAGCCTGAGCCTGGTGTTGACAGAGTTGCACTGAGCCTACAGGGCTGCTCTGGGCACCGGCAAGGCAGGCTCAGGGTCCTGCAGCCCATCCACACAGGTTGGGAGCGGCCGGGCAGGAAGAGCTGAGCTGGGCCGGGGCAGGAGGACAGTGGGTCCCTTCACCTGGCACTAGCTGTGACAGGGTGCTGCCAGTACGTAGTCCCTGTGCCAAGGGGGGTGTGGGAGAGCACAGCCTTACCCTGGCATGACCCTCCAGCTGAGTACACGCTGTCACCCTTCTGGAGTGCCGGAAGACGGACCACGGTGTGACTCAAGCCCTCGCCCTGTGTTTGCCCTGTACCTCTCCCTGGGAGCCACCCAGCGCCGGTGCTCGTCCACGCCCGGCTCTGCTCCCCTCCGCCCGCCCCACGACGGCACCCAGCCCTGCCCTCCCTGCCCACGCACATGTACTGCTGCTCGCAGCAGCGTAAGATAGTAGCAGAGCTGCCATGGAAGCCAACACTTCCCTCTGGCACAGCTACCTTGGGGTGATCGTGTCCCGCGAGAGGCAGCGGATGGAGTGTTTCCAGCGGGCCGAGGACATCCTGCTCACCCTGTTGGAGAGCGTCCACGCCAGGGAACCCCGCTTCCTCGTGGACTACGCCAGGAACCTGGAAGCCTTCGAGTTCGCTCTCTGTGCCTCTGAGGATGCTGTCACTCTCGAGGTGCCCCTGCGTGTTGACGGCGATACCCTGCGTGTGCTGCCGTGCCAGACCAGGGACGCCCCAGGCAGGCATCCTTCAGAGCTGAACACCTGCTGTCTGGGAGTGTGCTCTCCAGGGACTGATTTGGAGGACTGGACTGGTGTCGTGGATGTGATGGAGCACGGAGGTGGTGTAGGGTGCCTGCTTCCAGGCAAAATCCTCCAGCACCTGAAAGAGCTCCTTGTTTCAGCCATCGTGCACTGCCAACGCCTCTTCCTGCTTCAGCCAGGTGCGTACACTGGCAGGGTGCTTCCCAGCCAGGGGCTGCCTCCAGTGCCTGCCCAGCTTCCCAGCTTGGCAGTGATCCCTGTGCAAACGTGCTGGGACGTATGTTCCTGGGCACGTGGCCCACCCAAAACCTGCAGGAGCAGGGGAGCGAGCACCTTGCTGTGTGCTGGGATGGGCTTTGCCCCCAGCTAAGGAGGGGGAGATGCAAACTATTCCCTGCTGTCCCAGGGCATCAGAGTCATCCTCAGGCATCTTCACCTGGGACTGATGGCACCCTTCTTGGTGCAGGGTACACCCAGCCCTGCTGTTAGCCCCCAGGTAGGGCTTGCTCAAGGACTTGGTGTGCTTGGTTTACCCTAACCACGTTCTCCCCTCCACCTCTCGGCCTCCAAGTGCCCCCTGCTCCCTGGAGGAGGCTTTTTGGAGAGTGAGCTGGGAGTGCATCAGAGCTGGACCAGGACCCTGGGGCATGGGTCTGACCCTGTGAATACATGGGCCCCAGCTTTGTCCTCAGAAAAGACATGATGGGAGGGGATCCTGGGAAATGCCCATAGCAGTTCCATAAGCTTCTTCATGCATTTTCATCTCCCAACGTGCTTCTTGAAGTAAAGCTCAACCAGGGTGTAAGGGTGATGTGAGAGGACCAGTGGGTCTGAAAGTCTCTTAACCCGGTCCCAGCAAGTCCACCATCCCCTCCTTCCTCCGTGGCCAAGCCAGTGATCTTCATCTTCCTCCACCCCCACAAAGCAATGAACCTTTCCTGATCCATTTTTCTTGGACTGCATTGCTTTTCTTGGCACTGCTCAGCCGCCCAGAAGCACGGCTCAGTTTGATTGCTTGAGACTTCCTGCTGTGCCTGATCTTGAGCTCTGTGACGCTTCTTCCTGTAAAACCACCCCAGCATGGCTGGGAGAGGGGTTTTCCCCGGGGAACTGCACCCAGACTGCAGCACTGGAAAGGGCTGAGTCGAGCGGGGTGGGACGTGGCCACGGGTGCTGCAGCACACACCTGGTTCAGCCTGCGGGACCGGCTGTGATTACCTCCTCACTGCTGCCAAACCCTCTGCATCTAGGTGACATCAGTGCTGAAAACCTGCGGGAAGGTGCCATGGAGCTCTCCCTGCTGATCCGTGGCAGCTGGAAGACCATTCGCTTTGACATTGTTCCGGTGGTGAGGAGGCAGCAGGAGCCGCTCCAGCTCCGGAGGCGGCAGAGCGACAGGGGCTTCCCTGAAGGCAGCCTCAGGAAGGCCACAGAAGAGGCCCACTTTGTCCCTGCCTCTCCCCATTGCTGGAGGTGAGAGGCTGGGCTGCAGGCACAGCGGGGTGATCCTCCACCAGGGATCCCCCCTGGCTGGCAGCACTGCTGGGTGGAGGCAAAAAGAGGTTGGGAAAGGTTGGGAACATGTCAGCAGGGGTTGAAGTCAGCCCCTCATAACGCCCAAACCCTCTTCCCTGCATTGAAGAAAAACACCTCAGCCAAGTTTCAGACAGCTCACGGAAAGAGGGGGAATGCAACTGAAGGAGCCCCCTGACATTATTCACTGGAGCTGCACCCTGACTGTGCAGAGGGTGGCAGCTCTCAGATCCCTGCTTGGGCTTCAGAGACAAGCCTAGGCACCCAGCAGCAGCAGGGTGATGAGGTGCCTCCCAAGGTGGGCTGCAGGACAAAACAGGGTTGGACTGACATATCTTGCCTGCCAGCACAACTACCCAGCCCCACAGAGGGGCTGAGCAGCCAGCTGGACCAGTCCATATTTATTTTAGGAACAAGGTGGTCCAGCTGGATGCTCAGTCCCTCATTGGGGACCAACCCAGCCTCCCCTCCCCATGACACATAGGGGAGCACAACCCCACTTCGCCCTACTCTTGATCCTCCTGGGAGGGCAGGAGCTGCTCAGCAGTGTTCCCATCTCACTGCACACCTCTGAAGTTCTGCTCTGCCAGAGGCAAGTGCAGGAGGTAGATCCAAGGTGCTGCATTGACTGGGACCATGTGTGGCATGGAGGGATCCCCCTGCACACCAAGTCACTGCAGGCATACTACCCCATCCTGGGAGGATGCAGGTCTTCATCTCCCCTCCCAACCGACCCCACTCTCTTCATCCAGATCCTCCACTCACCTTCCCATCCTGAAGCTGCTCCGAGGAGTGGACACCCTGAAGGGACCCCGTCTGGACAGCCTTCGCCTGCTCGACCAGCTCCGCGACCAGGACTGGGGAGGGGAGGGTGGGAAAGGCACTCTCACTTTCAACCACCTGAAGGTAGGTTGGTTCTGCTGCTTGGCGCCGTGTCTCTCTGGGCAAGCAGAGCCAAGGCTGCTCCCCTGCACAAGAACCCAAACAAGGGCGAGTGCCTGCAGTGCTTTGGGGTGCACCAGCCCATGGCTGTGTCTGGAAAGGATGTGTGCTGCTGCCAGCCACAGTTAGAGGGCTGTCCTGGTTTAGGACAAGGGCTTTGATCCTTCTTCCTTGGATTGAACCAGCAACCTCCAGCCAGAGACACGTTGTGCATTCAGAGCTGGGGCTCTGCACTGGTGTGCAGGGCCTCATCCCCTGGCCCAGGCTGCCTGTGTCTGTGGGATGGCATCCCTGTGCCATGCTGCAGGCTGCCCCGTGCCCTGGTGTGCTGGAAAGTGTCCATACAGGGCTGAGGGTGGCATTTCTGATGAGAAAAAACCTCCTCTCCCCACCCAACTTGTTTTCAACACTCTGGAGCCATGCCAACTGGCCGTGCTGGAGACAGCACTTGGTGGCACAACCCAGGTGTGCCCTGCCTTTTGATGGCTCTCCAAGCCAAGGCTCAAGAAGGATGCAAGGATGTTTTCTGCTTACAGAATGGCTCCAGCTCCAAGTAACACAAATCCTGTGTGCTTTGCTTTGTGTCACATTCTTTGATGTTTTGGGGGAGGTGGTTTTGGGGTTTTTTTTAAAGAAAAAGGGCAGATGTATGTATCTGGCCTTCAGAAAAGTATGATCTGCTCCAGCCCCCATGGATTCAGCCCCACAAGTGGTTGCATGGTGACCTGCAGGGTGTGAAGGGACAGCCTTCCTGGGATCAGGCCTTGTGCCTGATCCTGTGCTCTTCTCTCCCTCCTCACAGATGGTGCTGCTGTGGAGCACAGAGCTCTTCCCCTCTGCAGAGGACTGGCAGGACCTGGAAGGCTCTGTCTACAGGCTCTTGGTGATCCTCCTCCGCTGCCTGGCCACCCAGCACCTGCCCCACTTCCTGAACCCAGAGGAAAACCTCTTCCAAGGAGCGGCCCCAGACCTTGCCTCCCTCTACCATAAAGTCGAGAGCTTTGCCTGGGACCCCCAACGCTTCCTCCGCTTCCATTTTGGCCTCCATGGCTTCAGTGGCAGCTGGCAGGCAGACGCTGAAACCCGAGCCCTCCTGCAGCTCCCCAGCAAGGATGGGTCCTACTGGGACACAGCCTACTTTGACATGCTGCTCAGCCAGGTAAGCCCAACCCTTCAGCTGAACTCTAGGCAGCACCAGAAGCCACCTGGGCTAGGAAGCTTGGGATGTGCTGTAAGTGGCCCCACCGAGCCCTCTGGCATGCTGTGGAGGCTGTGGGAGGCTGGGGCATGGAGCTCAAGCAGAGTGGGGAGCCCTCTCCCCTCACTTCCCACCTGCCTTTAGTTTCAGGTGTACCGGATCCAGGACAGTGCACGCCGCTCAGCCGTGTCCCAGCTCCTCTCCAAGATCCGCCAAGAAATCCCTCAGCAGAGCTGAGTGGGACCCTGCAGCTCCCCCACTGGAGCGTCTCAAAACTCTTGAGGGGTGCAAGGAGAGCTACAGGGCCAGGGAGCAGCGTGCTGCTGTGTCATTTTATTGAGGAAAGGTGGTACGGGGAAGAGAGCACATCTGCTGCAGCTGGGGGCATACACAGCCTCTTGGCTGCCCTGGTGGACCTGGGCACTGGGTGCTTCACGGTACACAATCTGGAGGGGCATTCTGCACCACAGGGTAGGGAAGGCCGAGGTTGTTGGTGATGGGAGGGGAAGAGAACTCTGGCCAGGCCCTGCATCCAGCCCTCAGTCAGCTTGCTGAGGGTCACCATGCCCTGGGGCCAGGGGAAGGGAAAGAACTGAGGGGCCAGGCCACTGGGGGTTGATGGGAGAAGTGGTTTTGAGCCACGTCTCACATCAGCTGAGCACAGCCCTCTCCTCCATGTCCCCTGCTATCCCAGCTTCTTCCCACTGCGCCTTGGTTTCCTGGGTGTTGCCTTGTGTCCTGCCAGCATCCCAGGGAGGCAGTGGAGTCCCTCTGCTGCCAGCTGCCTGCAGCCAGGCATGCGGGGCAGAGCCAGACCACCTCCCCCAGCCTCCCCCACCAGGGGTGCTCACAGCCTGCTGCGGTGGCAGCGCTTAAGGGCGTCTTGCAGGGCTCCAAGTACTCGGTCCACGTTGCCACTGGTTGAGTTGCAGCCCATGAGGCCGATGCGCAGGACCTGGGAGGAGAAGGGTGAGTGTCTGTGCCGCAGCAGTCCCGTGCGGAGTGGGGGACACACGGCCAGGCTGTGTGGTTGTGCACAGCTCCCTTGCTGGTATTTAACACACCGTTCCCTATAAAGAGGTGTCGCCCCGCTAATTACGTGCGTGGTTATTCAATTAACAGCCTGTGCGTGGTGATTGTGTGCGGTTCTGCTGCTATGCGTTGCTCCGGGCAATGGGACACAGCCAGCCACACAGGCTGTGGCAGCCAGAGAGTGGCAGTGAATACGGGGTTGGGTGCCCAGCCACGGGCAGCAGGAGGGGAGGACTCTGCCCACCTTGCCCACCGTGGGGCCCAGGCCCCCAGCGATCTCCATGCTGTGGCTGTCCATCAGAAAGGCCGTGATGTCCCTCCAGCTGTAGCCCTCAGGCACCCTGACAGTGGTGATGGTGGGAAGTCTGGCCTTCTGAGGAAGAGAGAAACTGGTTTCAGTCCCACGGCCCCTGGTGACCCCAGCACACTGCCAGGAGAGAGCATCACTGAGGGGGGGAGATTTTTCTCTGGCATCAAAAGCTGCCCAGGCACATCTCCAGCTGCACAGGGCTGTGTCCTCACACTGCCCCTACTCTGTGATGGTGATGGTGGTGGGCTTGCCCTGCACCCACCTCCTCTTCCACAAAGAGCTCAAGCCCCATGTCCAGCAGCCCCTGGCACAGCTGGGTGCAGTTGGCCCGGTGTCGCTCCCACGAGCTCTCCAGACCCTGTGGGCAGAGAGCAGAGAGAAGGTCTCTGCTGCTGCCAGGCATCTCCTGGCACCCACGGTTCCTCCAAGCCCCACGGGCACTGCTGGTGCTCCCCTGCCTGTCTGGTGCCACTCACCAGTTCTGCCAGCATGGCCAAGCCTTCCCGCAAGCTGAAGAAGCTGTTGATGGGTGCCGTGTGGTGGTACCTGCAAAACTCAAGGGACGCCCAGAGGGGTTCAGCTTGGCTGCAGCACAGCAGCCCCTTGCTCGCGGTCGGGGAAACTGAGGCACGGCATCCTCCCTCCTCATCACCCAGCGCAGAGAGTTGTGACCAGCAGCCAGGGTGATGGGGAGGCAGGGCCCGAGCCCTGAGGGGCAGGCAGCCCCTGAGCCAGGACAAAGGCTGGGTGGGGAGCGGTTGCAGCCGTCTGTAACAAGAGAGCCTGCCCTCACCTCCGCGGCTCCCCGTCACAGCCCCAGTAGTTTGCCAACCAGCCCATGTCGAGATAGAAGGATGGGGGCTTCGTCTTCCTCCTCAGCAGCTTCTCCCTGGCGAAACAGAGTACTGGGGAGAGGCGGGACATTCATCCCACCAGCTCCAAGGTGGGATCAGCCCCGTGGGAGGGAGGACTCTAAAGTGAGCGCAGAGATTGGCTCCAGCTCCCAGTCACCGCCCAGGGATGGGATGGGTTGTACCCCCCCAGCACTGCTGCTGGGCGTCCTCTCCACAGAGCGGGACCGAGACAGGTGGCTGGCAAAGAGAGAGAGGCGACAGCCTCCCCCAGCCCCGTCGCCTTCCACCCTGGTGAGAGCTGCTCTTACCTGGCTCGCTCACTGAACGAGATGGGGGCACTGCCAGGGGGTGCGTTGAGGACTTTCTGGGACCCCGAGTACAGGACATCGATCTCTGCCCAAGAGGAAAGACAACTCCTTAGGAATCGGAGGCTCCCAGCAGGACAATGCTGAGCCTCTGACCTAGCTGCAGGTGGTGGGTGGGAGGCACAAGGATGGCACACGTGGCAGGTCCTACTTGTGTTCAGGCTGCTTTGGGAGGGCCCCTGGCACTGCTGATGGTCCCCCAAGGGGAACAGGCTCTCTGTGAGCTCTCTCTGAGCCAACTGTGGCTGGGCCAGTTTCTAGTGCTGCTAGCCAAAATGCAGGCGGAGGGGCTGATCCCACTGCTCTCTCCCTGTCCCAGGAATGGACCCCTTTGTCCCCTGGTTGCCCATGATGGCACTGTGGCTCTTACCCTGCTGGTCCATGAAGATGGGGGCTCCCCCAAGCGATGCCACTGCATCCACAAGCAGCAGGCAGCCGTGCCTGTGGGAGGACAGAGCTCAGCCTGGTGTTCCTGCCACCTCCTCTTGCCACATCTCTGCCTGCAGCCCTGGCATCCTGGTCCCTACAGGGGCTGCGTGTCTCACTGGCACCAACTGCTTCCAGCACAACAGAGCCAGAGAAAAGCCCAGCACGTATAAATCCCCAGGCCCAAAATCCCAGTGGTGGCCTTGGGGTGCCCTCAGTCCCCGCGGGTGCCCACAGGCACTGACCGGTGGCACAGCTCGCCCAGCCCCTCCAGTGGCTGCAGCACGCCTGTGGAGGACTCGCCGTGGGTGATGAAGAGCACCAGAGGTTTGTGCTGCACCAGGCCCTGCATGACACAGAGGGAAGGTGACCACGCTGGAGGTCAGCTTGTGCCCTCTGCATAGTGGCCAGCACTCACCTGCTCAATGTCTTGTGGAGTGAAATACTTGCCCGGGGGCTTCAGCAGCTCATAGACGTTGGCTCCTGGGAGGAATTTGGGCAGAGGAGAGTGAGGTTTGGGCATGCTTCCCACTGGGCAGTCATTTACCTGCTCCATGGGGCTATTGGTCATGCATGAACGAGGAGCAGAGCCACCTGCCAGGGTCTGGCCTCCTGCTCAGCAGAAAAGCCATAAAGCACCATAAATGGAGTGGCATCCTCCTTGGAAAAACCTGGAGTGCTCTGTAGCAGAGTGCTCTCTGGTTTTGTAAGCCATGTCACCGAGCACTGCCAGGATCAGGACAGCAAACTGGGCCACCCTGCCTCCAAGCCCAGTCCCCTCGGCCCTGCCATACCATCTGCCTGTTCCCAGCATACCCAGCCTCCTCGCAATGTCGGCGGCACGTTGTCCCCAGATGCCATTGATGGCCACCAGCACGGTGTCACCTTGCTCGAGCAGGTTGAAGAGGGCAGCCTCCATGGCACAGTGGCCGCTGCCGCTGATGGCCAGGGTCAGCCGGTTCTGCGTCTGGAAGGCGTACTGGATGCCTGCCTTGATCTCGTCCATCACCTGCGGCAGCAGGACACTGGCCAGCACTGCTATTGCTCCTCTTGCCCCAGCAGAGCTGTTCCAGCCCCTCCTGGGGGTGAGGAAGAGGAGGGGAGGGAAGGAGAGCTGGGCTGGGGCAGCTCACCTGCAGCACTTCAGGGTGCATGTGGCCCAGGAGCTGCCGACCGCCCGCAGCCTGGATGCGGCGGGGCACATTGCTGGGCCCTGGCCCGAGCAGCAGCCGCTCTGGCACGGCCAGGGGCCGGAGCAGCTCCTCCGGCGGGGGAACGCGGAGCAGGCTGGTGGCCATGGCACGACGTGCTGTCCCCAGGAGCTGAGCCCAGAGAAGAGGAGCAGTGGAGGCTGCCTGAGCAGCTGCCAGCATTGCTGCACAGCGTATCCTGTGCCAGCAGTGTCCAGTGTCCCCATGGACCTTGACCCACAATTCGGTGCTCCCCCCTACCAGTCTGGACTCTACCCCTGGCTGCCTCCTCTATCTGGTTAATGTGTCACCAGTGCTATCCCTGCTGTCTTGGGCCCCTCATTTTGGGGGATGCCCCCTTGCTAGTGCTCATCGCTCTCCAGGTATGCCAGCCTCTGGGACTTGCAAGCCCCCAGGCAGTCCCTGTCCCCATGGCCCCCACAACACCAGGGCTAATGTTTCCCAACAGTATCCCAGCAGGTGGGATCCCTGCTCTGGGCACCTAGATCCTGTGCCACGGGATAGTTGTGCTGGGACTGGTCTGGCACAGCTGCCATGGTCATAGCTCCTCCTGCAGCAAAAAGTTCCTGTAAACCAGGGCTCCCTGACCAGGGATCTGCCTTGCAGAGGGGCATCTGGCTGGGTGACAGCCTGAAGGAGGTTGGCCAGTGGACTGATGTGCAGTAGGGCTGTGGACTGGGACACGGACACAGTCCCTGCCACAGCAAGCTGTGCTTTGCAGGCTCAGCCTGGATCATGGGCATCCCAGTGTATCCTGATGATGGCACAGGCCCCACGTGGCAGTTCGATATTCTGTTACCTGCTATGTGTACCCACAGCACATTGCATTGTGCCCAGCCTCTGGCACATTCTCTGCCATCCGTACCCTGAAATGGAAACAAGCCACCTGCTGCCAGCTTTAGCAGATCCATGAGTGGGTCCCTGCCCAGAAGAGCCCCTCAGTGAGCAAAGCTTTGGCTAGGGATGACAGCATAGGGGTGAGAATTCCCACCCAGCAGAATTGGCACCAGTGGCCGCTGCTGAAGACATATGGGATGGAGGCATGGGGCTGGCAACAGTGCCAGGTGAGAGCACATCTGCCCAGCAGCTGGGTGGCTACCACTGAGAGGAGCTGGGGGCATCTAAGTCTGCTCCCGCATGGCTGATGGAAGCCACAGTCAGCCCGGGGACTGCTGCTCAGCCGTCGTCCCACCAACGCGATGATGACATATCGGATGAAGAAGATCTCCCAGTTGCCTGTCCTCTAGGGAGATTTGGGGCACGGCTGGGGAGGCGACGCGTGGCCTCGGGGCAGCCGTGGGGCGAGGGTGGCTGTGCTGCTGGAAACAGCTGGCAGCGAAGGAATAATCCGCTTTCTGCGCTGGCTCTGAGTTCCGGGCGCAGATGGGCAGGAGCGGCCGTGCCCCGGGCGGCGGGCGGGGGCTCGGCGGACGGAGGAGCGACTGACGGCGCCGGGGCCGGGGGCACGGGAAGCCCTGGCGAGGGGCGCTTCTCGGAGTACTGGCCGGGCAGCAGGGGGAGCGGTGTCCGGTCCGGGGTACCGGGGTACCGGAGTGCAGGGGTACCGGGCTGCCGGGGTACCGGGGTACCGGAGTGCAGGGGTACCGGGGTACCGAGTTACCGGGGTACCGGGCCGGTGCCGGTTGCCGGGCGACGGCTGCCGAGTGCCGCCCCGCCCCGCCCCGCCCCGCCCCGCCCCTGCGGCGGATCCGCAGCACGCCCGGGGCCGGGGGATGCGCTGACGTCACCGCTCCATCCCCGAGCGCGCCCTCCCGGTCCCCGCGTCCCCCTCCGGGCGGCGGCGGCCGCCAACCAGCGCGTGGGGCGGGGACCGCAGGGGCGGGGCCGCTGCCACCCGCACCGGCACCGACACCGACACCGGCACCGACACCGGCACCGCATCGCACCGCGCGGCTCGGCCTCATGCCGGCGCCCCCCGCCCACGGCTGAGCGCTGCGCCCCTCCGAACCGGCCACGGGCACGGCCACGGGCATCGCAGGTAGGGGCGGGCGGCATCGCGCAGGACCGGGCAGCCCCGCCGCGCCCCGCGGGGCGCTGGCCGAGGGGGGATCGGGGCTGCTCCGGGGTGGCGGTGCCGCCTCTCGTGGCCCCGGCGGGGGCGAGGCGTGGCGGGTGGGAGAGGGATGCGCATCCCCGAGGGTCCGGCGGGGCGGGGGGGCTGCGGCCGGTGGCCATTTTGCTGAGCCCCCCGATTCTCGAAGTTGTGTGTTTGGGGAAACTGCCCTCGGGTCCCCAGCGCGGTGACCGCCGGGTGCCGCCCCATCTTCCAGAAGGATCCAGCCGAGGTGGGGGTGGGGGGGAGCTGCCCGCGGACGAGGAGACGCCTCGCATCCCAGTCAGGGTGGGAAGGGTGAGGATGTCACCCCCGCAGCCCATGGCGGGGGGCACAGGAACCCCTTGTCACCCCAGAGGCACCCCTGCTCTCCCCTCCAGGGCAGATGGCTGTGGTTATGCAGCTGAGCCATCTTGCGTCATCATCATAATGCTTCAGAGTTAAACAGCAGCGCTGGAGGGAGTGGTGGATGCCCCACCTGGGGCTCTCGCCGCGGGTAGCTGGCAAAGATGCTGCGATGCTAAGACTCTCCTTGGCCCCAAGGACGAGCAGCTGCCGGTGACCTTGCGATGTGGAGTGGCTGGACAAGGGCCGCCATGTCACTGCGGGCCAGTGCAGTGGCTGCTGGCTGTTGAAGGGGCAGGTCCCGGGGTGCAGGGCTAGTGCAGAGCTCCACGCTTGGTCATCCAGGTTCGCAGGGAGCAGCCCTGCACCTGCCCTATTGTCTTACTCCTCTGCTTCCTTCTCCTCCTCTTCCTTCTCCTCCTCCCCCTCACGGGGCAGTGACCCCTCCCCTAGATCCTGCAGACCCCGTGTGAGCCGGTCTCCTGCCTGCTCAGGTGCCCTGCGACAGCATCAGGGCTCGGGGAGGACAAGGAACCGGCCGAGCATCTCCCGTACCACCCCAGAGCCAGGCATCCTGCCATCCCAGCGCCCAGAGCAGCCCCATGCAGGTGTCCCCTGTGGCACCGGGGGGCCGGGAGGCAGCAGACCCTCCCCCTCCCTTGGGTATGGCCAGGGGTGTGGTGGCTCTGCCATCTCGGCATGCTGCTGCTGACCTCCATTTTGTCTGGGAGGTGGCAGCTGGCGCTGGCAGAGATGCTGCCACCACCCTCCACCTCCCTGCATGTGGCAAGGCATGCAGCCCCTCAAGGCCTGGGTCGTTTGGGAATCTGTTGTCTGCCCCCTCCCTGGCTACGCCTCTCCGTGCCCAGCAATGCTGGGCACCCGCTGGAGCTCACTGCCTTTTCTGTGCAGCTTTTCCCTGCTTTGGGTTCGAGTGTCTGGAAGAGAGGATGGAGGGAGCAGGGATGGAGGGTGGGGTTATTTTGCAGCAGAGACGGGGAGCAGAAGCCCTCATCCATGTCCTTACGTTTGCTACCTGTAAACTGAATCTGCATGGAAATTCTCAGGGAGCTGCAAACTCTGCCCTGAAGCTGTGTCCCCCATTGGGGTGGGCAGGAGGTGAGGAGGCACGGGCCAGGTTGCCTGTAATGTCACTGGGGAAGCAGGGGCTGGATTTCATCTGAGCATGGGGGGGCATTTCCCCTTTTCCTGGGCTGTCCTCTGAGCTGCTTCCCTGCCTGCAGGTGCTGCTCTGGAGAAAACTGCACTGTCATGGCCCCATGCCCTGCGTGGGGCGGGAGGTGGGTGAGGAGCTTGGCTGGCAGGCGTTGATGGTGCCTTGTCATCCAGCAACGTGTTCCCTGCTGCCCTAGAGGCAGGACAGAGCCCCGTGGTCCCAGTCAGAGCTGGGGGGCCCCAACAAAGGGTGCAGGGGAAGGGCTCACCACAACAAAGCCTGGCAGCTGCTGAGAATACTCTGGTGCAGCCAAACGGGGCGTCCACCCTCGCCACTGAGGTGACATGGGGTTGGATGCATGCAGACAAAGGGAAACTCACCTTGGATTTCCCTGGGCGCAGGCAGCTTGTCATCTGCTGGAGCTGGGGGACCGGCAGCAGAGCACGTTCCTTAGCATCCTTTGGGGAAGAGCTTTCTGCTTGGTGGCACCTGGGGACAATGCTCCCTGTCCTACTGGTCACCTCTCAGCAGGAGAGGCTGCCAGTTGGTAGCCCTTGGACTCAAGAGCGGTTTCATTAGCTAATCTCTGCCCAATTAATCTTAGCTGATCCAGTTAATCATGGCTCTCCAGGCCTTTTGCTCCTCACTAGGGGTGACTGGTGTGTCATAGGGGTGGGCAGAGCCATCAGGCTGCACGGGAACTGGGGGAAGAGATGCCCTGCAGGTCCAGATGTTTCCCCTGGCCCCAGGGACTTGGCCCTTCCTCTCTGCAGCCTCCCTTGTGTGCAGGGTAGCCCTGGGAGGTGGCAGGGAGGGAACAGGGAGCGGGGCTCTGGTGCTGGCATGCTCCCAGCGAAAGGCTGGTCATGGCTTATCGAATTTCTCTCGATGGCAGCAGATTAAGCAGGCGGTGGCTGCTCTGGCTGTCCCCAGGCAGAGCGAGCTGGCCGGGCTGGAGCTGCCCACAGGCTGGGGGGGCTGCCTGGCCCTGCCCTGGCCCTGATCAGTGCAGCCTGGCTCCTCTCTTTACAGGGTGCTGAGTGCCCACCACCAGTGATGCCATGGGTGCAGGCTGAATTCCTGCCTGTGGCTGAGCCAGGGAAGTGAGTCAGGGGAAGGAAAGGAGGGTGAGAAGCAGCTGGGTCAGTGTCCACTGGTGGTCCCCAAGGGCACACGATGTCACCTGGGGTCCTTGTGCTGCCATGGCAGGAACTGGAGAGCTGCAGAGGAGCAGAGGGAAGCAGTGCATTGCCCACCAAGGAAGCTGAGGGAAATGGATGGAGCACAAAATGGAGCTGGGGCTCTGCAGCAGGGAATACTGGCCAGAAGAGGAGCTCACACCGCTGGACAAGGAGAGCCAGATGGGAATACTGGGATGCAGGCTGTGGATGGCAGGGAGAGAGAAAAGGTCCTGCTGGCAACAAGGGGGTTTCTCATGGCCAGTAACAGTGGGGTACGGGCTGTGGGGCTGACCAGGCAGAAGGCAAAGAAAGGAAAGCAGCACCAATGGAAGGTACACAGCAGGACGAGGCACATGGAAAAGTGGTTCAAAGGAGACACCAGAGTTTCTTCATGGGAAGTGATGGGGCTGGAGTGGCTGGGAATGGCACAGGGGTGGGAGGGGATGGGAGCAGGGGCTGAGGTGGCCTGTGGCAGGCAGCAGGCAGTCCTGGGGCTGGTTGGCTCACTGGTGGGTGGTGCTCTTGTGGGGCTGTGCAGGATGCAGGAGTCCAGGGACCTGCCCCACCTCTTCAGAGCCCTGGTAGCTGGAGAGGCTGCAGAGCTGGGGAAAGGGTCCTGTCTTGACTTGGGAGGAGAGGGAAATGTTTGACATGGGCAGCTGTCAGGTGCAGACGGGATTTGGCCTGGGGATGAATCCATTGTCCTCAAGCGGTGCCACAGGGTGGAGCAGCTCGAGCTGATGGCCTCGTGAAGATGCAGCCCTTCCACTTGGGAATATATCCAATCATTTCGTGGGAAAAACAACTTCTTCATTCCCCTTTGGCAAGCACTTCTGTTTAATTTTTCCTTTCCTCCATCTGAGTGGGGAGGCAGAGGCCACTGGCAGGCAGCAGCCCACTTGCTGGCTTTGAGACTCAAGGGTGGTGTTAAACACCTGCTTAAAATAATCCAAGCTCAAGAAAGCCTGAGACCAAATGCTTGAACTCTGGAATTTATGGGTGTGATCACTGGCTGAGCACAGTGGGAGCTCCGGAGCCATCCCAGCGGGAAGATAAGAGGAGGGCTTGGGAACTCCAACAGAAGAAGCTTTGTCTCTGCATGCTGTTGGACATGCCAGCTCACTTATAAAATAGGCAAAGGGTTTCTGAAAGGCAGTGCCAGGCTTGTAACACTTTCTTGATGCAAATTTTTCCACCGTGTCTACGGTTTCCTCTCACCCCCTTGGAAATCAAACCAGAGCTGTCAAACCTCAGGTAGTTTTAAAGCCATGCCCTTCTCTTGGGATACTTTCAAATCAGTGGATTTGGGTTTTTCTTCCCTTTCCCCACCACTTTTTCCACAAATTCTGCTGAATTTTTCATTTCCACTATGGGAAAACACATCTCATGTTCAAGATCCCTCCTTAGTGCTCCACTTCCTTCTGGTCGTGGCCCATGTAACCAGAGCTGTGCTGCTGCTCACTAACGATCTCATTTCTCCCTGATCTCCTTCCTCCCAGAGCAAACATCCTGCTGGCAAAACCCAGGCTTGAAAAGCATTAGGGAATTCACACACACCCTTGCAGGTGGGATGCCAGAGGAGC
>WAAE01013234.1:139926-151072 GCA_013400495.1 Nicator chloris
GCTCAGTGCCACTGCACCCTGGGATGGAAAAGCTGCTCCTTGGGGGTTATGCTGATGCTGACAGCGCCTACAAGGCTCTGTGCACTGCTGTGGGTGCCCACCAAGGGATGCTGCAGGGTGATGGAGGCTCCAGTGCTGCCCTGGGGTAGGGCAGGGATGGTCCCTGGGACTGAGCTGGGGGCCCTGACCTGAGGTACAACAGGGAGAAGGGAGAGGTAAAATGAGGGCGGATCGAGGTATGAAACAAAATGTCATCTTTCGGGCAGAGGCAAAACTGTTCCCAGGAGGTTTCCTTGCGCCGGCTTTCCGTTCATCCTGCACCGTTGCAAGATGTGGATTGGAATGCAAGTTTTCCTAACCCCCTTGTGTTCCCTTTGCAGGACAGCCGCTGCTCCTCCCTAGCAGGACCCAGGTGCGGCCAGCGCCATGGCGGGAGCGTCCGTGAAGGTGGCAGTGCGCGTCCGGCCCTTCAACTCCCGGGAGATGAGCCGGGAATCGAAATGCATTATCCAGATGTCGGGAAGCACCACCAGTGAGTGCCTCAGGGGCAGGGGGGCTTTGGGTGCTGCCTGGGAAAGGGGCACGTGTGCTGTGGCCACAGCAGCAAGCACTGGCCTGCAGGGATCCTTGGTGAAGCATCTCGAGTGGTGTGGAGGAGGAAGTGTGATGTGGGGAGGACGTCAGCTTTCCATGGAGAAATGCAGTCTTGCTGTTGAAATGGCCGTGGTGGGATCCACATGGCACTGAGCCCTTGGGTTTCGGTGGCAGTGAAAGGGGCAGTATTTCCCAGTAGGCAATGAGGGAGGAATCACAGAATCACAGGATGGTTTTGTTTGGAAGGGACGTTAAAGATGGTCTCGTTCCAACCTTCCACTGTAGATCAGACTCTTCCACATCCAACCTGGCCTTAAAGCTCTGCATGGCCCAGCAAGTGGTTTTTGACACACTGCCTGGCCAGGTACCACTCACTGCAGTGTGCCAGGACCCATCCCTGCTTCTCTGGGGCTCTTGGAGATGCAACAGCAGCAGGATGGAGGGGTGGGAGAAGGATTTGCCAAGGGAATGATGTGCTCAGGGTGGGGGGTGTAGCATGGAGGCTTGGGGCTGTATGTCCTGTCAGCAGCCTGTCCTGCCTTTGCCCCTCTTTAAATAACAGCTGCTGGCAGTATGGTGTGGGAATGGCAGTCAAATCCCTCCTTTTTGGCTCTGGAAGCCTCCAGATGGGGCAGTGTCTAAAATAACTCCCTGCCTGCCCGCCCGCCCGCCTGGGGCTGCCTGCGTCACCGAGGGTGGGTGAGACACCGGTGCCAGCCACCCCCACCGTGCTGGCTGCCATGACAACCCTGCTGGTGGCGAGGGGAGGCCACCCAAGGGTGCAGGGTGGCTCTGGGACCCCATTGGGCCCCCTGGCCACCCCAGGCCTAGGGAGCAGGAATGGAGCTCTGTGGGGCAGCATCTGCTGGTCTCTGGTGTCCTGTGGGGGTTCTCCCTTCGTGGCTGGACACGGTTTCTCCATCTGCCTGGGGTGCAGAGCTGCTGCCCTCCTGGTGGGGAAGCCTCCTGTCCATGCAGAAGCTCCCCACCTGCCCAGGGCCAGGGAACAGGTAGCATAGATGTTCCCCATTCTGGTTCTGATGGGTGGGGGGGGACCTGTCGTGCCCCAGTCCCAGTCAAGAGCATCAGGCATCCCCCACTTCCACCGTGGCTGTGTTTGTTCAGAGCTGTCTGCCCCTGCTCATGCTGCACATCCTGACTGTGCCCCCACCCCTCCAGCCCATGCCTCAGCAGGGAGGGCAGCAGGGCTGTGGGCAGGAGCCCTTTGCTGACAGTGAGGATTTTCTCCATGAATGGACAAACCTCTGGCTAATCCTCTTGGCCAGGGGGCTGGGGAGCAAGTGTGGGGGGCTCAGAAGCCTGCTGCTGCTGTGGCTGGTGGAGGCAGGAGGATGCCAGTAGTGCCAGCAGAGCAGGACTGTCTCAATCCCCCCAGCTCCTTGCAGAGAAGCCAAAGATAAACATGTTTGAGGGGAGTGAGAGCAAGTTTTCCCCTTCCCAAGATTATTTACAGAGACCTTTGCATGTGCTGGGGTGGGGAGGTAGGTTCTTCTCCTGCCTGATGCATTGAGCCATGTGGGAAGCAGCTGGGCCCAGGGTGGGAAGGGATCAGCCTTTCTCTGCTGTCCTTTTGCCTGCAAACTTCCAGCTGCCACAGCCACCCACCTGCTCACCAACACTGCTGCTTTGTTCCTGTGGTGCCCTGCACTCTGTGGGCACCATCCTGGGCACCAGCACTCCCGGCCCCTCTCCTGATGGCTCCCACCAGGATGGTGTGGAGGAGACCCCTGGCTTTGATCCCACGAGGCTGTTCATGTTCTCTCTCTGGACCCGTGCCTCTGCTGGCTTTAAAATCTGGTGATTATTTTCTCTGATGTAGATTCTGGGCTTTCTCCTGCTTCGTGCCTGCCCACTCACTGGGCTCTGCCATGCTGCTGGCTCTTCAGGGCAAGGCAAGGGACATCTCCAGTTTTCCTCCTTCCTGCCCCCTTGTCTCTATGTTTCTCTTCACCTCCACACCCCGCCTTGCCTTTTGAATCCCAGTGGCCCAGAGCATGAATCTTTTACAGCAGCTTTGCAAAAGTCCTATATGCCTGGTCACAGGAGAAGAAAAATTCCACCAGCAGCATCCATCTGGCAAAAGCCAGGCAAACTGCAGGCAAATAAATGGGAATGACAGGGATGTGGAAAGAGTGTTTCAGTTCAGGACAGGAGATACCTGCTCTTGGGATGCTCCCTTCTGCCCTGGGTCCCAGTCTCTGGTTTCCCATGCCAGCTGGGCAGCTGCAGCTGGGACACTTGGAGCCGCTTGGTGCCATCCCCAGCTGCTTCTGTGCCCTGTGCCCAGCATGGGCTGGCACTGGGATGCAGAGCAGGCGCCTCGTGCAGCTCCATCCTGCCCGCTCCACGACTCCTTTTAACTCCTGCTCTCTGTGGTCAGTGTCACCTCTGCAGGGCAGAGACAGACCTGGTGACCAGATGGCACAGTGGAGCTGCCAGGCTGGACACCAGGAGCCATCAGAGATGCTCCATCCCACTTTTTCATGACCTCTACTCCTGCTTCTCTTCGCAATGCCCTTGGCACAACAGCCAGGCGTTGGCAGGGGTCAGGGACGGCTGCCCATGCTGCCCACAAAGACCTGCTCTTCCAGGGGCAGCCACATCCCTGTTTGCTGCTGCAGGATTGCCAGTTGTCACATTCCAGCCCTTTCTCCTGGTAATTAGTCTGCCTGGAATGCAGCAGGTGTCCGGAGCATTGGAGTCAGGCTGCCTGCAGCAGGTAGGCAGGCAGGGTGCCCGTGCCAGCCCCTCTTTGGTGCCAGAGCTGGGCTTCTGTCCGTGCTAAGAAGCACCATGCAGTGGTTTTGTGGTCAGGGCTGGATCCTGACCCCACTTCCCACCCTTCCCCAGTCTGCCTCGCTGCTGTTGCAGGCAGGGCTGGGTTGTTCTTGGGTCAGAAGTGGTGCAGCCTTTCCAGGGGAGTAGAAGGCGCATCCATTGTGGTAATGAAGGAGGGATTCAGAGCAGAAAACATCCATATGCATACCATGACACATCTGGGCATCAGACACCACGGTGGTGAGCTGCACCGTGCCTGGGGCTGCTCAGGAAGGCCCCAGCTGGAATTGGGAGTGGGTTCCAGCCCTGGCTGACTGAAGGGCAGAGCAGGCTGGGATGGAGAAAGCTCAGGGCTCATGGCTTCTTCATCCTTGGTGGTGGCAGGCAGCAGCTGGGGCAGCGGGCATGGGAACTGTGCTGCGCAGGCCTCAATGTCACCTCATTGTCACCTAACGTGGCTGGTGGCTGCATCTCGTGATTACCCACTGGTTTGAGTTTCTTCTGATGCATCTGTTGTTTCGGGAAAAAACCTCATCGTAAATGCTCTACAGGAGGAAAAAAACATCGCATGAGGAAGAGCAGTGATGCAGTCTCCAATTTCCATAGCAACGTCCTTTTCATCAGGGGATGACAAAAGCAGACTCTTGTTTCCGCTGGTGGTGTGACACGTGGCATTAATCACCCTGCTGGGGCTGGGGACCTGGACAGGCAGGAGCCAGAGGGGCTCTAGGGGAGCCCTGACAGGGTTGCAGCTGCTCCCACCCCACAGGGGCCAGCGTGGGAGCTTTGGACATGCTGTCCCAGCTGTGGGGAGAGGAAGGCTGCAACCCTCCTGTGCCAGTGCTGGGCTCCCATGGGCAGGTGCCACAGCAGGAGGGAACCCGAGGGAAGGAGTCATGTCCCCCTCACTGTGTCCAGCAGGATGTTTGGGCAAGGCTCTGCCCTGTTCCCTGGGCTCTGCTGGCCGTGGCACCCACCTCCTCTGCTTTCAGAGTTGGGGTCTGGGCGTTCTGCACCCATCTGCACAGCTGGAGGGGTCCCAGTCCACCTTCCAGGATTGTTTTGGACTGAATCCCATCACCTTTCATCCCTCCCACATGGAGGGGGGGAGGCGGAGGTGGGGCAGGTGTACCGTGGGTGGCTGGTGGCCTCATATTACCATCTGTTTGTCCCCAGCTATCCTGAACCCAAAACAGCCCAAAGAGACACCAAAAAGCTTCAGCTTCGACTATTCCTACTGGTCCCACACTACGGTAAGCACTGGGAGGCCTGAGCCCACCTCGAAGGCTGGGCTGGGGAGAGGCAGGAGGGCCTCCTTGATAAATTTCTCCATGTCCCCCTCCTCTGTGCAGCCTGCAGACATCAACTATGCATCCCAGAAGCAAGTGTACCGAGACATTGGCGAGGAGATGCTGCAGCACGCCTTCGAGGGCTACAATGTGTGCATCTTCGCCTATGGGCAGACGGGGGCCGGGAAATCCTACACCATGATGGGCAAGCAGGAGAAGGACCAGCAAGGCATCATCCCGCAGGTGTGCCTGGGGAAAACTGCTTGTCCCCCTCATCCCAAAGGGATGCCCAAAGGAGAAGCAGAGCTGGGAGGAAAGAGGGCGGCAGGGTGGGAGTGAGGCCAGGTTTGGCCAAAGTCTGATATAGCACTACAGTGACAGTGAGCTGGCATGGCTCTGCCAGGAAGGGGTCAGGGAGGATCATCCAGGCTGTCCAAGACTGGATGGGCTATGGTCTGGCCACACAAGGCCAGCGTACATGAGCAGCAGTGGTCCAAGTGCTGAGCTGCTCACCAAGAGCTGCTGCGTGCTGGCCCAGCAGGACGTGGCATGACTCTGGGGATGCTGATTCTCTGTGTCAGCATGGGGGGGCGGGTCTGGCAGCTCAGCACAGCTTCCAGCACTCATCAGCTGGTTTTTGGGGTGAAAAGGTAGAAATCCCTGTAGCCTGGGCACCCCAGGCAGCAGCATCCTGCTGGCAGAGGGCTGAGCCTCGCTCTTCCATCCGCAGCTGTGCGAGGACCTCTTCTCCCGCATCAACGACACAACGAATGACAACATGTCCTATTCTGTGGAGGTAGGCACCCCACTGCCTGCCCAGCCCACGTCCAGCCTCCCACCTGGCTCCACAGGTTGTGCCAGTGTGCAGACCCCTCCCTGGGGGATGCCTGGGTGGCTCATTCTGCTAGCTCTGCCCTCTACTCTAGGTGAGCTACATGGAGATCTACTGTGAACGTGTGAGGGACCTGCTGAACCCCAAGAACAAGGGGAACCTGCGGGTGAGGGAGCATCCCCTTATGGGTCCCTATGTTGAGGACCTTTCCAAGCTGGCTGTGACCTCCTACAATGACATCCAGGACCTTATGGACTCTGGAAACAAAGCCCGGTGAGTTGGAGGAGATGGGCAGGGCTTGGGAAGCTTGCAGTCACTTCTAGAAGGTCCTGCTTCACTTCCTTACTTTGCCAGTCCAGCTGCCCTGGAAGTGGCAGTCCCCTCCTTGCTGAGTGTTGGGTGTCCCCATTTGCTTTCACCTTACCTTCCTTCTGCTTTCCAAGCGCACTGGAGACAGCAGGAAAAAGCCTGAACTTGAGCACATCTTCTCCCAGAGTCCTCTCTTGTCCTCCAGGCTTGCCTTCCCACCATGTACCCTGTCCTGGCATGAGCCCTGGCCCCATCACCAGCCGCTCCAGTGTCTGTCACAGGGTGTCACACCTCCCTGTCCTACTCTCCCTGCAGCACAGTGGCTGCCACCAACATGAATGAGACCAGCAGCCGCTCCCACGCCGTGTTCAACATCATCTTCACGCAGAAGCGGCATGACGCCGAGACAGACATCACCACTGAGAAGGTGAGAGCAGGCCCTGAAGGACTCAGGGGAACCCACATGGATCCAGTGTCACCCAGATGGTCTTTCATCAGCACTTGGGACGAGGTGGTGCAGCCTGGTGGAGGATTGGAGCAGGAGGGAGATAAGTCCCAGGCACATTCTAGGCTCATGGTCCCTTGGGGGACTAGCCCTGCACAGTTTATTTGGCAGCTGGTGCCCCTCAGCCCTGCCTGCAAGGCTGTTAGCCCTGCTCCTGAGCAAGTCCTGCAGGGGTGACCCTGCAGAGCCCACTGCTGCCCTCAGAGCTGTGTCATCCTGCAAGAGGTTTTGGCTTCGTGCTGGGCAAGGTTTGCTGTGCCCACAGGGCTGAGAGCCCCTCCTCTGCCTGCAGGTCAGCAAAATCAGCTTGGTGGACCTGGCCGGGAGTGAGCGAGCTGATTCCACAGGCGCCAAGGGCACAAGGCTAAAGGTGAGAGCTGAGGTCCCTCCTGCTGGTGGGGACACCATGCCCTCCCCCCTCAATCCCAGCCAAAACATCTCCTTTCCTTGCCTGGTCCCTTGCCCACTGCACCACCAAAATCCTTGATAGGATTGTGTTTGAAAGCTGCCTAGTGCCACTTTGGCCGGGGTCTGTGAGTCCCAGCTGGGGGATGCTGGTTACCCAGCTCTTTGCCCACACCATATTGGATATTCCTCATTTTCTCCTGGGCTTTAATGTGGCTCTGAAATGGGGCCTGAGCATCTGGGCTTTTCCTCTTCTGACCAGGAAGGAGCAAACATCAACAAGTCCTTGACCACTCTGGGGAAAGTCATCTCTGCCCTGGCTGAAATGGTAGGTAGCTGGAGAACAGAAAACAGTGGCACGGGGGGGAAAATGGGCTTGGGCCAGCAGGGGTGGGCTCAGCTCTGAGGGATGGAGCATCCCAGCTCTGAGGGATGGAGCATCCCAGCTCTGAGGGATGGAGCATCCCAGCTCTGAGGGATGGAGCATCCCAGCTCTGAGGGATGGAGCATCCCAGCTCTGAGGGATGGAGCATCCCAGCTCTGAGGGATGGAGCATCCCAGCTCTGAGGGATGGAGCATCCCAGCTCTGAGGGATGGAGCATCCCAGCTCTGAGGGATGGAGCATCCCAGCTCTGAGGGATGGAGCATCCCAGCTCTGAGGGATGGAGCATCCCAGCTCTGAGGGATGGAGCATCCCAGCTCTGAGGGATGGAGCATCCCAGCTCTGAGGGATGGAGCATCCCAGCTCTGAGGGATGGAGCATCCCAGCTCTGAGGGATGGAGCATCCCAGCTCTGAGGGATGGAGCATCCCAGCTCTGAGGGATGGAGCATCCCAGCTCTGAGGGATGGAGCATCCCAGCTCTGAGGGATGGAGCATCCCAGCTCTGAGGGATGGAGCATCCCAGCTCTGAGGGATGGAGCATCCCAGCTCTGAGGGATGGAGCATCCCAGCTCTGAGGGATGGAGCATCCCAGCTCTGAGGGATGGAGCATCCCAGCTCTGAGGGATGGAGCATCCCAGCTCTGAGGGATGGAGCATCCCAGCTCTGAGGGATGGAGCATCCCAGCTCTGAGGGATGGAGCATCCCAGCTCTGAGGGATGGAGCATCCCAGCTCTGAGGCATAGAGCATCCCAGCTCTGAGGGATGGAGCATCCCAGCTCTGAGGGATGGGCAGACACATCCCAGGCTGTCTCTGCGGCTGGGACAAACTGGGCTGGTGAAGATGCCATCTCCATGGGGACCTGTGCCACTCTCTACTTGAGGGCCAGGGATCTGTGGTGGGTGCCAAGGAAAAAAGCAGCTCCCTTAAACAGTCTCTCCATTTCCTTTGCAGGATTCGGGGCCCAACAAGGTAGGTGCCCAGGACGGATGGGGAGGGGGGCGTTGGTTTTGAGCACAGTGTGAGTGGGTGGGAGTGGGTTGCAGGGCGGTTTGGGAGTGAGACTGTGGCTGGACTCAAGACATTCTTCTGCTGGGGGCTTGCAGAATCTTCTGCCTCGTCCTCCTCCCTCTGGGGATTTCTGTAGCCAGCCTTAAACAACCCTCCCAGCTCAGGGCAGTTCACAGGCAGGACCTGTGGACCTGGACAAAGATGCCCAAGGTTGAAGTGGCCGGGAAGAGCCCTCCTGGTCCAGGTCCCCATGGCTGGGGACCAGCTGTCACCTTCCCTTTGAGGAGAGCAGGCAGCTTGACAGCCCTTCCCTTTGCTTTTCATTCCCCAGAACAAAAAGAAGAAAAAGACAGATTTCATCCCCTACCGAGACTCGGTGCTGACCTGGCTGCTGCGGGAGAACCTGGGTGAGGACAGGTGGGGGGTGTGGTCTGGTGAAGGGCGTGGCTGCCAAGCAGAGTGTGACAGGGGACACAAGGACCGGCGTCTCCCTCATGGGTGTATCTTTCTGGGCAGGAGGCAACTCCAGAACTGCCATGGTCGCTGCTCTCAGTCCTGCTGACATCAACTACGATGAGACCCTCAGCACCCTCAGGTAGGAAGAAGTGCCCTTGTTCTCCCTGCAGTAAGAATAGGGGAGGCTGTCTGAGGCCCAGGCACTGCTCTCCTCACCTCTGTGGTGTCCCTGGCTGGGGGTGTACTGTGGAGGGAACCTGCAATCCCAGACAAAAGGCCAGAGGATTGTCCCGGCACTGGGATCCTCCAAAAGATCACCTGCTGGCGGGGGTCTGCAACACTCTTGCTTGCCCAGCAGCTGGGGTTTGGCCCCTGTTCTCAGTGTTGCTCAAGACCCTGCCCTTCCCTAGGTACGCTGACCGTGCCAAGCAGATCCGCTGCAATGCTGTCATCAACGAGGACCCCAACAACAAGCTCATCCGCGAGCTGAAGGACGAGGTGGCACGTCTCCGTGACCTTCTCTACGCCCAGGGCCTTGGGGACATCATTGACAGTAGGTACCACGGTTCCTCTCTGCCAGTGGCTGCAGGCAGCGATGGGCTGAGGTCCCGCCAGCCTGCAGGGCTGATGTCCCCGCAGCCTCCCTGCGTCCTGCTGCACTGGCCCCACGGCAGCATCGTGCTGCCTCTGGTGAGCCCCTGCACGCATGTTCACAGCCCCCAATCCCTTCCTGTCGCAGGGGGAGCTGCTTTCTGCCCAGCAAACCTTCCCTTCTTCCCTTCCACCCACCATCTTCAGCATCCAGCACCCAGCAGAGGTGCCAGGAAGGCGCTACTGGGACTGCACATGCCCATGGGCTCCCCTCCCTGTGCTGTCTGATACCCTACTGAGATGAAGCCCCTCTTGTTCTGTTCTCTCTGTCTTACCCCCGCTCCCTGCCCTCTCTTTCTCTCTTAGCCCATCCTGCTGCGGGAGGATCCAAATGTGTGTATTCCCCATCACTGGTACTCTCTGTTGCTTCATGGCTTTTTGGAGATCTAGGCTGTGCCCAGGGGCACCTGTGCAGCATGGGGAGGGCTCCCACAGCCAGCCCCTGCTGATGGAGCTGTGTCTGCCCATCCTCAGGGAGCTGGCACAGGGGATGGTGCCAGAGGCCTGGTTAGCACCTGGGCTTGGGCTAGTGCTGAAGGGACCAGTGTCCTCCCACTTGGCCATGCCAAGGGCCCAGTCCCCACGGGGACCTCCTCCTTCATGCTGTTGTGATGTTTCCTGTCGCTGCTGCTGCTGCTGCTGCTTCTGCTGGTGCTGTGTCTCACTGGGACTGGAGCCTGGCACCGCCCTTGGGTGGGATGGAATGGGGCTCTACTGATGCAGTGGTGGGTGCTGGTGGCCAGAAGGCTTTGGCCCATGGATAAGCATTATGGCCCTGTTCCACCCCGGGTCAGGCTATGGCAAGCCTGCTGAGGACAAGGTTGTCCTTCCTGGCTCAGCTTCCCTGGATGTGGGCTAATGGAGATGGAGATGGCTGACTAATCCTGCACCTGCTGACCTGTGCCCTGCCTGCCTCTGGCACACTGCTCTGAGAACCAGGAACTCCTCAGGGCTGGAGGAGCATCTCCCATACCCAGGTCCTAAGCCACCACAGCTGACTCTTGGGGTGCCAGCTGGCAAGCACCACTGCCTGTAGTCCTGGCTTCATTCTCTGGCTGCCTGGCCAAGGTGCTGCTCCAGCAGGCCATGGGCTTCCTTTGAGAAGACCCTGTGAAGGAATCCTGCCACTTCTCCTGCCCTGGCTACCTGACTCCTTTGTAGGGCAGAGGGCCACTCCCTCTCATGCCTTTCCCTTCTCATTCTCTGCTCCCAGATCTGGCTAATCTGGGGCAGGGAAAACCACCCAGGCTGTATGAGATGGAGAGGATGACAGAAGCAGGGGCACATACTTGGGGAGGACATTTGATCCCAGACCCGATGGATGCAGGACCTGAGGTTGCAAAAAAGTGTCCCTGGGAGCCCAGGACGGCTGCTTCCAGCATCTGCTTCAGCAAACAGCCCTGTTCCCTGGGGGGCTGCCCGGGCTGGGGAAGGGAGTGCCTGCCCTTGCCCTGTTGCTGTCTGTGCTGCTGTGCTGTTGCCTGTGCCTTTTCCTGTAATTTCTGGCTTTTTTCTTGACGCACCAGTCACTCGTTTTCTTTCCCAACAGCTTTTCTTGTCTCTGTCTTTCTCTGTCATCCTGTCTGTGTGTCTTTCCCCGGCCCATCCCTCCTTCCGCGCCCGTAGATGTGTCCGACTTTGAGAACAATAATGATGCTAGAGGGGCAGAGCTGAGTCACCGCCATGACAATCTCTCCACAGTGACCAATGCCATTGCTGGGATCAGCCCCTCTTCCTCCCTCTCTGCCTTGTCCAGCCGCGCTGCCTCTGTCGCCAGCCTCCACGAGCGCATCATGTTTGCTCCAGGCAGCGAAGAGGCAATTGAAAGACTCAAGGTAAGAGGTTGGTGCCCTGGTTCCCTTCCCTTTCCCCTTTCCCCTTTCCCCTTTCCCCTTTCCCCTTTCCCCTTTCCCC
>WAAE01013234.1:159758-199636 GCA_013400495.1 Nicator chloris
TCTCTCTCTCTCTCTCTCTTTCTCTCTCTCTCTCTTTCTCCATTTTTTAATTTTGGTTATTTTAAGGGATTTTTTTATTCTTTTTTTAGCTGCTGCCTCTATCTCTTCAAAGCTTTAGCAAAAATTGGGGTTATTTCACTTTTGTCTTCCTTTGGAAAGGCTTTTCTTTGATCTGAGCATGCCATCTTTGCACCTCACCAATCTTGTGGTTAGTGTCCCTGCCCTCCTTCCTCTAGTGACACACTTGTCCCCCTCCTCCCTGCCTGCCCCACCTCCTTCCCACTCTTCCCTGTCCTCTCCAGTCCTCTGCTTCCTCTCCAGCTGCCCTGTGATTTCGGGCGGGTGGGCGCACACAGATCCCTGCACTTCGGAGAGTTCCCCGTGGTCACAGGGCTCTGCCCCAGGCACGAGGTCCCGCTGGGAAGCCCTGGCATGGTCCGACCACTTGTTCCCAGTGGCATCTGAGAAGAGATGGGTTGAGAAGGGCCCATCAGGAGACGGTGATTTGGCATCACCTGCTTCCATAACCTTGAGTTCTTTGAGATGCTTTGGGTGGAAAAAGCCTGGAGGAGCAGTTGCAGGTCAATGGGAGTCACCAGAGCAGAGGCAACACATTACTGGGGGGGTTGGGGTGCAAGAGCAGGGCTGCAAGAGCCCCCTGGGCCCTTCGGGGTGCTACTGAATATGAAGATTCCTGTGAGGCTGGGATGCCCTGAGCAGCACAGCAGCCGCCTGGAGATGCAGCTCTCATGGGAGCCTCCTGAAGCAGAGATGTCCCGGCAGCCCCCAGCACCATCCCACCCCACCGCACGTCAAGACGCTGGCAGGTGCCACAGGAAGAGGTGCCAGGCACCCCACGCCCCATCTTGCTGGAAGTGGTGCTGCTAGCTCACACCTTTTGGCAGGGAGCTCAGTGCCAAGGGTGACTTGTCACTGCGGAGGGTACAGTGTGCCACCGTGGCCAGAGCTGGATGACCATTGGAAGCTGGCGGAGGTGGAGGGAGGCAGCAAGAAGACCCAAAACACAGAGAGCAGTGGCCTGACAGGAGGTGCTGACATGGTGCAGCCATCGTGTTGGACTCTGGCGTGGCACCCCACCGTGGTAGCGCTGGTAACCTGGATGCTGCAGAGGAGAGCAGGGAGGCTCAGACTTGCCAGGCAAGTCCATCCCTGTGACGTGCTGGCAGGTGGCCTGGGACCCCGAAGCCACATGTGTGAAGGGATGGGGAGGGGGGGACGCACAACCCGACGCCGCCAGCCACACCATGCAGCCTCCCTCCCAGTGGTCTCCAACACTGCGGGCAGAGCCAGGGCCATGAAACCCCAGCAGGTTCACCTCTGGAGGTCCAGGACCTTTTCCTCTAAGCTCCTTCACTCCTGACAGCCTCCATCTCCCTTGTAACCCTTGCCTTCCCCCGTCTTGCCCCTGTCCTCCCCATGGTGACTCTGAAGCTGCCCCCCCAGTCGTGTTGCAGCACCTCCTGCCCAAGTCCTCCAGCTCTCTACCACACAGAAGGTCCTCTCGCCCTACGGCTTCACGGTGGCGCCAGCGCAGCCCTCTCCCCTCCTGCCTGCCGTGGAGGTGACAGTCGGAGAGGTCTGCAAGGCTGGTGTGTTCTGTGGTGTTGTCCATGGCGTGTGCCACCCTCCTGCCCACCCTCCTGCCCGCGGCACGCTGCCTGCCCGCTGCCCCCAGCCCCTTCGCCTGGCCCTGGCTGCCTTCTCTTTAGTTTTGCTTTGCAGCGCTGCGGTCGCGCCCCGAGCAGTGACCTGGGATCCCGGCCGCTGCCGGCCACGCCAGCCGTGCCTGGGGACTCACGGGTGGGAGCAGTGACCGCTCTCCCCCCTGTTGTGTGTCCCCCCCTTCTCCGGCAGGGCCTTTGTCTACCTGAGCAACCTCCTCTACCCCGTGCCCCTGGTGCACCGCGTGGCCATCGTCAGCGAGAAGGGCGAGGTGAAGGGCTTCCTGCGCGTGGCTGTCCAGGCCATCTCGGGTAGGAGGGAACCCCCCCTGCAAAATGTGCCCCTCGCATCCCCTGCACCCTCTGTGCTGGCTCACCCCCATCCCTCCTGCAGCGGATGAAGAAGCCCCTGACTATGGCTCTGGTGTGCGGCAATCAGGGACAGCCAAGATCTCCTTTGATGACCAGCACTTTGAGAAGGTAAGGTGGGGCTGGCTCTTGGTGGATGCCCGTGGACCCCAGATCCCTGCCTGCCACCTCAGTGCTTCCCCATGGGGACCCCCAGGTTCATAGAGGAGGAAGGAAAGGAATGTGTTCTTGGCCACCAGGCAGACCAAGGCCTCGGGCACCCACCGGTGCATCCTTTTCTCGCCCATGTGCCAGGGGGGCTGCCAGGGGTGGGAGAGGAGAGCTGGAGGTGCCTGGGTGCTTGGGATGCTGGTGGTGGTGCAAGCAGGACCACCCTGGGGACCACCAGCATCCCTGAACTCCACTCCTGGCACAGTTCCAGTCAGAGTCGTGCCCAGCTGTCGGGATGTCTCGCTCGGGGACCTCTCAGGAGGAGCTGCGCATAGTGGAAGGTCAGGGGCAGGTCAGCGACGTGGGTCCGTCCGCCGATGAAGTCAACAACAACACCTGTGCAGGTGAGGAGGTGTGACAGGCAGTTTGGGAGTGGCTCCCTGCATCCACCGTCTTGCACCCCCCCAGCACTGACAGCCCACTGCTCCAGTGGGGGGCTGCTGGCAGACAGACTCGTGGAATCATAGTCAACTAGGCTGGGAAAAGCCTTTGAGATCACCGGGTTCAACCTATGACCTGACACCACCTTGTCAACTACCATGGCACTGAGTGCCACATCCAGGCTTTTCTTAAACACCTCCAGGGATGGTGAGTCCACCCCCTCCCTGGGCAGCCCATTCCAATGCTCAGTCACTCTGTCTGTGAAGAACTTATTCCTAATGTCCAACCTAAGCCTCCCCTGGTGCAGCTCAAGACTGCGTCCTCTTGTCCTGTCACTGGTCCTCTTGTCCTGTCACTGGTTGCCTGGGAGAAGAGACCAATCCCCACCTGACTACACCCTCCTTTCAGGAAGTTGCAGAGAGTGATAACTCCCCTCAGCCTCCTTTTCTCCACGCTAAACACCCCCAGCTCCCTCAGCTGCTGCTCACAGGACTTGTGTTCCAGACCCTTCACCAGCTTTGTTGCCCTTCTCTGGACATGCTCCAGCATCTCAATATTGTTCCTAAATGTAACACTGAGGGGAAGACACCCTGCCTTGCTAAGGGCCTCCTCCTCCTCCTCCCTGCAGTGACCCCAGAGGATCTTCTGGACAGCCCGGAGAAGCCTGCTCCGGACGGGCCGCTGGAGGTGGCTTTGGACCACCTGAAGCTGGGCAGCATCTTCACATTCCGTGTGACGGTCCTGCAAGCCTCCAGCATCTCCGCAGAATACGCTGACATCTTCTGCCAGTTCAAGTGAGCCCCTAGTGCCCCCCAGCCCTGCTTCTTCCACCAAGCTCCAAGCCAGCACCTGGGGGCTCGTGGTGAATTTGGGAAGTTTTCACCACCTCTGAGCCCTTTGTGGTTGAGGAGGCAAAACCAAGGGCTGTGAACTCTGCCTAAGCACTTGTTTAATCCCTGGCAAAAGGCAAGGAGAGACTCCCATCAGCTTCAGGGAGTCCTGTGCCAGCCAAGAGTGCAGGCAACAGCCCTAGGGGGAATAGGCTCTTGTTGTGGTCCCTTGCTTTCACTCCCCTCCCTGCTCCAGCACGTCCCCATCCCACAGCCCCTGAACACCTTCCTTCCCTCCACAGCTTCATCCATCGCCATGATGAGGCCTTTTCAACAGAACCCTTGAAGAACACAGGACGAGGGCCACCCCTGGGCTTCTATCATGTCCAAAATGTGCGTACCCCTCTTCCACCACCCTTTTGCTCCTGCAGCTGCTGAGGTCTCTGCAGGGCCATTGGCTGGATCCTCTCCCAGGGAAGCAGCTTCCTCCTGGCTTTCCCAGCCCCTCACAGACACCCAGCTAAGCCAGGCTTAGACATGGTGGACATGCAGGAAAAACACCAAAAGCCGCTGTCGTCCACCTGAAAAGGCTGGGATTTCACTGCAGTGGTCTTGGTGGGGAGAGGAGGATGCCCATCCCTGAATGGGGGGATGAGTGGTGAGGGATGCAGGGGGCTGGCAGTTCTTACACCCTTCCACATCCCAGGTGCTGTTGCTGGCTCTATCCCCTTTCCCAGCTAAACTGCACTGTCAGTGGCTCAGCAGCTCTTTCTCTTCTAGATTGCTGTGGAGGTGACAAAATCTTTCATCGAATACATCAAGAGCCAGCCAATTGTGTTTGAGGTGTTTGGCCATTACCAGCAGCACCCCTTCCCACCTCTCTGCAAGGATGTCCTGAGGTGGGCACATCTGGGCCACCCCCAGCCCCTGGCTGTGCTAGGGGCTTCTGGTGCAGTGGCTGCCTGGGGACCCAGGTGGCCCCAAGGCACAGGGGGGGCTGGCTGGGTTTGGGGGTCCCTGGGGTTGCTATAACCAAGCTGGTTCTGTCTGCAGCCCACTGAGGCCATCCCGACGCCACTTCCCCCGTGTGATGCCACTCTCCAAGCCAGGTAGGAACCCGGCCTCCTACTCCTGTGCCCAGCTGTAGTTCCCACGTTGGGTGGGTGTCCCCCTCCCCGCAGGGACCAGTTAGGACCTCGGGGGCACCAGGAAATGTACTGTGGGCCACAGCACTCGAAAGCCCTAGACACCCATTTCCTCAGTACTCAACAGATGGAAAGCCCCCATCTCATCTCCTGCAGAGCAGCAGGGAGGAGCTTCCTTGCCCTGGGTGGCTCAGGTGGCCACCCAGCCCCAATGTCCCACAGGGGTGGCAGGATCCCTGCTGTGCATGGCTGCTGAGACCCCAGCTGTGGGGGTTTGGCTGTACAGTCCAAACACCAGCACAGGGGGAGCCTCCCTCTGGTTGCTCCCGAGCAGTGCCTGGAGCAGCGCTGTGTGTTTTGGGATGTGTCCGTGCCAAGACTGCAGGCACACTGTGTGCATCCAGGGGATGGGTGAGGCCTGTCTCTTGCTGACACCCCGTGCTGGGCAAGGGAGAAAACACACCAGTGATCAGCAAGGTCCCAGGGATGAGGCTTTTGTTGCTGCCTCTGTGCATGCCCTGAGGTCCTTTCCTGCTCTGCTCTTTCCCTGCCATCATATGCCTCATTCCCAGTGCCAGCAGCAGGCTCAACCTCTTACCTGTCTTTTGTGACCCACTGCAGTGCCTGCAACAAAGCTGAGCACCATGACTCGGCCCAGTGCTGGCCCCTGCCAGTGCAAGTACGACCTGATGGTCTTCTTTGAGATCTGTGAGCTGGAGGCCAATGGCGAGTAAGTCCTGCAGGGAGAGGGGAGAGGGGAGAAGGGAGAGGGGAGAGGGGAGAGGGAGAGGGATTTGCCCAATGCTCAGCATTTCTGGGCAGGCTGGCAGGATTCTGTGTCATGCTGCAATCCTCTCTTCCAGCTACATCCCTGCTGTCGTGGACCATCGTGGAGGCATGCCATGCCATGGGACCTTCCTCCTTCATCAGGTACTCTCTGCCCAAGATGCTGTCCTAGCTGACTCCTGCTGGGACCTGTGTTAACTACTGTCCCTTCTCTCTGGCCTCGTGGGTCTCAGGGCATCCAGAGGAGAATCAGTGTCACCTTGGTGCATGAAACGGGCAGCCTCATCCACTGGAAGGAAGTCCGGGAGCTGGTTGTGGGTAAGCCAAGCCAGCCCCCAGCCCACTGAGCTGCCAGGCATCCTCTCAGACTGTTTCTTGCCCACACTCCCATGTTTCCACATGGAGCTTTATGCCTTGTCTCCCCTCCTGCCCTGCAATAGTAAAGCAGCAGCTGCCTGGCAGGTGATACTGGGACACTCTGTGGGCAGGACACCTCAGACCCTGCCACCATGTCCAGGAGCTGGACCAGGATATCTGGTGCTGAATGGCCACGGGGGCTGCAGGCAGGCAGTCTGCCCCTGCCTTCACAGGGCCCCTCACAGGGCCACTGCCTGTCACCTCAGAGGCAACCCTGTGCTGCGTTTGCAGGTCGGATTCGGAACACCCCAGAAGCAGACGAGTCACTCATCGACCCCAACATTCTGTCCCTGAACATCCTCTCCTCCGGGTACATCCACCCCTCCCAGGATGACCGGTGCGTGATGCTTGTTTTCTTGCTCTTCGCCTGCTGTGGTGAGGGATGGAGGGGTTGAGTAGCAGCCCCTCTCTCCCCTGGAAGGCTCTTGGCCCTTCTGCTGACCCACTGCTGCCTCGAGGCAGAGATTTTCTGAAGCTGCACAGGGTCCTTGGGGTACAGGACTGCCAACCCCCTTCCTCCTCCTCCCTAAGGCCTGCAGCTGTGCTGGGGAGGGCACTAAAGGGAATTTAGTGTGTGTGGGTCCTGCTGTCTGGTGCTGGCTGTGATGGGCTGGCACACGGGCACAGTTGGTGCTGGTGCCAGGAAGATGTGTCAACTCCATGTCTAGCGGGGAGGGCTATTTGTCCTGTGTCCCAGCAAAACTGCTGCAAAGGCCACTTGGCACCCATGGCAGATCCCTATCTGTATGTAAGTAATGCAGGAAAGCCGGTCCCACCCACTGTGAGTGACTTCAGGGATGCCCATCCCTTCCTGCCTATCCCAGGGGGCCATCATAGAACCACAGAGTGGTTTGGGCTGAAAGGGGCTTTAAAGATAATCGCATTCCAAATCCCCCTGCTACGGGCAGGGACACCTTCCACTAGTCCACGTTGCCTAAAGGTGTCCCCACTGTAGGTCTGGCAGGGCGTGAAAGAAGTGGGACCAGAAGATTTTTATCTCCAAGACCTCCCTGTGTGAGTCCTGCAGTGGCAGGGGGAGTTGTGGGTATGGAGGGCAGAGCTCCCCTCTGCACCAGGGCTACTGGTGGAACTTGGGGGACTGGTGGGGGTCTCTGGCCAGAATGTGTGCATGCAGGCGGCTGTGACAAGACTGGGTGGTCGTGTCCAGCACTGGGAGCAGCAGGACTGGTCCTTGGCTGTGTGCGTTGTGGTCACTGGTGTAGGAACATCCTGGCGAGGAACGGGGACCACCTTTTCCTTCATGTGCTTTGTGAGCACCACTGTCCCAAGGAGGCCTGTCCCAAGGCAGGGTGTTTTTGGGGGAATGATGGGGGTCTGGATAGCATTTGGTACCCTGAGCACTCTCAGGGCAGCTCCTGAACATGGCAGAGCAACCTGCACAGAGTGTCTGGGCAGCAGAGCGAGTCCTGGGGTCAGCACGCGTGCAAGTGCCGGACCAGGAGACTTTGTCACAGCCTTGGGGATACAGAAGGAGGCCAGATGAAGATGGTCACATGAGGAGGGCCCAGCCCAGTGGAGCAGTGGTGTTTTTTTTCTGGCAGCTGGGTGGCTGTGGCACCCGCGGGCTCTTGGGGCTGTGCAGTTTTTTGTCAGCTCCTGATCTGTTTGATTGTCTGGTCCCAGATGCAGCCGTATGGGACCTTCAGCATGCCTAGGGTAGCCTGGCAGGAGGGATGTGCCTCCTGCTCTGCCTTCCGCCCCATGAATCCTGCAGGACAAGGGGACACGGCTCGGTCTGGGGGGATACTTAGGGTGTAGAGAGAAGCATGGAGACTGGGAGACCATCTGGGGGCACAGAGCGGTGCAGCTGTCATATCTGCCCCATATCTATTCCATGGAGCCTGCCCATGGTGAGGCAGGGGAGGAGGGGGTGGCCAGCAGCCTGCAGGGCGCTAGCTGCAATGCCCCCCACTTCCACTCCACATGCAGATGTGCATGCTTCACCCTGCAGCTGTGAGGACAGGCAGAAGGAAGGCAGAGAGCAGAGCCAGTGCCCACTTCACCCTCCTCCCAGCCGCTTGCGCTCCCCGCTTTGCTGCCTTGTGCCACGCAGCCTCCATCGCCTGGAGCAGCCCTGGCTTCCCTCTGCAGCCTCCCCAGTGCCCCGGAGCCACTCAGGAAGAGGCTGGGAGAGTGGTTCAGCTCTCTCCTCAGCACACATCCATCCCTGCATCGAGCGCCCAGGGCGGAGGCGCGGGGGGCAGTGCCTGGTGTCCTCCCTCGCTTCCCTCAGCTGCTACTGCCCATCTAAGCCCACACTAACCATGTGATTGTTTTGTGTTTTTGCAGGCAGTTTCTTGATTCGGATATGCCTAGGTATTATTTGTTTCCATTGGTTTTTTTTCCACCCCTCCTTCTTCTCTCCTTTCTTTCTTTCTACCCCTTGCCTCGGCACGCTCACTCCCGCCAGAGGCAGCACTTGGACATCCAGCCCCTCATCCCTTCACGTGCCCCATCCCTCCTCCCTCCTGCGCTGGCACCTCTTGCTCACTCGACCCCTTTTGCTGTTCGTTTGGGCCACGCTCTGGCTGGCTGCCGCTCCCCCTCGCACGCCCGCATCTCCATTGCCTGATTTGGGTTTTATTCTTGCTTTTTGACTTTGCTACTTCCCCATCTTTTCTGGCATCTGGCACTGAGTGTGCCGGACCCTCCATTGTCTCCCGCCCCAGCCCCAGCTCAGCCCCTGGTGTAGCTGCAGGAGTGCTTGGAGTAGCTGCAGGGCTGGTGAGGATAGTGGAAGTTTTGGGGCTTGTCCTGCCCTTTCCTGGGCACCTGGTAACGATGGCAGCAGTGCAGCTGGTGTGGCAGCAGCTGCCCACCTGTGCGTGGTTGTCCTGTGTGTGTAGGTGCGGCATACGGGCAGCATGTGTCTGTATGCAGGTGTGACACTGGGTGCATATGTGGCACAGACTGTGGTACTGCTGTGTAAAGGGGCAGTGGCTGTTTGGGGACTGCAGGCTTCAGCTGGGATCACTGGATGAGCCTGGCATATGCGTAAGAGGTGCCAGATTTGTGGATGTGCCACCAGCCTCCGGACGGAAGCATTGTTGAGGCCTCAGGGAAGAGGCCCACCATGGTGGCCCATGGTAGAAGAAGAGGGGCATGTGCCTGGGAGACAAGGGATGGAGTGTCCCGAGTCCTGGCACATAACTTTGTGCCTGAAGGTTGTCCTCCCTACAGCAACTCAAAGCTGGTTGTGCTCAGAAATGTTCGAGGGCAGAGCTGTGCCTGCAGGAGCATTCTGTCCCCTCCCAGGGTGCAGAAAAGTGGATACAGCATTGATCCAGTCCCCCCACTGCAAGAGAGGTGGGTTTCACCCTGGCACTTTCTATGGTCTCTCAGCAGTGATGCTCTCCTTGTGGACCAGGGGATGGGCCAAGAAGTCACCTGCTGAGTGGCAGTGAGATGTCTCACCCCCCAGCTGGCACTGTCGCAGGGGTGTGCACTGGGTGGGAGCTCCTATCACTGGGATGGCACAAGGGCAGAGTTAAGGGCATAGGGAGCACATGGGCTTCCTTCCCAGCTGCTGGACCATGAGGAAAGTGGGAGGCAGAGGGTTTTCACCCAGGCTGGTAGGCCTCTGTCTGCCCTTGCTGAGCTCCTTTTGGTTCTCATTTTGGGTTCAGCTAGGCCGGAGCTCCCTTGGCCAGCGGTGCTATTATGTGCGAGTCCCTTCAAGAGGGGCTCTTCTGACCTGTCGTTTCTCTGTGTGTGTACATGTGTGTGTTTGTCCTTGGGTCACCTTCCACTTATAGCATTTCGCTGGGAAATGACACTAGGTATTTCACGCGCACCTGCTCGGTCTGGTCCCTCCTGCTTTTCTCTTTTTCCCCTTTGCCTCCTCCCTTTGCTTTTTGCTCTTTCTCCCCTCCCCTGAGGCTCCTCTTCTCCTCCTCCTCCTTGGGGAGTGGTCTTTTCTTAAGCAACCTGTGTCTGCAAAGCAATCCTTTGGCTTGGCTGTGTCTCACGCCGGTGGGGTTATGTATTTTATACACCTTTTAAAGCGTCACTCTCCCTCTTCTTCCAACATGGGGGAAGTTGCAGTCTAGAACCTCTCCCTACTCCCGCTGGCTGCCCTGGCTCTTGTTAAAATTGCGTCTCAGCCACCTGGATGCTGCTTCAAGGACGTGCTGAAGTGTTCTCACTGAGATATGGCTGAACCACAGCTTCCTGAGGATGCTCAGGCAGGAGCCGGGGCGGCAGCAGCTCTGGGCGCTTTTGGGGAGCGGGTGTACCATAAAGCCAAGGCTGACCTGGGAGGGAGCCCAGGAGTGGTGCAGGGGGTGGAATGGGGATCCCCCATGCTCTCTCACCAGAGCCACCTCCTGCTTCCTCACCCTCAGTTGCTCGACCCGAGGGTAGCTGCCACTCTTGATCTGGGTGAGCTGCGCCATCCTCTCTGGGGTCCTGTAGGCATGGGTGAGTGGGACCAGGTGTCCCCTGCTCCTTCTCACAGCACGGGAGCCATGGAAAACACAGCAAAGGGGCCTGAGGCAGCAGAGGGGGAATGGGGCTGGCAATGAGGGTAGAGCAAGAGCCAGGGGAGACAGCCTGACAGGGACCAGCCACCAAATCATGGTCCCCAGCTTCTCACTGGGGCCCAGGGCTGGCAGACATGGGCAGCCCTGGGGAAGGGGACCTGGCTGGTGGAGGGACTGTGCTCCCAGAGGTGGGCTGGCAGCACACCCCCAGTGCTGAACATCCTCCCTCCTTTCCCTTCTGGCCATTATCACCCAAATAACGGCAACAGCCGCTCCTGGCAGGGACTGGGAGATGCTGTGCCCCAGGCTGGATGGCGTGGACTGGCCCGGGTGCACTGGGGGTGGCAACCTCCGCTCTGAACACAGGGGTGGGGCATGAACCCTCCTTCACCCTCCTTTGCCTTCCTAGCCTGCTCTGCCTTGCCTGCACCCCATCTGAGCCCCCCACTCCTCCCGTGGTCCTCCTCCCCAAAACCCTGGTCCATTGGCCATTTCAAGGGTGCCGTGTCCTCTTCCCACCATGCCTTGTGCCCTTTGCCTTGAGCCTGTGTCCTCTGGAGTGGCTGTCCCCATCTGTCCCCACTGCGCATGTATGTCTGTGTGTCCTTGCAGGCCTGCTGCAGCGCTGTGGGGGGGACAATGACATCTTCTTGCTCGCCTGCCAGGGGTTCCAGGGAGGTTGTTTTACTGGCCCTGCTGGATTTTTTTGGCAGGACTTTCTACCAGTTTGAGGCGGCGTGGGATAGCTCCATGCACAACTCGCTGCTGCTCAACCGTGTTACCCCTTACCGGGAGAAGATCTACATCACCCTGTCAGCTTACATCGAGGCAAGGACCTTGGTTGGGGTCACTAAACATCAACAAAGTCTGGTATTTCCCCTGCTGTTGGGGTGCAGCCAGCATGAGCACTTCCTTAGCTAGTGCTTATGGGGTGCATGGTTCAACTTGGTGCTTGGGGGCCATGTGGGACTGGAATCTGCTGGGCACAGGGGTGGGAGAGAGCTGCTGGGCTGCCACCCTGCAGCACCCCTGATGCTTCCCTCTGCCCTACTGCAGATGGAGAACTGCACTCAGCCCGCCGTCATCACCAAAGACTTCTGCATGGTTTTCTACTCCCGGGATGCCAAACTTCCTGCCTCGCGCTCCATCCGCAATCTTTTTGGCAGCGGCAGCCTGCGGGCTTCTGAGAGGTACCAGGATATTCCTGTTGGGGACAAGAGAGCCATCACCTAGGGAATTGAGCTTTTTTAGGGATTCCCAGCAGCCTGGCTAAAAAAATTGGAGTGTGGGGATGGGACAAAGCCAGTAATGCTTCATCTCTCTTTGCTCACAGCAACCGCGTGACAGGAGTCTACGAGCTCAGCCTCTGCCGCGTGGCTGATGCCGGCAGCCCAGGTGGGTGCTACACCTCTGCCCAGGTATTCAGCTGGGGTGGGGAGGCACAGATAGGCCTTTGGGTTAGGGGCACTGTGTCTGTCCCCCCAGACGTGTGTCTGTGCCCACAGGCATGCAGAGAAGGCGCCGGCGTGTGCTGGACACCTCTGTAGCCTACGTCCGGGGAGAGGAGAACCTGGCTGGCTGGCGGCCCCGCAGTGACAGCCTCATCCTTGACCATCAGTGGGAGCTGGAGAAACTCAGCCTTTTGCAAGAAGTGAGAGTCTGGGCTAGAAATGGGCTGAAACACTGCCATTGGCAGCTCCACTGGTGCTGGGGGGATTCCCCACCCTGGATGGCACAGCCGTCTTGGTTGCGGGAGGAGGCAGGAATGGGGCTGTGCTGCCAGTACTCATGTGCATTGCTGCTAGGGAGGTCCCAGCAGATCCAAAGCTAATGAGTACATGGGGTTAAGGGGGCCTGGGTATGGGGGAAACGGCCACCCCTGAGCCTGGATGCCTGTGCCCAGGTGGAGAAGACAAGACACTACCTGTTACTGCGTGAGAAGCTGGAGACGACCCAGCGCCTGGGCATGGAGACCCTGTCCCCCTGCTCCAGTGAGGATTCTGAGTCCCGAAGCACCTCCTGCATCTCCTCCCCGCTCTCTGCTGATGGGGCACCTGAAGGCCGCACCTCTCCCCCTGAGACCCCCAGCGAGAGGCAGAAGGAGCTGGCTGTGAAGGTAGCCTTGTGCAGCAAACCCAGCTTGCGGGGATGAAGCCAGGAAGTGGCTTCCACAGGGGAGCTGGGGGTTTTGGTGGGAGAAAGCTCAAGAAGAGTGGGAGGTGGGATGTGCCTCATGCCCCACTGTCCTCCTCCTCTCTCTGCAGTGCTTGCGCCTGCTCACACACACCTTCAACAGGGAGTACAGCCACAGCCACGTGTGCATCAGCGCCAGTGAGAGCAAGGTACTGCTGCTGCCCCAGGCTCTGCTGGGCTGGTGGGGCCAAGGAGGGATGGGATGTGTGGCTGGCAGGAGAGTGGCGGAGTGGGGGCCAGATGGGCAGTATGGCACAACTCATGCCTCCTCTGGGATGTCTGCTCCCTCTCCTTCCTCTGGTTTTTCCCAGAACTGGTGGCTCTCAGGACTATGCCAGGAGAGGACCCTGCCAGCCAGGGGTCTTGCCTCTCCCTGTCTGAGCAGGAGCCTGCTCCTTTGCATGTGCCTGGCTTTGTGCAGAAACTCTAGTTCACACCTCCATTACTCCACAGCTGTCTGAAATGTCCGTGACCTTGATGAGAGACCCTTCCATGCCAGCTCTTGGTGTCACCACTCTCACCCCCTCCTCGACCTGCCCATCACTGGTGGAAGGATGTTACAATGCCATGGAGGTCAGGTAAGAAGCTGGGGGGTTCTGGTGACATACCCCAAGCAGAGCAGCTGTATCACTGGGACACAGTCCTTGTCTATGGATGTTCCCTAGCCATCACTCTTCCTATATTCCATCCTCTCCTCCTTCCCCAGACCTCCCCAGGTTTCGTCCAGGGCAGAGAGCCCTGATCTGGAGCCTGTGGTAGAAGGAGAACAGAAGAAGTCCCCAGCCCGCCGGCCTGAGGAGGAGAAGGAGCCTCAGCGGTTGCTGGTGCCTGACATCCAGGAGATTCGAGTCAGGTAGGAGCAACTGGGGCAGCCAGCAAAGGGAGCACCTATGGGCAGGGGGTCCATGCCCTACCATTGCCACTTCCTCGTGGTCTGTATCCCACCCCTTACCTTGATCCCTTCTGCAGTCCCATCGTCTCCAAAAAGGGCTACCTGCACTTCCTGGAGCCTCACACCAATGGATGGGTGAAACGCTTCGTGGTGGTCCGGCGTCCATATGTCTACATCTACAACTCGGACAAGGATGCGGTCGAGAGGGCCATACTCAACCTCTCCAAGGCCCAGGTGGAGTACAGTGAGGACCAGCAGGCCATGCTCAAGGTAGGGCACTGGGAGCCAGCCCCCCTCCGCACACCCCATTGAGTGAAGGACTAAGCTCTGGCTCTCCCCTCGCAGACCCCGAACACATTTGCGGTGTGCACAGAGCACCGGGGCATCCTGCTGCAGGCGAGCAGTGACAAAGACATGCACGACTGGCTCTACGCTTTCAACCCTCTCCTGGCTGGATCCATAAGGTACCAGGGGCAGCTGGGGGAAGGGGGATACAGAGAAGCCATTGCTTGGGGGGCTGCAGGCTCCCAGTGCTTTCCCTGCTAGAGCCCCCAGCCAGGTGTGGGGAGCATCTCCTGTGCAGAGCTGTGCCTGGACAGGCTTTCAGATGGCAAAACTTGGATCATATTAATTTTGAATTCAGCTCATCTGCATTTAAATGCTTCAGTCCAGGGCCAGATTCCAGGTGGTACGGAGATGGTGTTGTGCTGAGCTCAAAGCAACATCCATGCCTGGTGGCAGAGCCACTGGCCTGTCACTGTTCTTGAGACCATCCCACAGAGTTTTTGAGATTGTTAAGGAAACTTTCCTGTCTGACCATCCAGGAGCCACTCTGGGAGTCCCGCATACACCACCTGAGGCCCCTTTGAAGCAGGTGGTTCCAGTGAGCCGACAGGGGCCTTGCTTGACTTCCTACACTCACCACACACATGCTCTGACAAGGTTTCATAACTGGCTCAGTCACAGGTTTCCCACAGCAGAGTCTCAGACATCTCGATCCTTAAAATAATTCAATCATGGTGCAATAACAAAATAACAGCTGGAGCTTGGTGCCTCTGGTAAAGGACCCTGAGCAAAGGAAACCCTGGGCTTTTACACCCTCTTAGTCTAAGGGCACTCTCCGGGTGTCCTTCACCTGTCCTTCTCCCTGTGCCCTTCATTATGCAAACGATAGGCACTTCACACACTTGCCTCAGGCTCCCACCCCTGCAGCTCAAATCGCAGCTGCACACCAAGCTGCCTGCACTAAATGTTTTCATTCCTCAACAAGACCATCTCATGGACTTTTTGAGATCACCTGAAGTGGCAGAACTAGAGGAATAGGAATAAATGCACAGAAATCTGTGTGCTCTGGCTGAAGAGACTTCAATTTCATGTCCCTCCAGCTGTCTGGATTCAAGTATCAGCCTGGAGGTAGGACACAATCTGGGAGTCCTCACCTCTCCTTGTCCACATCTCTTAACACTTTTTGTCCCTTGTTTTCCAAATCAGATCCAAGCTGTCCAGAAGGAGAACAGCCCAGATGAGAATCTAACCTGAAAAACACCCTCCACCTCATCCGTCTGCCAACAGGATCAAGATAGCTGATTCTGTCTGAAGACTCCCCATGTTAATATCTGATCTTTCACACCATCTGCTGCCCCAGCTCTCTGCTCCATGGAAGGATCTGTCTTGATTCACAGCTTCACAGGGGAAACTCACTTCTGTTTGTAGCTGCAAAAGCCTAGACCCGCCTGGGCAGGATTCCTTGTGCACGTGCCATCTTCTGCCTGTCTCTCCATGGGTGACCTTCATATCAAACCATCTAATGCTCCAAAAAAGGTCCCTATCAGAGGGGAGAGAGTGAGAAGGGTGGTTTTGGCTAAAAGCTGGTCTTTGATCTGGAGAGATGGGAATGCAGTAAAGCTCAGAGCTGGGAGAGCAGGAGGAATTGCCCTCAGGCAAAGGGAAAGTGGTAATTTAGATGTGGGGTTTCCCTAATTTACCGGTGTTTCTGCAAGAGACAGCAGAGTAAGATCAGGTGTCAGTACTTTAAGATTATATTTATAAAGTATTTATTTCTATTTACATCACAAAAATCCCCTAAGTTGAGTCCTGGACCCCAGCCAATGCCTCCCCCAGGCAGGGGAGAGCCTTGGTGGTGGGCTGGGGTTCCGGAGATGCCTTCCCCAGGACATCCCTGCCTTGTGCCTGGCAGCAGCGCAGCTCTCACCCTCACTCTCTGCCCTTCCCCAACTATTTGCTTTGCCTTCCCCGACAGCTTAAACTACTTTTCCCCTGAGCAGTGGCCAGACAGCCCACCATGTCTTCCCAAAGAAGGCAATTCCTACCTGTCCCATCTACCTCTGGAAGGGAGGAGCCCACAGTCTCTACTGGCCAGGGCACCCATGTCCCTGCAGATGGGTCACTGCACTTTGGAGCTTGGTCTTACTGGAGGGAAATGGAGAGCTCTGAGTATGACTCTGTCTGTCACACCATGCTAGGCTATCTTTTCCAACCAAAAGCACTTGGGCCACCTCCACTATCCCAGCCTGGGACTCCCAGGTGTCTCATCCAAAGGGATTTCTCACTCTTAGGGCAGGATATCAAGGATCCCAACCCTGCAGGGAGTGTGGAGGTTCAGGTGGAATGGGAAAATTCCCCAGGAGGCACAACTAGGAATGACCATCCCACCATACAGGATCCTTCTTGCCCTTTCCCAAAAGGGCTTGCACATCCTTTCTTCTCCCTGCAGGATGACAGACTCAAAGCAGATCAAAGGGTGTCAGGCTAGGGATGGGGCTTCTTTTTTCTGTTGTAGCTGGTGTTTTCTCACTCTTCCTCTGCTGCAGAAGCAAGCATCCACCTCCCTCCACCCTGCCTTCATCAGCATGTTAATCTGGGGGCTTCCTGCATCGGAGGTGTTTTTGCTGAAAAGATGTTCTCCTCCAGCCATCACTGCTTCCCACCTCCTCCAGCAGCAGCTCTCTCCTCCCATCTGTCACCCATGGCTAGATGTTTTTGTTCAGGGCTTCCCAAGTGGCCAGCAGCATCTGGCACAGCTCCGTGTTGGAAGCTGAGCATCTTCCTCCGTGCATCTCCCAGGCACTCCCCCAGCTCTGCTGTCTCTTGTCCAGCACGGCTGCGCCTTGGCTCTGCCACACCTCCCTGCACTGTCTGTGGGGTGTGCGTGTGTGTGTGTGTGTGTGTATGTGTGTGTGGGACGTGGTGCTGTCTTCTTGTTATACTCGTGTTGTGGGGGGCACGGATAGGCAGGGACATGACAGAGGAGTAGAGGCTTGCACTGGCCCCCTTGCTGCATATCAGGCACCCTTTAGCTTGGGTTTCAGGTGACAGAGTTTGGGGATTCTTCTTGAGCACATGGTGGTTCTGCCTGGCCTTGCCATAGCTCCTTGGGCATCTTACCCCATTACCACAGCCCAGATCTGCAGCTGGGCTGCTCCTCTCAGCCCAGCTCCCCTGCCCAGGACAAGCTCCCCAGCAAACTGGGCTATTTTCCTCTCTGTGATACTTTTTGAACCCGGAGGCCGACTTGTGCCCTTTAGGAAGAGGTGCCAGCCTGGAGGCACAGAGAGGCTGAGCTGGGGCAATGCAGGGGCCCAGGCTGCAACATCCTGGCTCACACGCTCTGAGCAAGGACTAGTCAGTACCATCCCAGATTTCAGTGTAAGGGGCTAAGGGTGGAGAAACAGGGGTGATACCTGAGGGGAGGGTCTTCCAGAATGGAGGCAGCTTCTGGCAGAGCCGGGACCAGTGTCTGTCAGGGACCAGACACAGTTTCACTGGCCAGGGCTGTGTGATGCTGCCTGTGCCACAGACAAGATGCAGCCAGCTGAAGGGCATCCTCCAGCCAGAGCCGAACCGTGCCTGAGGCCAGCAAACCTGCAGAGCAGACGGCTCGGCTGGAGGTCGGAGCCGAGGGAAACAGAGCTGCCCGCTGGATGCGGCACACGGGCCACTGGCCATCTTACCAGCAGCGCTCTGATCGGCACCGCGCTCCTCCTCACGGCCCTGGCACCCCTCCCCTCGGCAAGGAATGCAAACCGGAGGTTCAAGCACTGCTATAAGCCCAACCGGAAGGGAAATTCCACAGGGCAGCGGGTGGCACGGAGGGCAGGCGGGCATCGGCGGGCAGGCTGGGGCCAGAGGAGGAGGGAGACCGCACTCCCCGCTCTCCAGTTCCTGCCGGTGCTCCCTGCCGTGTGCCAGGGGGGCAGTACTGCGGGTCCTGGCCGTCCGTGCGCACGTGAGGCTTGTTCGGTTCTGAAATAAATGTCGCATTTAACGCAATTCCCGTGCGCTGAGCGTCCTCTCCAGGGCAGGCGGGGTGGGAGCAGGGAGGGGGCGGGACGGGAGCTGAGGGCGGGCAGCGCCCACCGCCACTGAGGGGGCGCCCCCTCGCGGGCCTGCTCAACCCGGCGGGGGAAGGGGCGGGGCCACGGCACTGACTGACAGCGGGACCCCGCATGCGATTGGTGGAGGAGACGGGCACGTGTCCCAGTGGGCGGGGCCAGAGCAGCTCTTCCGCTGCCACCGGGCCTAGAGCTCATTTCCGGCCCTCCGCGGGTGCGGATTGGGCCGGCGCCGGGGCGGGCGGGAGCCAGCGGCGGCGATGGATCTGTTCGGGGACCTGCCCGAGCCCGGCGCCGCCGCGGGTGAGGCCGCGACCCGCTCGGTCCCGCGCTGTCCTTCGAGCTGCCTGGCTTCGGCCCGTGGCCTCACCTGACGGGCCGCGGGCCCCGCCGGGCCTGCTGCAGCTCGGCCGTGGGCAGCGTGGCTCCGCGCACAGCCAGGCCGCCGCCACAGGGAGCTTGAGGGGCAAGGGGGAGGGTGAGGGGACGAGTTAAAAATCGCTGGAGAAATTGCCGGGTTTGGTGGGTTTTGTGTTTTTTTTTTCCCACTGGGACTCGCTCCGCTGCAGTTCAGACCGTGTTTTTGCATGTTCTGTATGAACTGCAGTTCCCTGCGATTTAGACCATCTTGGTGCCTTTCCCCTCGCTGTGTTGTTGAGGGATGTTAGTGCGAGTTTACTGGATAGCTAACAGAAAACCCCAAAAATCTGTTGTCAAGACAAAAGTTCCCCTCGGCGCCAGGCAGGTGGTTATTTTGCTTGTCTAGCAGCTGCTAAAATTAGAGGCGGAAGTAAGGTTCTCCTGGTTTACCACACCTGTGCTGGCTCGGGGACAATCCTTTCAGAACAACTCCCCCCAGGAGTGCTTGCAGTGGTTCCTTACTCTGCCCTGGTGCCTTGCAGGGAAAGATGCCCACAAAGGGCCTCTGTTGTTTGATGATCTCCCACCATCCGGCAGTGCTGACTCAGGTATGGGTGCTCTGTTCTTGCCATTCGTTTGGTTGTCTGTGTTTTCTGCATCAGCCTTTCTTTCAGATGAAATGTGTGTAAATCCTGTTCTTTGTTAGACCGAATAAAGACAGCAGGGTTATCAGTGCTGGTATGCAGACCAGCTGCATCCTGTTTGGTTTTTTTTATAACGAGGGTGTTATAGATGTTCATATGTTCTATAAAAAATACCATTAAAATGTTCCCTGGAACAAATGCAAAGCCTGGATTTGCCCAACTAGTAACGGAAGTAGAAATTTGGCTCTCTCTGGTAAAGTGGCATAATTTCTTCACCTCAGGAGAGATATAGACAAAGCATTATTCCCTGAAAGGAACAAAAGTATTTAGTTATTTTTGTCTTCTTGTGCTCCAGGAAAAGAAGGCTCTCTGCTCTTCGATGGCCTCCCGCCAGCCAGCAGCAGTGACCCGGGTAAGGAGCTGTGTCCCTCATCAGCCTCTGCTGAGCCACCCTTCTGGGAGAAGCCCACACTGCAGCCTCTTGTGTTGGACACAAGTTAACCTAGTGCTTATTTCTCCAGTCCAGATTGGCTGACACTTGGCATGGCAATTTGTGCCCCAGTTGTTTAAATCAGGGTTCTGAATCTTAAAATTAGGCCTGTTCCCAGAAGTACATTCCTGCCTTTTGGGGACCCTGGTTCTCTGAACCCTCCCTGCTTTGGGAGGGAAGGTAGCCTGGTGCAGCCACTGCCCTGGCTGCTTTTCTGCTGTAGGCATAGGCTGCCTCCTTGTTCCTTGCTGAAAATGGCTTCAAACCCAGACTGCTGCTCTGGCAAGGCTTTCTGCCTGCAGCCATGTGCTTGCTGTCACCTGGGAGGAGCTGAGATAATTCACTATACCCATAGGAGCCTAAATCTCCAGAAGGAAAAAGCCGGAGTTCTGACATCATTGCTAGCTTTAATTTGTAGCCTTCTTCTGAACCCTCTAAAAAATATGCACATTCAGAGTAATAAAATAAGTTTCTTTGTATTGTTGTGGGCAGAGATCATAGAGAAAAAAAAAATAATAATAATAATGTAGAAATGTTCCAGCGTGTAACATTTACTTCCTGAGCAATTAACTGCAAAAAAAAAAAAGCCTGCTAGCTAAGGAATAAAATCTGTGGGTTGTTCAGTAATAACTGTGGTTACTTAATGCTGTGTAAGTCTGTGAGCCTGCACTCCTGAATGTGCTTTGGTATAAAAGGACATGCTGCTGAATTTATGCAAGTGAAACAGTCCTGGAAGACTTGAGCCACCTGCATTTTTGCTTTCTTTCAGCCTCCAGTGCTACTAAGCAAGTCTCATCAGCAGGAAGCCAAGAGAAAGGGCAGAAGAGAAAGTCCTTGGAGGAGGAGGAAGAGAAGAATGGCAGGGAAGAACTTGTGGAAAAGAAAGTTTGTAAAGGTTTTCAGACAGTTTGAAAACAAATGTACTCAATTTGTACTTTTGGCGTTGGGCTGAGTAAGTCCAGAACAAAGCTGAGCTTTGGTTCTTCAGTCTACTTGCCTTTTCAGCCTCTTGTGGGAAACAAAGTGCTGCAGGGGTCTGTGGGAGCTCCTCGAGCTTCCTGGCTCTATCTGCCTCCTTCACCTGGGCCTTGTTACTGTCCCTGCTGAAGCACCAGGCACCTCAGCACTGGCAGGATAAGTGCTTGTGCTGCCAAGAGGGGGATTGGGTGTGAAACCTCTTTTAGGCTGGATCCACAACCACTTTCTTTTGCCACATCCACAAATCTCTCTGCTGGCTGCTAAGGATGCCAGAGAGGGGGAAGAGACAGGCTTGTTACATACAGGCCCTTTGGCTTCAGAGCCTGGGTGCTCTTGGGGAGTAAGATGTGTTCAGGGGGTACAGAGGAAAGGACATGTCCTGGGAACATCAGGCCTGGATTTCCTGTCCTTAGTGAACTCTTTAAAGCTGTGCTTTACTTAATCTGCACGTTCAGTGCCACGTGCTTCCCCTGCCCACCCTGTCCCCTGGCCCTGTTTGATAAGAGTCCTGTCTGATGCCCAGCAGTCCTGCTTGGCTACAACTGCCTGCTAAAATGAGGGCAGGCTGCTTTTAGAGCTGCTGGCCTTGGGGACACATAAAAACCCATGTTACAAAATAAACATGTCCTGTTTAGTAGCAGATGCTAGATGTTTTGTTGCAGGACGAGGGCTGCACTGCCAGGACAGGGCTCTGAAAGCTGAGAACTTACTGGGTTTTAGCCTGAGCTGAGGAGACAGAGGAGTTTGATTTGCATGCATGTGTCTGCTTTGTTCCCCTTTAGGATCAGTGGGCATTCTTGGACTAAAGGGTTATGTGGCAGAGAGAAAAGGTGAGAGAGAAGACATGCAGGATGCACATGTCATCTTAAATGATATCACCGAGGAATGCAGGCCTCTGCCCTCCCAAATGTAAGTGGGCCCCAGCTGCCAGAACAGCCATCCTGGGCGTGAGGGAGCTCCAGCTTGCTTCAGCTGAGCCCATGAGATGATTCTTTTTGCTTTGAACAGCTCATGCTCATGTCTGCCTATCTTGTGGTGTATAGTTTGGGCTTGTTGTTGGGAGACCTGGAGTGAATCATCAGCTAGCTGTGTTCCCAGACAATTCACAGGGCTGGTGTGTACAAAAACCTCCCTTGGAGGGGTGCTCAGTGGATTCAGTCACTGACTTCACGAGGACCATGAGGGCCTGATAACTCCAGTTGTTGGTCCTTTATTATCCAAATGTAAGTGGGTATGTAAAATTAAAAGAATGTTCTCAAGCATCGCCCTGATATTGGATTTAGCTTCTGAACTAGTACTGTCCCCAGAGATTTGTGTTCTGAGAGATCCAAGTTTTTGTCTATAGCATAGCTGGGACAAGCTTAGGCATGGAAGGTACTGTAGGATTGGCTAGACTGATGTCTGTAATGCTGGAGAGTTGTAGTGTCCTTGAGGTAAAATGTTTATCTGCTTTTATGCCAAGTTGAGGTCTGTAAACCCTTTAGCCCTTCATTTTCTCGAGGAGTGGAAATTACAAGAAAGTTCTCAGCTCGGTGCTGGAACACATAAATCCTGTCAATGCTGACTATGTGAGCTTGGAGACCTGCTGTCTTCTGTGCCTTGGAGAGTGGGATTCTCGGTCTGGCTGACACAGGGCAGGGTATTATGGAGAGGAATGTACTGGATCCCATTTCCTGGCTAATGGCCTTTCTTAGCCTTTTCTGCTCCTTTTTGTTCCCTCACAGCACACGTGTCTCGTACTTCGCTGTGTTTGATGGCCACGGGGGAGTCCGAGCCTCAAAATTTGCAGCACAGAATCTGCACCAAAACCTGATTAAGAAATTTCCGAAAGGTGAGAGGAGTGGAATAAGGGCTGGAGGACAACCATCACCTTTCCTGCCTCGGCAGTGGATAAGGGAAACTGATCTGTTTGGGTGTAGTCCTACAGTACCTAGCCCCTATTTCCAGAGGGCTTGCAAAGACTTCTGTGTCTCCTGGGGAAAAGGGCTGGAAGCCTTTTTGGCACAGGGGTCCAAGTAGCCAATGGTGACTTGCTAAACAAGTGTGAGATGTGCTGTTGCCAGTTTTGGCAGTGCCACATCAAGTGTGAAAATATTCCTGTGGTGGAGAGGTTTATGTCATAAACTCTCCACATACACTACTGCATAGATTTCTGGTAGGGTAAGCCCAGGATGTGCCCCAGCTGCTCTGCAGAGTCCAAGAGAGGCACTGCCTGACGGAATGTTGAGCAAAGGGACACACTAGGATAGATCAGATATGTTTTACTTGGAGCTTAGTTGCTGTTTTCTCTGACAGGTGAGGTAGCCAGCGTGGAGAAAACTGTGAAGAGATGCCTTTTGGACACCTTCAAACACACAGATGAAGAGTTTCTAAAGCAGGCATCCAGCCAGTAAGTGCAAATACTTTCTGTTCATTTATATTTCTTAGTGTGCATCTCTGAGGTCTGAGTTGTGAGCAGGACAAAGGAAACCTTCCTTGTGTCATGCCTGTGCTTTGGCAAAACTCCACACAGCTCCACTGTGCCAGGCTGTGACTCTGCCAGCTGAGTGCTTGCTAGAACTAGATCATAGCATGTTCTGGTCTCACTCTTTGGTAAGCTGTCTATAGGATCCCTCAGACTAAAATACATGTTCCTCATGAAGGAAGGAAGCAAAACAGGTCGAAGGACTACCTCTGTCCTTATGAGGGCATCTTGTTTGCCTTCTTTTTAAAGACTTGTCATGTTGTTGAAGGGACTTGCCCCATACTGCCTGAGATGGGATCTCTCTGTTGATGGCACCAGTGTGTGGAAGGAGGGGATGTGTAGGGGCCACTAAGCTTTCTTCAGAGCTGTGCTTGCCAGGCTGGAACACATCCCTGAGGTAGCTTTTAATGCCCTGTGTTGAAAGACCTCCATCTCCCAATGTAAATTTAAATCTTGCTTTCTTCAACTCTTTAGAAAACAGTGATGTTGATGAAGACTGTCTCTCTATGCCAGCCAGCCTGCCTTGCAGCTGGGTGTGGAGTGCCAAGCACCCTCACCTTCTCTCAGTCTCTGTTGAACTGACTCACCAACTGTGTGGACTAGGGAAGATGTAGATTGCGTTTCAAACACAGTCATTTTGTTACCAATCTTTTACAACATTTGGTTTGGTTTTTTTACTGTTATTATTTCACAGTGACACCTCTATGACAGATGGAGAGACTGTTAATGCATTTGATTCTGAGATTCCCTGAAAACTTTCAATTTGAAGTAAACTGCAGATTGGCTCAGTCTCTTAAGCCTAATCAGAACAACAAGTTTAACCAGGCAAAAGGAAGGTGCTTTCTCGAGTCTGTCACAATAGTTTCTTTCTCAAACCAGCCCCTGGTCAGAAACATGACTTATGGCAAAGGCATGACAAAGGATTGCTAGCAGTAGCTGCATTGATGGTGAAGTGAATCATGTTCATTCAGCCACACCTTCAAAGTAAGAAAAAACTGGGTGAAATATGTCTAGAAATCAGTCTGTCAAAGCTAGGTTCAGTGAAGAATGGCATCATAGCCAGGCGTTTTTTGTGGACAGGACTAGTCTAGCAGCTGTAATCTAAGAAATGCTTCTCATTTTACTTAGAGAGCTCTAGAGATAAAAGCTTAACTACAGGAAGTGAAATAGGAGGAGAGTGACTGAGCGAGTGGTGGTGCTGCTGGGGTGGGGGAGGGGACAGGGATACTGTGGAAAAAGGAAGGACAATGTAAGTAAAAAAGAAGGCATTTCTGCTGCAGTGTTGGCTGTGCCTTCCTTTGGCTGCAAAGAAGAAGCTTCCCAAGGAGGAGTGTGGGGTGCTTGTTTGCTTGTGATGTTATAGCTTTTGGGCAGCCATTAGGGCTGAGCCTGTTCTGCTCACGTTTGAGGGTTCCTGGGAGCTGAGTGTGAGGAAGAGTTGGTGTGGGAGTTGTGGTTGGCAGTATTTACACCAGCTGGGCATTGACTGTGCATTCAGAAATCTGTAGTCTGTGTAGTTCCTCTGTCCTTGTCCAGTCTGGTGTTTATCACCAACCTGAGCTGCTAGCAGGCAGCTGCTGTGGGCTTGTGCCACCTGCTTGCCATGCGTTGGCACAGGAGGCTTCTTTGAGTCCCCAGGAACGCTCTGCAACTTCTTTACTGCTGTTTTTCCCCTTTAGTAATCTCCTTTTGGTTCCCTTCAGGAAGCCAGCATGGAAGGATGGCTCCACAGCTACTTGTGTCTTAGCTGTCGACAATATTCTCTACATAGCCAACCTCGGGGACAGCCGGGTAAGCAGAATGGAGACCACTGATGGCATCTTCGTTCTGCCCAGAGCTTTGTGGGTTTGTTTGTTTGGGATGTCTGAGTTGTCATGAGCTACTCAACTGTTCCTACAAAGCATCCTGTTTTGGGTGGGTACAGAGTACTTCTGTGTTGTTTCCTGTAGTGTAAAACAGTGGTGTGTGAAAGCTCTCTCTTGATGGTGCAGAATATCTCACAGCATCAAGAAGAGAATATTTGGATATTTCAGTTGGAAGGGACCTACGACAATCATCTGGTCCAACTGCCTTCACCAGTTCAGGGTGAAGGTGTTACACCTTTGCTCAAATGCCTCTTAAACACTGACAGTGTGGGGCATCAACCACCTCTCCAGGAAGCCTGGTGCAGTATTTGATTATATGCTCTATAAAGAAACACTTCCTAATGTCCAGCCTGAACCTCCCCTGGCCCTGCTTTGAGATCAGCACTTCCCTCTCCGTGCCCCCTCCTCAGGAAGCTGCAGAGGGGGATAAGGTTGTCCCTCAGCCTCCTTCTCTCCAAACCAGACAAACCTCAGTCTCCTCCCAGGTCACACCTTGCAGCCCCAGCACCAGCGTGGTTCTCCTCCTCTGGACACACTCCAGCACCTTCCCATCATCTCTAAGGCTGGAGCTCTGGGTGAGGCCGCCCCAGGGCTGAGCACAGCCAGACCGTCCCCTCTCCTGACCCGCTGGCCACGCTGTGTCGGGTGTCCCCAGGATGCCATCTGCCCTCCTGGTGATGGCTCCCACTGAGCTGCTGCCAACCAGCACCCCCAGACCCTTCCAGCAGGGCAGGGCTGCTCCCCAGCCACTCCTTGCCCAGGTCACTCTCGTGCTCAGTGTTGCTCCACCCTGGGTGCAGAATCCAGCACTTGGCTCAGTAATTCTGTGCCACTGGCATTGCCCAGTGGTGCATCTGTGTAGATCCCTCTGTTGGCCTCTTGTCCCTGCAGAGACTCCACAGCACTCCCAATTTGGTGTCATCAGCAAACTCTAATGGTGCTCTTGCATCCAGATCACTGCTAAAAGTACTCAACAGCACCTCCTACCTAGGAATGAGCCCTGAGAAACACCACTGGCCACCAGTCTCTGGCCTGATGTGGGACCATTCGCTCCAGTTTGGGGCTCTCTCTCAAGAAGTTGTTGCAGTTGTGTTGCTGTTTGATGATGGTCTTTTGTCAGCACAGGCGATTCTGTGTCGTTACAATGAAGAGAGTCAGAAACACACAGCCTTAAGCCTCAGTAAGGAGCATAACCCCACCCAGTATGAGGAGCGTATGCGGATACAGAAAGCTGGGGGAAATGTCAGGTAAGTGTGAATGAGCTAATCTAAGCCCTGGCCTGGCTTTGGGCCTGAGCATTGAGGTTTTGAAATTTCCTGAGCCCAGTATGCATCCTATTTGAGAGAATCTGCTGCTGCCTGTGGGAAGCACAGTGGTGCCTGAGGCCTGTAAGGGTTCAGTTATGGAGTTGCTTCCCAGAGCCTTAGGATGGCCAAGGCAGGACCCATGTGAAAGCCTGGCAGTGGGATACCAGCATAGGCATGCTTAAGCTTGACCTACTGGTTTGGACCTACGGAGCTGGATTGGATTGTTGAGGAAGTTACTGCTTTCTGCACACTGTGATGCTGAACAGAACTCATGTCCTTGCAGCATGACTCCTCTCTCCTTGTCCTGTGGGAGGGGGTGTCATTGTAGCACATGAAAAAGATGAGAGACTCCAAACATTTTAGAAGGCAAAGAGCATATAAAAAACTTTATTGTCTAATTCTTACTACTTTTTATAAGGTGTTCTGATACAGACTTAACATGATTGGTGGATAGGAACAACACCTCTCTAATCCCATTGGTTAAACCAGAGAAACAGCTCAAATGTTTTGAGAGCTAGAAAAGCAAAACACCACCTGGAGAAAGATTGTTTTGAGAAAAGATAGTTGTTTGCCAAGATTTGTTTTGAGAAGAAGCTTTCTTAAAAATTTCTCCCTTGGGAGAAAGCTAGCAGGGTAGCAGGCTAAAATCTCTCAGACCCAGAAATACCAGGCCCACAAGGGGGCATGGTTTGAGAGAGCAGAAAAAGCCCTCGATGTCAGTTGGTGTTGCTCCCCTGGGGTTAGCTGATGCACTGAGGCTCTCTGCATTAGGAGGGAGTTTTCTGGAGCCAAAATGTGATTGTTAGTGTTCCTGTGCAAAAAGGAGTTCATGGCTCTTTGGGGAGCTGGTGCCAAACACAACCGCTGAGTCTTACCTCTCTGGCTAGGTTCTCTCTTCTTTGAAGGCTGTTTCTTGATTTAGTGTCATCTTCACAAGGAAAGGACTCGGTGCAGGTGAAGTATCTTCATGCCTGTGGAGGAAAAATGCACCCAGGGTGGAGAGGGGTGGGCTCAGTTCTGTTCTGCTGCCGTGTCTGGAGCGCTTTGTTCTCCTTATCTCTGGGGAACACATGCTGCCACTTTAGGCACTGATCTCTCTTTGCACATGGCGAAGAGATGGCCCAGTGTCTATTAGCTCCTTTCAGAACTGGTCCCTGACTGCCTGGGAGCCTCTCCCACTGCTTGCAGTTCAATATTTTGGGCCCAAGAGATAAGCCACAAAGTGTGTGAGTGTCAGATCTCTTCTCTGTGACGTGCCTTGCTTCTTGCTTTTATCTCAAGTGGGGCTGCTTGGACTATGAGATGAATGAGCTTTGTGTATTCCCAGAGGGCACAGAGGAGCCTTTTTGGGGAGAAGGTGCTTGATTGTTGGAAAGGTGAAGTGTGGGAAGCTGTTTCTCTAGGGAGCCTGGTTAACTAGAAAAGCCTAACAAACCAGAGCTGTTTCCTAAGGACTGTTGTAATTTAGGTTTCACAGAACTGCTTGCTGCAATCAGTGGTTACTAAAGGCCGAGAGATCAGGAGCTGAACAGGCCGTGTTTCTCACTCCTTGGAGCTGCCTGCAGCTGAGCCAGTCTGTAGGGGTTGATGTCCTCAGACAGGACACAGGAGGGGCTGCTGACTCAGACCTCTTGCCTCTGCCACTCTGCTTCTAGTGAAGAGCAGTTTGCTGGATATCTTGCCAAATAATAATCTCTATTCAAACTATGCCACTGGGAGTTCAGCTCACATAACTCTTACTGCCTCAGTTTGCTAGGCTAAGCAGGACTTGAGTGAGGGCAGGGTGACAGAAAACAGCCTTGAAGTCTCCTGACTTCATTTTTTCCTCCCCCTCACTGGTTTCCCAGAGCTTCACACAAACGTACAGAAAGGGAAGGAGACTTTGAAGGGAAGATTTGAACTTGCTGGGGAAGTGGGTCATTATTCCTACAAGCAGAGGGATGCACAAAGTGTCCCCATCAGGCAGGGCAGTGAAATACACCGGAGGGGAGGGCTCTCAGTCTTTTCTTGCCTTGTGCAGGGATGGAAGAGTCCTGGGGGTGCTGGAGGTTTCCCGCTCCATTGGCGATGGCCAGTACAAACGCTGCGGTGTTATCTCTGTGCCAGATATCAAACGCTGCCAACTCACACACAATGACAGGTAAAGTGTGCCCTTGCATGGGGGGTTGTCTGTCCCAGCTCTGCTCAGCAGAAGCTGCACAACCCTGTGTGCTCTGCTGCAGGAGCCAAGGCACTTCAGACTGGTCCCCCCAAAATGAGAGGATGCTCTTACTGCTGCTGTCTCTCTGCTTCTGTTCCCTATCAGAACAGTGGGATAATGCAGCTGCTCTGTCAAGATACTGTGAAGGCTCCTCTTGGAGGAACCAGCCTCATAGCAGTAGCATGCACAAGCCTTAGATGTCCTTTGTGCTGTGATTAAGTTCACAAACCAGTGTTCAAGCAGTTAGTTAAGGGTTGACTTCTTGGGTCTCCGTTCTGTCCAAGAGTTGTTTCTAGCAGCTGTAGTGCCCATAAATACTTTTGCATTCAGCTCTGATATTTGAAGATTTGAGATACTTTTCCATGATATGATTGGCAACAACAAATTGCAGTGAGCTTTCATGTCACTATGGCCCTGCAGACTCTCAGAGGTGAGAGTGTAACCCAGTACTGCTGCTTTTTCTGGGATTAGAGTTCCATATCAAGTGATCCACTAAAATATTTCTAAAGATACTCTTTGAGTATCAGGCACTGAAGTGATGTCTTCAGAGGCATGTGCAGACTGACCACTTCTCTAGGTTGGTTGTAGTTTTCCCTGTCCTGGTGACCCTGGTTAGGGCTCATGGTTAATACAATTCCCTGTGCAGACAGGGATTGCACAGCAGGCTGTCTCCCCATCCTAAGGGGGGTGCTGTCCTTGCCTTGCGCTTTGTGTCTCCTCAACCTTCTGTATCCTGTGGCAATATTTTGTGTCAGAGTTTTCTGATCACAGTTGTGTCATGTGCTTTTTTTTTTTTTCAATTTGCATATTTAAATTACCACATACCTCAGGAGTGTAGAAATGTAAAGGGATGTACATGAGGGATTCAGCTTTGTTTCTCTATTTCTTTGCATTAGCTCTTCACAGAGAAAATACATGAATGAAAAGGACTCAAAGGAAAGAAGCTATTCTTAGAGAAAAAATGGAGCATTTGACCAGGATCGTATATGATCTTGCCAGTGTTGTAGGACAGCCAGGATGTCCTGGTCTAGGTCTTACATTAGTTGCCTGGCTCTCTGTTCTGTGTTTTGAATTGCCATGAATAGTAGGTCCCAAGGGATTTTCAGATGAGCTTTAACAACATCTTCCCTTTAGATCTGAGCATGGATGTTCATAAAATAGATTGGAGGGAATTTGCAAGCTGGGGGGCCAAAAATTCAGCCTTGGAACCTGTCTCCCCTTGATTTCCAGGTTCATTCTGATAGCGTGTGATGGCCTCTTCAAAGTCTTTACCCCAGAAGAAGCTGTGAACTTCATTGTGTCCTGCCTGGAGGTGAGAAGGCGGCGGCCTGGGGGCTGGGTTTGTCAGTGCAGAGGGCACAAAAAGGACTTGTGCCAGAATATCCTCCCTTACTCCCTTGTCTGTGTTTGTTTTGCTTCCCAACGCTTGGGAAATACAATGTGCCTACCTCTGCTGGGAGCAGTCAAATCCCTTTGTCCCAACAGGATAAGAATATCCAGATGAGAGAAGGGAAGCTGGAAGCAGACGCTCGGTACGAGGCTGCGTGTAACAGGTTGGCCAACAAGGCCGTGCAGCGCGGCTCGGCCGACAACGTCACGGTCATGGTGGTGCGGATAGAGCACTGAGGGAGGAGCTCTGCTGCCTGCAAGGAAAGGGACAGCTCTGTGTGCATGCATGGGTGCCTGGGGGAGGGTGGGTCCTGCTGGGTGCTCTTCAGTGTAAATAAAGATGGTGTTTTTCTAAGAGGTTCAGCTCACTTAGTGGTAGGGTTGAATGTCTTGGCAAATGCAGTAAATTCGTTAGGCAGGGGTGCTAGCAACAGCAGCTGGGGGCATCAGCTCTGCCAGCTGTTTCAAATGGGACAGTTCTGCTGTCCATATCCTTGGGCTTTGTGCCCAAGGAGAGTCTGGAGTTCCAGGACGCAGTGGGAGCTCCTGGACAGGCTGTACCATACAGACTCTGGGGTACTCAAGCCACCAGCTTGGGATGTGGAATGGACTGTCCTCTTCACACTGGGTAGGAAATCTTTTGGCTTGAAGCTAGGCTGTGAAATTGCCTCCAGCTGAGGGACGCAAACACCCCTTGCAGAGCAGTAGCATACCTGCCCTGTGCTTGCAGAACATGTTGGAGTTTTACCACAATGTTGATATGGAAAAAGTGGCTGGAGTTTGCTCCTGATGTTTTTTGGAAAAAGTGTTTTCAGCAAATGGACTTGCCAGGCAGCTGAGCTGCAGGCAGGCTCTCTGCTTGTCTGTGTTGAGGAGAAGGCATCTCAGGTTTTAGGTACTAATAAGTGTCTGGTATCTCATCCTGTCTCAGTGCCTCTACCAGCTGTTGCTGCAGTCGGTGTGCTGTTTTCCAGAGAAAATTTGGCCTAAGACCAAGTGACAGAATGAAAGCTAAATGGATTGGGCTACCTAAGCACTTAAGTTTCCAATTTCACACCCTGTGTGTGAGGGGGGCAGTGGGGGAGGTGAGCTGAGGGGTCTGCACTGTGGTTGCCTCCTTGCTCTGATGAGGCACAGCTCATCCCCCTCTCAGGGGAGGGGGGCAGGGGCAGGGTGGTGCCTGCTGTTTTGTGCAGGGCTGTGAGGCTTCCCTGGCTCCTTTCTGTTTTCCATATCCCTGGAACTTTGGGAGATGGTCCCAGCTCCTGGGAAGTTTGCTGGAGCCCATGATGGGACATGTCTTGTTTGGGACAGGTGGCTTGACCATCTTACTTCTATTTCTGCTCCAACAGTAGTCAGTTACACTTCATGGGCTTAGTCTGAGGGTGCACACTGACTCTCTGCATCTCCTGCAGAGGACTGAGGAAGGAGCTGGCCCTCTGGCACAGGTTTTGGGCAGTGCTTGTCCTCTGCCAGCTTGTTCTGCCCCCAGCCATTCCTCTGTACTCTGATGTAAGGCTGCACTGCAGGATGAGCTGAGAGGGAATTTGGCCTTCGTTAGCAGCACACTCTCCTGTTTCTACTCTTGAAAAGCAAATTTGGAGAGGCCAGACAGAGAAACATGGAGCTGCTTCTGTTTGTGGCAAAAGAAACCCTGATGGCAAATTTCAGAAAGGTAACTTGCTTTCCCTCCTCAGCTCCCCCTTTTTCCACCTGTTGCACTGTGCCATGCTGCAAGAACTGAGCCGTGCTCCCAGCTTGGGGGCTCCTTCCAGGAGGCCACTCTGAATTCCAGTGCAGGAGCTGGTGAGAGGAACATTAGCTTGTCCTCTCTCTGCTTTCCCTCCCCTTGCCTCCTCTTACAACGCTGCTTTTTAGGAAAAGTTCTGAAAGCACAGCTCCAGGTAGATCAGAATATGCAGTGTTATGGTACAGTTAATTACCATAAAATGTCCATTTTTTGTGACAGGGAAGAGGAAGGAGCAGGTCTCACCATGTTTGGGAGTAGACAGCCAGGTAGAAAAGCAGGCTCAGCCCCAGCTTTAGTGGAAGTAAAAAAAAACTATTTGCTTTCATTTCATGCTAAGACAGGGTCTGCAGGAAGTTTCCTGACAAAGCACTCTCTTTGCCTCAGTGCTCAGCAGCATCCTGCTATCGAGGAGAGCTCCAGGACCACGTTAGGGTGGCCCATGCACAAGTACTCTGTGTGCAGTCCTCTCCCTTGGGGCTGACAGAGCTTCTGTCCCCTTCCAACACTTGAATTACCCTTCGACTACTTCTGACTTAATCAGTTTTTTCAGTTTTGTGATCAAGTGCAGTGGGCTCTTGGTATCTCACCTGCACAGGACAGCTCACAGCTGGGCAAGTGCTGCTTCCAGACACTGAGTCTTCCTCTGCCTTCTCAGGTGTGGGCAGTAGGAAGAGAGGCAGCTGATCAGAGCAAGGCTGCCTTGGCTCATCCTGTGTGGGGTCTGGGAGGTGCTGCCATGGCTGAGTTCTGCAGGTGGGCAGGAGCTGTGCCAGGAGGCTGCTGCCCACCTGATCAGCTGGGGGTGAAGCACAAGGTTGCTCTCAGAGACAAGTTCTTTGCTTTGGGAGAAGTCAGCATTGGGACTGTCCCCCTCCTCCTCAGACCCAAACACCCCTACCCAGAAATTGTTGCATTAACAGCTCCTTCACCAGGTTCCTCAAGGAGATGCAGGCAGGGCCAGGGACACCCCTGGGAGAAGGTGGGGCTGGGTACAGCTCAGGCTATCTTGCAGTGTTCCTGGCACAACTTAGCCAGGACCAAGTGCTACCAGGAAATCAAACGCTCAGCCTTCCTGGTGCTTCTCCTGCAGCCCTGGCTTGGTCACGTAGGCCCGTGGCCATCCTCAGCTCAGGCAGCTATCACAGGCAGGGCACAGAGCGTATCTGTGCTGCCCACAGCCGGGCCCTGTGCCACAGGCAGGGAGTGCCTGCTGGGGGAAGTCACAGGACAGCAATTTGCTTTAATCGAATGCGCGGCATTATTGGGGCTTTGCTTTGATGATTAGTGCAAAGGATGTTGGCTCCTTCCAGCAAACCTTCACTGCTCATACCCTGCAGGGCAGCTAAAGCAATACATAATCTGGCTTGGGCTGCTGAGACTAAGTCTGGGCAGGGAAGGGAAGTGGGACTTGTGGAGCTTTGTACCAGGCAGGTACAAAAGGTGGGGAGCTGAGCCCTAGAGAGAAGGCAACCATCTGCTGCCACTGTCAGCAGTGTTTTCCAAGATAAACTTCTAGGCCTAGCCTTTAGATAAAAGTGGATGCCTTTAAGTCTTGGTCAGGCTGCTTTATTGTTGTCACCATCATCTTCTTCATGATCTTTTGTCCATCTTCAGCTGGTTCTGCAGCACAAGCAGTATTGGACCAGACTGCAGTTTGCTGCATGAGCAAATGGTCTTCCTTAGGCTTGGTGCTGAGCAGGGGAGACACGATGGTGGCTGGCAGAAGGAAGGGTCTGGCTGCTCCTGGCCCAGGTTCAGCATGGTGCCTCTTCACACTCCCAGCAGAATGGCACTGAAATCGGAGCCACTTTGAACTGTGAGGGGAGAGCCTGCCGTGTTGTCCACAAAAACAGAGGCATACTGCCCAGCCTAGGGGGAGAGAGGGATTAGCAGGGCCAGGACACCTCCCCTGGACACCAGGCATGGCCTGGCAGAGCCAAGGAGGGACCTCTCCCCTGCACCCAGCAACCAAGAGCCGGAGGAGCTGCCCCTACCCTTCCTTCTGGGAAAAGAGCAGCACAAGGCCTTTAGGGAGTCTGTGCTATAGTGCCCTAGCAGCGCTTGCCCTGACTGTCTTTGGGGCTTGGAGGTGACCTGAGCAGCAGACCTGCCGCCCAGCCCTGTGCTGGGGCCATGGAAGGCACCTGTCACCAGTGGAGCTGGCAGCACTCACCTGCAGGTAAAGGGTGCCCGTGACCGAGATGGTGAAAAGGTCACCGCTGCTCTCCAGCCGGGATACGGTCTCCAGGTTACTGCAGAAGAGGGGGGTAGTGGTGGGGGGAGCAGGCCTCTCCTTTCCCAGGGATGCTGGACTCCTTCCCCCCTCCCTGGCCTTGCCCTGCCGTACCTGTTGTGCCGGCAGCGGGACTGCACGCAGATCAGCACCCGCAGGCGGCTCCCTCGGCATCCCTGCCCCTTTCTGCGCGGCTCCCTGTGCACTGTGACAGGGCGGGGGGTGAGAGCCATCCCAGACTGCCCAGCAGGGCCCTGCGGCTGTCTCAGGGCTCACCGACGTGCAGCGTGGTGGTGAAGGCGTAGTATCCTGCAATGGGGGCTGTGTACTGCCCGCTGGTCAGGTTCAGCCCCGGGCCACGGTGGAACATCCCCTCCCTCTCAGGCTGGGACAGGGAATGGCTGGAGTTAGAGGAGCCCCTGTGCCAGGGCAGGTGTCCCTGCAGACAGGGAAAAGGTGCAGGCTGGGCACTTACAATGTAGAACAACCCCAGCTCCTGCCACATCTTCTGCTCCACAGGGATGTCTTCACGCGTTAGGCAATGGAAGGCTGCTTCCACACGACGCTGGGCCCCGGCCTGGGGCTTGCCTTTGCTGCTTTCCTCCTCCTTACACCCTTCCCCAGCTGTCCTGCAAATCTTTGCCATGCCTGACCCGAAACCCCACCGGAGTTTGATGTTAGGAAGGGAACCTTCACTTTTCCCAGTTCGGCTGTCCCAGCCCTGCTTTGTTGTCCTGCTGTCCCCACAGTTCCCACCCTGTCCCCCACCCCTGTACCTCTGAGCAGGAGCTGCAGCTCTCTCAGCAGCTCCTCCGGCATCGCGGGGGAGGCCGGGGCAGCCCCTGACCCGCCGGCCTGCGCGGCAGCCGAGCTCGGTTTTCCCGGAGAGCCGGCGCCCGCCGGGGCCGTGGGAGCCCCGGTCCCGCCGCGGCCCCGATCGCCGCTCCCGGGGCTCCCGGCCAGCAGCATCCACGCCTGCCGGGGGTCCACACGGGCTGCCCCGGCCCCCCCACGGCCCAAGGCTGCTCCCGGGGCCAGCGGCCGCTCCTGGGCTGCCCGCGGGGGTTGGGTGCCGGCGCCGGCGGCGTAGAGGAGCACCAGGCACAGCTCCGACAGCCGCATCCCGCCGCCGCTACCGGGAGGGCGGCTCCGGCCCCACCCCGGGCCCGCCTCGCTGCCGGGCTCTGCCCTCGGGGCGCGGGGACCTCCCCGCGGGTAAAACCCGGCGTGGGCCGTGCGGAGCAGCGCGGGGCGCCCGCAGCGGGGGATGTGCACCCCGCCCTGGGGCTCCTCAGCGCCGCGTGGTTTCAACGCTTCGGAAACACCGAACAAGCGGAGGTGGAACAGCTGAACCGTCCAGCGGTGCTGGCTGTGGGCCCAGCCGTCAGGGAAGCGTCGTCTTGTGCTCGCCCATCCCTCTGCCACCGGTACCGTCAGAGACGGGGGGGTCTGGGGCAGGAGTCACCCCACCAGCAGGGATTCACCCAGGCGCCGGCTGCCTCACCATGGCCATGGATCACTTCCCTGGGATGCATGCTGCGTATCCCAGGAGAGAAACCAGGACTATGCACAGGCTGCTGCCCCCAAGTAGCAATGTCAGGCTTTGATGGGATGAGCACTGCTTTGGGAGGACTTGAAATACCCTAAAATCTTTAGGGTTTTGGAGGAAGGGAAAATGCAGTTCTAAAAAAACCACAAACCCACAAATGAAAAGAGAGGATTAACCAAAGCCTTTATAAGGAAAAGCCTTTTCCCTGCAGTGGTGGGGGAGAACATGCTCCTGATGCCCCAGCCAGCCTGGCACAGGGGTTTCCACCTCCCACTCACCAACCTGAACAGGCAGCAGAAAAAGGGGAGCATGGATGCACAGGCTGGCAGGCATCACTGTGGCTCTCCTACCACCCATGGTCACCCTGGAAAGGTTCTGTCCACTTGGAGGTGTCCATGAATATGGAGGAGGAGCTGTGGAAGAGCCAGAGACAGGGCAGGGAGCCCTCACACGTCCAGAGGTCCTTGGTGCAGTCATACACCTCCATTTCTACCCGGTAGTCCCCGTCCATGCCCTTCCAGTGGCCACCGGTGACAAAGAGCCGGTCACCCAGTGCCACCATCCCACCGTTCTCATGAAGTGTGTGTAGGAGCTGCACCTGTGTGAGGGACAGGGTGAGAGGTGCTCCTTGATGACCTCCTACTCCCACCACAGGGGACAGTGACCCACCAGATGTGTCTCCCTACCCCATCTTTTCTTTCTGTGGGGTTTGGGGGCCACTGGTGCCTCGTGTGCATGTGATGGGGAGCAGGGGAGGAAGGAATGGGGCATGCTCAGCTCTGCAGGTGTTAATAGAGCCAAGGGGTGAATGGATAGGAGGGAGAGGGGGTGCTGGCACTGAGGGGAAGCAGCTGGGAACACCATCCCCATATCCCTGGGAGACTGATCGTGCCTGGTCCCACATCCCACCTTCTGCCAGATGTTGGCCTCTGGGTTGTACACGTGGACCTTCTTGGTGTTATCCCCGATGAGGTAGATGAGCCCGCGCAGAGTGGCACAGCGTGGGGCTGAGAGGTACTTGGGGATGAAGGGAGATGTGATCACACTCCACAGATCTGCAAGGAGCAGTCATTAGCAGTGCATCCCACCCTTGGCTCACGATGCAGCTGCCAGTTGCTGAAAAAAGCGTTGCTATTTCAGGGGGAATTTGAAAGGGAGGAGGCAGACCAGCCAGGCAGACTGGCACCCGCACTCCCCATCCCGGTCAAGGGTCTGGCATAAAAAATAGTGGAGGGTGGGGATGTGGTTTGTAGTGGTGCTGTGGGACAGGAAAGAGTCTGCTTGAGGAGATGGCATTGTCACAGGGCGTTAGCTTCTTCCAAAGGCAGGCAGCCTCCCCCACCCCAATGCCTCAGAAATTCCACTCCACTGAATTCAGGTCTGGGCTGTGTCACACATCTGTGACTCAGGTCCATGCTGCTAACAGCCACGCTCCTGGGGCTCCTGGGCCCTGTGCCACAGCCATCACCACACCCTGGCAGCACCTGCTCGCATCCCACAGGACCATGCCCGGCAGTCCCAGGGGCTGACCTGCCTGGGGGTCCCCCTCAGTCCCTCTCACAGGGACAGCGCTGGTGGGGTGTGGCAGCAGGGCCAGCTCTCACCTTGGACAGGGTTGTAGCACTGCAGAGTGAGTGCGTTGTACTTGACGGCGCAGGAGCCCACCAGGTAGAGTTTGCCCAAGCAGCTGGCAGCTGCAAAATTGCTCACGTACTTGAGGGCTGGGCTGATGGCACACCAGCTCTTGTTGTACGGGTCATAGCGCTCCACCTCCACCACATCCACTGTTGTCCCTGCAGGGTGACAGGACTCTGCAGCCACCCTGCTGCTCTGGGGCACCCATGGACCCCCAGCCTAGCAGCACCCACAGGGTCTTTGCAGCCTTACCCCCGATGACGTAGATCTCACCATTGAGGACAGCGCTGGTGTGGTTTGTCCGGGCTCTCAGCATGGAGGCGATGGGCTTCCAGACACCATCCCTGGGGCAGAAGCACCAGGCCTGCGTCGTCGACCACGTGTCATTCTGGGAGCCCCGGGAGCCACCTAGAGAGGGACAGGTCAGGTGGGCCACCCTCTCCGAGTGCAGCTGTCCCTGGGTATTCGTTGCCAGGGGCCAGATTTGCCCAAGCAGAGAGTAAGGAGAGGATTTTGCTCAGTGAGGAGCTTCTGGCCCCACACCAGTGCCTCATGCTCATATCATTGTCCCCTGTCCTCCACCCCTGTTCCTTGAAGCCCCCACCCTGCACCAGCAGGCACTGACCTGTGACGTACACATCGTTGTTCAGGGCCACCAGGGAAAAGCCCCATTTGTTGTAATCAGGGAAGTCAGGCAGAGCCATCCATCGCCCTGAAACCCAGCAGAGCCAAGCAATGACCCCACAGCCAGCGATGGCACTTTTTAAGCCACCCCTGTTTCAAGCCCACCCCAACCCAACCAGTGTCTCTCTAAACTGACACTAGTTTGGCAAGAGGTGGCTTTGGGTGAATTTACATGGAGGGAGATGGTTAATTAACATGGAGGGAGGTGGAGGAAGTGGGGAGCACTTACTGCTTTTGGGGTTGTAGAAGGCGAAGTTCCTGGTGGGAGCTGGCACTTCCAGCCCCCTCTCCTCATCCTCACCATCCTCCAGCACGCGGCCACCAACCACCACCAGCACCTCCTCTAGCTTCTGTGGTGGGGTTGGGGGCTTCTTCAGGGCACCGGTGCCACTCTGCCCCTGATGAAGAGGCCAAGGTGGGGCCATCAGGATCCTCCTTCCTGGCTCAGGGAGTGGCATTTAGGGGAAGGGGGTACCCACCATGGTGCAGGATCGGGTGACGAGGGCCTTGCTGGCATCTGAGTCACGAACAAGAGGCTCAGTGGCAAGGAGGTTCTGCAGGTACTGGTCAGGCAGCGAGACAAGGTGGGTCAGCTCCAGCAGCTCTGGCAGGAACTGGGCTCGGGATCCCGGGTCATGGCGTACCCAGCGCAGCACAGCCTCAACCAGGCTCCGCTCCTCCTGCACCTGCAGCTGGTCATTGGAGAGGTAGACAGCCAACCTCTCCTTGGAGAGCTGGAGGAACTCCTCCTGAAGAGAGACGGCTTCAAAGTTCTCCTGCAAGAAAGACCAGGCCTTGGAGGAGACCTCAGGGCAGCCGTGGCTCTCACCAAACTCACAGATACCTAGGCAGTTGGTGGCATCCATCTGCTGCCGGAGGTAGCGGCTGCAGACCTTCTGGACAGCAGGGAAGTGGAGCTGGCTGGAGGTCCGCATCAGCCCCTCCACATTGCCCTGGTTGATGGTGACCTTTCCCGAGTAGGCAAAATCAAGCAGCATCTCCAGTGCACTGGGATCTACTTCCTTTAGCTCCACTCGTGCTGCGATGCTCTCAGCAAAGTCACCGGAGAACATGGCATAGAAGTAGTGGCTGCAGAGGGCCAGGATGCCTCGGTGGCAGGGAAACTCCCGCCCGCCCGCCACCAGCGTCACGTCGGCCAGTTTGGGGTTGGTGCGGAACTGCTGCAGCCCCTCCAGCACGCCCTGGGCGTGCGAAGGCAGGCAGAAGTCGAAGTCGTCCATGTTCCTCACCATGGTGCCGGGGATGGCCGTGGGGCCTGGCAGGCGGGCAGTGCCCGAGCAGCGGGGGACGAGGGTGTCCCTGCCAGGAAAAGGCGATGGTGTCTCCCTCTCCCCCTGCCGCGACATCCGCCCGCCTTCCCAATGCCCGAGTCACGGACAGCAGGGGCTGCACAAGCGCTTCCCACAGCCCCCCGCCCCCGGTGGCCGTGTTTTCTCCTCACCACGCCGCAGCTGCCCTGCCGGGGAGGCGACCGGCCTTTTGAGGATGATTTTCGGGGTGATTTGAGCCCTCTCGGCGCGGTCGCTCCCGCTCCCACCAGTGCTCGCCAGCCCGGCCGGCCCGGGGGAGGGAATGGACCGCGGTCCCGGCGCTGGGCAGGGACACGCCGCATGACACGGGATCAGCCGGGACGAGGGGCACTCGCTATTTTTAGGCGGCACCTGGACGCTGCTCCCTGCTCTTAAAGGCGCCGCACGGGCAGAGCTCTCGCCGCCGCCCACCCTCGTCGTTGCCCCATCCCGCGGCGCTGTTGCCTCTAGGAAAGCCTCCCCCTCGCGAAGAGGTCGGCTGGGCACCGAGCCTGGAGGGATAAGCTCCCACAGCACCCTCCCTCCACCCCATCGGCAGCAGGGGGTCCCCGCGATGCCCCTCCGCTCCTCCGACTCGCACTGCCGGTGCCGCTATAAATATAGGTCGTTATCTCACTCCGCGGCAGCCGTAAACACGCGGCGGCAGCCGAGGCCTGGAAAACCCTCCCTGGGCGAGGGGGAGGTGGGCTGCTGAGGCGGCCCGCCCAGCTTAGCAGCTTTCTGCACCGCCCCGGAAAGCCTGGCTCAGCTGGGACAGAACCGAGAATGTTTTTATTGCAGCCCGCGGCCTCCGAAGCCCCTCGGCATCACTCCTCCAGGCTGAAGATCTCGGCCTCCTTCTCCTTCCAAAAGGCGAAGCTGCGATCGATGTAGCGACAGATCTCGTCCCCCTCCTCCCCGGCCTGCCCCGGCCGCTGGGCTGGGCTGTGCGAAGTCCCGAAGTACCGTGCCTTGATGTCGTCGAAGCCGTCGTGCCAGCCGCGCCGCCCGGCCGCGATCTCGTCGATGACGGCGCGGTGGAAGGCCCGCACTGCCCGCCAGCCGTGCCGGCCCAGCTGCTCAAACACCTCGAAACAGAGCAGGTGGCGACCTCGGCGCTCCTCGGGGGGCAGGTCTTGCTCCAAGATGCGGAAATAGCCCAGCATGAAAAGCTCCAGCGACAGGCTCTCGTAGTCGGCCGGGCCGCCCCCCGCCGCCGGCACGAACTGCTCCGGGGAGAGCAGGGTGCGGGCGGGGGGCG
>WAAE01013234.1:199654-217237 GCA_013400495.1 Nicator chloris
AGGCGGTGTCCCGCCAGCCGCTCAGGAGCCTCTGGATGGCCGCTCTCTGCCGCGCCAAGCGGGCCGCCGCCCGGGCCCCGCTCCCCGCCGTCTCCCGAGGGTCCCTGGCGGTGGGCCGTAAGGGTGCGTAAGCGGAGCGTCTCCAGTGGCTCAGGAAGAGCATCACGATCCGTTCCTTCCTCAAGCTGCCCCACTCTGGCCCCGGCCCCTTCCCCTGCCGCGGGGAGCCGCCGCCGCCGTCGGAAAACGCCTCCTCGCAGCTGATGCCTGAGTCGCTGGCGGCCTCCGCCTCGCCGCCCCGGGCCGGCGCGCTCCCCGCGGGCTCCCATGGGGGCTCGAAGGCGCCGCGCAGGCTGCGGACGCAGACTCCGCACTGCCGGATCTCCCGCTGGGCCAGGCTGCCCCCCGGCTCCCGGGGATGGCCGCCGCCGGCGGGGAGAGCGGAGGGCGCGGCGGGCGCGGCGACGGCAGCGCAGGGATCCCGCACCCCCTCGGCGTTGGCCAGCAGCGCGGCCAAGCTGTTGACGGCGCCGGCCAGGCGGCCGCACCAGAGGGGCAGGGGTTGTCCCGGAGCAGGCGGAGGGCTGCGGACGGAGATGCTGAGCAGCGGGGCGGGCAAGAGGGCGCGTAGCTCCCGCACCAGGCGCCGCAGCTCGCCCTGGTACACCTCGCCACGCCGCCGCAGCCGCAGGCTCTCCACTGCTCTCTCCAACTGATGCAGGTCTGCCTCGGTCAGCAGCTCCCCGAACGGGCCCAGCACGGCTTGGTGGGAGGGCGAGAAGCTCCAGGCGCCTGCATCCTGCGGAGAGAGGCGGTCAGCGACATCCGACAACCCGCGCCCCCTCTACTCCCCGTGCCGCTCGTACCTGCCCTCCCGCCGGCTCCTCGTCCGCCAGTCGGGCCCGCAGCCGCCGCACCATCACTTGCCGCTTCCACTCGGGGATGAGCCGGCCCCGCTCATCGTGCGTGGGCACCAGGGATTCCGCGTCTACCTCCGCGGGGTCCGGCCCGGGGGGCCCCGCCGGCCCAGGCGCCCCTTCCTGTGCGGATAGAGTCATGGGGGGCTCGAAGGAGTACGGCCGCCAAGGAGACACGCCGGGGGCCGCGGGCCGAGCCAGCGACCTACCGGGTGGGCGAGGAAGGGCGCCGGGATCCTGGCCCGCTGCGAGGGCTTGCGGAGCTTCAGCTCCGCCGGCACCGACCTGCCGGGCTCCATCCCGTGCCGGGCCGGGCGGCTGCTGGGGGCAGAGGCGCGGGCCTCCTCCTGGGAGAGGGCAGCAAGGGGAGGTGGGCCCCAACACCTCCAGGGCCCCCCCAGCTGAGGGGTGACCCGACACATCAGCCCGGACCTTGGGGAAAACCCTCCTCGCGGACAGCCACGGGTGGATCTGATTCCTTCAGAGGACGGGACGGAGCTGAGGAATCCCTGGTGCCCGCTATCCCCCTGCAGCCGAGGACCGAGCCCGGGGCCACCCCGTGGCTGCCAGCCCTTCTCCAGCCATCCCATGGCCCCGGCCCGTCCTCCCGCTCCCTGGGGTGACAGGCTGGCATTCCTCGCGGATGGGGTGCCCACTGCTCCAGCCCCAGTGGGGTCTTACCTGCTTAGCAGGGGGCTGAGCTGGATGCTGAAGTTAGGGGTGGGGTCCTGTCGCGCTCTGCTCAGGGAACACCCAAAGGTGGTGCGGCTGCACCCCCAAAGTCCCTGTGTGGGAAGCAATGAGCAATATGGGGCAGGAGGGGAGGTTGGAGTGGTCGGGCAGCCCTGAAGAGGACAGGGGCCAGGGCTGCAGTGCTGGGGCAGGGCACAGAGGCATTGAGCATTGTATTAATATTTGATGGGGCATCGAGTGGCAGCACCAGGGCTCAGTGGATGGAACTGGCGCTGTTCCTGGAGATAGTGGCTCGGTGACTTGGCTCCAAGCCTTCTCCTGCCCTTGGGGCCAATGGAGAATGGCCGAGGCTGGTCATGGCCCCAGGTGAGGTGCTGAGACAAGAGGAAGTGTCTTGCATAGAGGCACTGAGGGCGGGTTCTGGCAGTGGGGGATGTTCAGCAGAAGGTTTTGCTGCACCGCTGCCTGGGCATTGGTTACTGGCATTCAGCCACATTTGTGTTCTTTCCCTCCACTACCATCCATTATATATGGCCAGGATGGACTCGTGGGGCTCACTTACATGTAAGAAATTCAATCGAGCGGCTGGAATAAAATTAAGAAGCAGCAGATCTAAGCCTATAAACACCGATTAGCTGGTGAGGATCCATTACAGAGTCAGCCTCTCAAGCCTCCCTGGCTCCAGTGCAGGCTGACACCCAGCTCTCATGGGGAGGATTATGCTGCCCAGCAATAGAGCCACAGTGTGAGCGCAGGTTGTGTTTTGCTGTAGGAGGGGGAATTGGCTGAAAGTCTTTTGGCAGAGGGTTGTGCCAGGGCTGTCTCCTCCAGCCTGGAGAGCTTCTCCTGGGATCACAGCTCTCCACAGTGCAAGGGTGTGCAGGAGCATGAGAGGAGAGGAGATTCTGCCCTAAACCTCCATCTTTGCCTCTTTTCTCACCCTGTTCCTCAGGAAAGCAGGCACTGGCCCCTTCGAGATCTGCTCAGAGAGTGTCAGGGGACTCCTTTCCCTCTTCTCTCTCTTCTCTCTCTTCTCTCTTTTCTCTCTCTTCTCTCTTCTCTCTTCTCTCTTCCCTCTTCTCTCCTCTCTTCTCTCTTCCTTTCCCTTTCCTGGCTGCATACCCACAAGGATGAGCAAAGCAGCACAGAAACAACCAAGGATGGTCTCTCTCCTCCAGTTCCATCAATCACATTCGTCCCTCTCCACCAGTCATTCAGCCTTATCCCACCCTCTGCCCAAGTTCCCACAGCTGTATCCTTCTCTCTCCCACAGCTCCCACTCCCCCAGTCCTGCAGTAATGAGCAAACGAGAAGAAACCAGGCAAGGCCCTTCTCAGCATCCTGGTTTTCAGTTCAGACGGGCCGTGGAGGATCCACATCAAATGGGATCAAGGGGAGAAGGTGCATGTGGTCCCAAGGCCAGGTCTTCTCCCCTGCTGCCTCGGAGGCCACCATGGACCTTCCTGCCCTGGTCCGTTCCTGTCCAGCTCCTCCAACACTCTCTGGCCATGCTGCTGGGCCCCAGGGGGGCTCGGTGCCCTATCCCCATCGGCGAGTCTTCGGCGCCGGCCACCTCCAGGAGCTGCATCCTCCTGCGCCTCCTGCTGCTGCCGCTGCCGCCACCGCACCACGAAGGGATGGAGGCGGCGGCGGCGACGTGGGACCACCGCGGCAGCGTTGTCCTGCCCCTGCAGCAGGCGGATGGCCCCAATGGGCCCTTGGCAGATCGGGCAGGTGGCAGCGGCGTCGGGGGCAGCCTGGGGCTGGATGCAGGCGTGGCAGAACACGTGTCCGCAGGGCTCCACGGCAGCGGGGCTTTGCAGGAAATCCACGCAGATGCGGCAGATCCTGACGGGTCGTGGCGCTGGTGGCTCTTGCCTGACCTCCGCCACAGAGCAGTAAAGGAGGCCAGGAGGAATCAGTCAGGGAAAACCTCAGGAAGAGAAGGAATGACCCCACACACCCCAGATCAGGGCACTGGCTGCAGACCCAGCCCTGCTGGGTGGGCCCCATTCTTTGCCACAGGCTGTGTGTGAAGCAGGAGCTCAAAAGTCACATGAAAAGCAGGGAGCAGAGGGGCATTGCTGCTACATTTCTGTCACAGTGCCGAGCCAAAAGCTGCGGAAATGGGGCTGTTGGGTGCTTAATGCTGCCATCTCCCTATTTCTCCCTGGAGAAGAATGAATGCCAGGTTTTGCAGCAGACTTACACTGCAGGAATAATAAGACACAGCAATCATTCTGCTATTGAAAATGTGAGTATAAAACTTTCGAAGGGCAGAAAATCTGCCAGAGCTGTAAATCCTGACTCTGAGTTGTACGGAAATATGCAGCCACTCTTCTAAGAACTTTAACGCTTGTTACGGTAGTCTATTTGTCTTTTGAACTATTCTGTAAAAATCACATGTCAACAAACCTGTTAAAGAGTGAAAGTTGGTGCCAAGTTTTAGAGAAGGAAGGGAGCAAAGAACAGCCCATGGTAACCACCAGTCCCATGTAATTAGCACTGGAGACTGCTGAAGCCGTAGACACACAAAAACGTGTCACTACACACTCAATGCTTGCCTTAAATCTGGGCAAGACTAACATAACTTGCAATTTTTTCTGCTGCCCAGCCCCGCTGTTTTCTCCCGCTGCTTTGGCTTATTCGCTACACTTTAACCCGACACCCCGTGTCCCCCAGACCCCTGCGGCTCCTGCCACTAGTTTTTGCTACACTTTGTTTGCTACCCTGGGTGTGCCCGCCTCTGCCGTTCCAGCCTCCGCTGAGAGGTTCCTGCTGCAGCCCATTTTGCCATCCGGAGGGGCACTGGGACCGGCTGCGCCCCGAGAGTTTGTGTAAAAAAGCCCCTTCCCCTCTCTCCCCCCTCACAGAGCCGCCATGACCGTGTGGGGAGCGGCCCCGAGCGCGCGCCACAGCGCCCCCTGCAGGCGCGGGGGAATCGCCGCAGCCCCCCGGGAGCCACCAGCGCCCCTGGCGGCTGTGACCGGAACTGCACCCGAGGGGAAAGTGCCACAGCCCAGAGACGGCTGGGACTGGGTTTGTGNTTCCCACCTTCCTTAGAAAACATCTGTCTTTTAAACCAAGACAACGTGGAACAGTGATTTGGGAAGACAAACAGTATCACTCCATACATCCCTGTCTTTCTTCCTTCTCCCACTCAGCTTTATATGCTGAGCATGATGCCATAAGTTCTGGAATATCCTTGGGTCAGTTGGGGTCACCTGTCCTGGCTGTGTCCCCTCCTAACTTCCCATGCACTCCCAGCGCTCTCCCCAGCGTGGCCATATAAGAAGCAGGGAAGGCTTTGGCTCTGTGAAAGTTCTGTTCAGCAATAACAAAACCATTTCTATATTAGCAACCCCGTGTTCAGCACAAATCTAAAACACATTCATGCCTGCCACTGCCTGGAAGAAAATTAACTCTACCCCAGCCAAAACCAACACACCTATGTAACCTGACATTTTATTCAGGTTGGTGATAAAACAGAAATACATTAATATCTTTTTATCAATTTTAATCCTCTTCTATTTGGAATACAGTACTAGTTACAGATATTCTGCCACATGAAAGAGAATTTTCAATTTTCCATTCATAGATTTTAAAGCTTCTTTAGAATCTCCTAACATTCATAATCTTCCCCATCCTACTAGAATTAGGTAGGATTTCTCCTTTTCCTCATGCTCATCCTGATTATGTAAAGGTTTATCGTTTCTGTTACAGCCATTTTCAATTCATATATTTCAATCCTAAACCAGAATTTTTCAACTCTCAAAATGCCTAAAACCATAATTTGATTAAACAGTCATTTTTTAAATATGAATAAATGAGAAGCAAAAGGAAGTGCAGACTCAAGCTTTCCTGTATCCTGCCTCCTCATTGTGTACCACATGTGCACAGTGGTCAGAAATGAGCCCAGGCACCACTCATCCTGCCTGTACTGTAAGCACCCCCAAGGCTCTTACACTGACACACAATGAATGAAGGTGTTGATAAAGGGAACTGAGAAAGTGTTTTTCAGCCCTTAGGGCACTCCTCTGGGTCTGGGAAACAGCAGCTCTGGAACCTGACCTCCCACTTCCTGGCAATGCTCTTAGCAGTGATGGCCACTTCTCCCACTTGGACCTCTGGTTTACCTACCTGAGCATGGGATCTTCTTCCACTGCTCAGAGAGGAGCCCTTCCCCTGTGAGGCTGCAGGGTCCCTCCTCCGGGAGCCAGTTCTCTGTGAACTTCTCCAGCGTGGCTCCAATCTCACAAGCAGCAGTCCTCCCAAAATTGCTGCAATGTGGGTCACTCTTCCACGGGGTGCAGTCCTCCAAGGACAGGCTGCTCCAGCCTGGGAGCAGGGACCTCTCTCTCCTCCAGGTCTCCCACTGGATCACAGCCTCCTCCAGGCATCCACCCGCTCTGGCATGGGCACCTCCCTCACGGGCTGCATGAGATCTCTGCATCTCCTGTGGATCCTCACAGGCTATGGGTGGATCTCTGCATTCCCCGTGGATCCCCATGGGCTTTGGGTAGATCTCTGCATTCCCCATGGGCCGTGGGTGGATCTCTGCATTCCCCGTGGATCCCCATGGGCTGTGGGTGGATCTCTGCATCCCCCACGGATCCCCATGGGCTGTGGGTAGATCTCTGCATTCCCCATGGATCCCCGCAGGCTGTGGGTGGATCTCTGGATCCCCGTGGATCCCCATGGGCTGAGGGGCACAGCTGCTTCACCATGGCCATCACCATGGCCTGCAGAGGAATCTTGGCTCCGGCGCCTGGAGCACCTCCTGCCCCTCCTTCCCCACTGACCTTGGTGTCTCCACGTTGTTTCCCTCACATGTTCTCACCTCTTCTCTTGCTGGAATTAACAGTGCACCCCCCTTTGTTTGGATTTTCGTCTTAAATCTGTTTCCACAGAGGCGTTACCAACATCTCACTGGCCCAGCCTTGGCCAGCAGCATGTCCATCTTCAGAGCTGTCAGGGACTGGCTCTGCTGGACATGGTGGAAGCTTCCAGCAGCTTCTCACAGAAGCCACCTCCGTGGCCCCCCTGGCTACCAAAAACCAGGCTGTGCAAAACCAACACACTGCTGAACTGCAGAATTAGGTCCACAGCACAGGGAGCCATGAGGCCCAAGGGGAAGGAGTTCAGTTTGCTTTCTGTCACAACTGAACTTCAGACTCCAAGGCTTCCTGGTGAAAACAGCCTTCAGCTGTACCTTGGTGGCTTCAGCAGCAGTCTTGGCTCACTTCCCAGAGTTCAGCATCCTGTACTTGACTGACATAAATCTTACACATATTCTGCCCTGATGCTTGTGAAGATTTACCTCCTCAGGGAGACCAGGGTGTTGCCAAACCCATGAAAGTACAGCGAGAAGTCTGGCGATTGCTTCTACTGCCACTACGACTGCATGGTCAGAGCCTCCTCCCACCAGGGAAGATTCTGTTCCCACCTGTATAGAAGGAGCTCATTTGCTGGTCAGACTTTTAAAGAAGTCTCTTCATGCTTCTCCCTTCCTGTTCCACTTACACATTGGATGTGAAAAAAGATCACAGAAACCTGCTACCAAATGGAGCAAAACGACTTCTGGATTTCAGGACAAGGAGATCTCTGCTCAGAGACCATTAGTTGTGGGCAAAAAGCACTTGGTGTGGGCTATGAAAGAGAGACAAGTGTATGTCTGGGGACACTGGGGCAATGAGGTTGGCATCAGTGTGACGGTGCACTTGTGAAGGCCATAGGGTGTCAGAATAAAGAGAAAATACAACAGTGTGTGTCCACAGGGGTGAGAGGGAGAAGAAAGAAAACAAGCAGACAACTCTCGAGTGCTGTCTGGTGAAATGTGTTGTGTTCCAGAGGACAACGAAGCTTTGCAGAGGTAGGGACAGCACATTTTACCTGATCAAGCATCCTCCTGAGGTCAGCGTTGAATTTATTACTTTGTATTCTCTTCTTCCGGGGTTGCAGCTATGCACTGCAGATATTCCAGGCTCTTCTCTGACAGTCATGACAGCTGTTCCCATCCTGTAATGGCTTGCTGGGTATTCAGAGAGGAAATTATGTGAGCTGGTGCCACGAGAACATTAGAAGGGTGTTAGAAACAACACGTCAGGGAGAGTGACTGAACCAGGAATGGTCAGCGCTAAGCCACTTCTTCTCCAAGAAACACCAAGGGGGTCAGTGGTAGGAAAGAAGAGGCACCGGGAGTGGGGTAGTGAGGGGAGTGACGGGACAAGAGGCACGGAGAAGCGGGGACAAGAGGCACCGAGCAGGGGACACGGGAACAAGAGGCACCGTGGGACTGGCGAGATTGGATGAGACACCGGGGCTCAACGCGGAGGAACGAAGAGGCACCGGGATGCGGCTGTCGGTAATGAAAGGGGTTAAACAGGCAGGTCCCGAGCCCAGCGGAGCTCCTGGGACCTACCGGTACCTGCCGGGGCCGCTCCCGCTCCGGCAGTGCCGCCGGGGCAGCCCCCGAGCTGAGGCGTCGCCAGGGCCGCGCCCCGGGTTTGTTGTAGCAACGGCCGCGATGGCGGCGCGGCCGCCCCTGCCCGACTCGGTGCTGGTGCAGGTCTTGGCGCTGCTGCCGCTGCGGGACCGGCTGCGAGCGGCCAGGTAGGGTCTGCCCGGGCGGGACCGGCCGCCTGCCGCTTCCCCGCCCCGGCGCTGACGGCGGATCACCTCCCCGCAGGGTCTGCCGGCGGTGGCAGCAGCTGGCGGAGGACCGGGCGGTGTGGACACATGTGGATCTGAGCCCTCACCGGGTACGGGCCGCCTGTCCGCACCGCGGGGCGGGGGGCGGAGAGGGCTCCGCTGTGGGCAGGAGGGATGGGGGGAGGCGACATCACCCAACTGTGGACAGAGACTGAGCCTGGGTGGGGGGTCAGATCACCCCGCTGCAGGCAGGAGCTGGGGGGAATGGAGGGAACCACCCCACTGCGACAGGGGTGTCCTTCCCCACCCCATCCCCTGGAACTAGGCCCTTTCATCCCCCAGATCACCCGCCGCACGCTGTGGCACCTGGTGCGCCACCGCCTCCCCGACAGCCTGTGCACCCTGCGGATGCGGGGCGTGCCTCGCTCCGGCGGCAAGCAGCGGCTCCTCTCACCGGCACTGCTGGCTGCCCTGCGGAAGCGCTGTCCCCAGCTCCACCGGTTGTGCCTGACCGAGACTGATCTCCGCCATGTCCCGTACGAGAGCATGCCCGCTTCTGTCACCACACTGGAGCTGAGCCTCTGCGACATCCCCGATGCCTGGTTCTGCGTCTCCCCTTTGGTGCCACCACCACAGGTACGACACCTCGCTATCCACAGCATTCCCACCTTTTCTGACCATCATCTTCTTGACATTTCCTCACAGAACCGCTTGAAGACACTGAGCCTTTGCGGCACCTACCGCATCACTGATATGGGGATCCAAGCAGCAGCTCCACATCTGGAAGAGCTTGAACGCCTGATTCTACGGCACTGCATCATTGGTGATGCTGCCATGGTATTCATTGGGCGCCACATGAAGCAGCTGCGCTACCTGGAAATCAGCAATGCCTATTTCCTGACAAACAGGGGGCTGGTTGCTATTGTGACACTGGAGCACCTGGAGACCCTGTGCCTTGACCTCTATGATTTGGTCTCCCTTGGTACTGTTATCGCTTTGTTGCAAGTGCTGCCTCGCCTGAACCACCTCAAATTAGGTGGAACTTGCTTTGAAGATGAACTCCTTGATAAAATTCAGGAGAATTTTCCACATTGCACCATATCTCACACTCCGTGACAGCCTGAAGTGCTATCCTTCCTTAGTACACCTGAAGTGATCCTTTTTTTTTCTTTTTTTGGTAAAGCCTGTTTTCATGTACATAGCTTTGGGACAGAATTTCCATTGGCCTTAAAATACTACATTTTTTCACATAAATATGTGAAAGAACTTGTCATGTAAATAACAAAGCTTGTTAACAAACTTTTGGTAGGATTCCCCCCTCTATGTTTTCCATGGATCAGAGGAATAGGAAAGCTGGGAAGCACACCCAGCCTTTGAGAACCCCACTGACCAAAAACTGGCTGGGGTGATGACAAGTTCAAGCTCTGTCTTCTCCTCTTTCTCCACTGCCAAGGATTAGGCAGCAGCTTAATGAGTGCAGAATTCAAGGAGTGAAGTGAGGCACCCTTCTGTCACGGAAAAAACAGACCTGGTAGCCAAAACCTCACAATTACCAATTCCTTCTCCTTTCCTTTAAATTCAGATCAAGTCACTTGTCAGACTGGTCATGAGGATTCCTGAACACTGGTCTCATGAGCCAGACATCCTGTTTGCCCCCAGGCATTGCTGGGGCTGCCCTTACCTCTCAGTTTTGCTGGTAACCTCCATGTTTTCTCATCACCTTTTATTTTCTCCATTCACATCCTCTTCCTCCCCATCTCCCAATACCAGATAACCACCTAAATGTTATGTTGTTATTCTTAATTTTTAGTCTATATTTTTTAGCAAATATTGTATTTATTTAACAAAACTTGCAAGCTTTTAACTTTCATTTGAACCCTTGTTTTTAGGACTTAGGGGTTTTTTTCTAACCTGCTTCACAGCATCTCTCCTGCCCTTTAGGACAGCCTTGCTTGTGACAAGAGCATCGCACAGGAAACAGAGCAGGACAACAATGCCTTTGAGCCTTTTCTGCCCTCTTTTCATCCCAAATACCCCCTGCCCTCCATTTGGCTGCAGCACATGCATGAAACCTTTGGGTTTCAGACAGTCCTGGATGGCAGTGACCCTCCCTGTGGAGAAATCCTCATTGCTGTTGGGTGACCTTTGTGCCTTTGCCTCTTTTTTGATCCTAGACCCAGTCTCAGGGTAGCTTCAGGGCAAATATCCAAAGGTAAAATGTTCCAGCTCTGCTTTGGAAAGCATCCCAAGGCTCCTGCTCCGTGTTTATCCCAGACAAGGAGATTAACACTGGTGGAATCAGCCTAATTAAAACCTCCAGCATTCCCTGTTCCAGCACTCTCTGGGATGGGGAGGGACAGTACAATAGGAAAAGGGAAAATCAAAACCAGTAAAAATCCATCAGTCAAGGCACAGGGAGATGCAGCAAGAACCACAATGTTCTCCTGATCTTTGCAGCAGGATCTTTGCAATCCTGATGGCACAACAACAAAATTTAATATCCCCACAGTCACAACATGCCAGTTTTCCATTAACTAATTATATTTATATAATTTATACTGTCTCTCTGGGTTGAGTTATTCATCTTTCTCTGGCCCCTAGGCCTGTTTGAGGTGTTAATACCTTTCTGGCCCCTAGGTTTGTTTTCTACCCACAGATAACTACAGTATTGTCCCTGGCACACAGCTTCTGTAGTAGAGGGGCATGGATTTGGGTTGCTATTTTGCTGGGCATGGTGATAATGATTTATAGGGAGTTAATAATGGTACTGGGGCTTGTTCAAAGTATATGGTTTTTTTTCTTTGTCCTACCCTGCATCCCAGTTTCAGTAGCCTGTTTTGGGGATTTATTAGTAATTGCACCCAGTTTTTTATGGTAGGAGTAGGGGATGAGGTTTCCCAGCCTTTCATCTTCTCCTTCTCCTTTAAATCTGGTATGTCACCTTTTGAGAATGTTCAGTTTCCCCTGAATGTTAAAGAGCCCACTTGGTATTTGATCTGGCAAGCTTCCTCTATATGGTCTGTGGCTTGTGTACAGTAAGGGCTGAGATGTCTGGAGGGGTTGCCTGGGTCCACCTGACCCAGGCGTGGACCCAGGCATGGAAAATCCTGAGTGGTGTGGGGAATGGGAGAAAATGGGCCAGACCTTGAAGGAATTCTCTGACCCCCTAGCCCGAGTCTTTCCACATGAACAAATTCAGAACCCAGACGAAGTGGGGAAATACTTGCAAGAGAACTGCAATGACGACTCTAAGGAAAAAAAGCTCATTGCAATAAGCTGGGCCCTGGCCTATGCTTACTGCATGCTGCTAGATACTGTAGGGCAGCAGATAGAGGCAGGGGGGCAGGGAGATAAATCAGCAGCTACCCCAGTCACTAGGGCTGCAGCAGACACCTCAGTCACTCAGGTTGCAGCTAAACCAGACAGTGAGCCTAAGCCAATGGCAGTTGCTCCTAACATGGAAAAAACCATAAAACCAAAACGAATCGCTCAGTGAATGATGATGATGATGATGTGGGGGAAGGACCCTCAAAACATGCTCCTGTTACTGGCTCAAATTCAGAATAAATGAGTAGGAAAATTACAGAGAACTATGATGTGCCTGAAGTTCATAAGCTGCCTGGGGAAAGAGGACAGACATTTAATTGTGAATACAAGTTTCCAAAGGTCCAAGCAAGATTTCTGTCTTGGCACATTTATCTATGTGAGATGTAGCTGGAAACTTTTCCATTTAGATTTGGACTGCAAGAGTAGCAGAATGTGACAGCACATACAGCTGAAAAGGAAAGTGTGTGGCACCAGCATGTTTTGACAGAAGCAGTCTTCTGGACTGCTTCTGTCTTAACACATTTCTCTGTGTGAGAAGTAGATGGACATTTCAGACTCCAAGAGACTGAAAGTGCATGATGCTACTATACAGCTGAGAATGAAAGTGCAGTGCACCATGATTGTGTGTGCAGTTTACAGGCTGCAAGGAAAAATAACTGCCACTTGATTGTGGTGAGAACACAAGTCTGCAAACGGCAGGGAAAGTCAGTGAAGTCTTTCTATTCTGGCACATTTTCTTTGACAGCAGTGGACTTTGGATCTTCACATGAGATAGTTTGGAGATAACCATGGTCCCCCTCCATCTCTCTCAAGTACCCAGTGCCACTCAGCAGCTCCACCAGATGTGCCTGTGTACCCACAAACCAGCCCAAAGCACTACTCCCACAGTGGACACGGCTGCTCACAGCCCTCACATGGAATGAGTCAGGACACAAAGACTTTGCTGCCCTTCCTCTTCCATGTGCAAACCCTTATTTGCACCACTCTCATACAGCCTCTCATACAGCAGTGCGAACTCCTTCCCAATTGGAGCAGATGTTATGTTTTTCCACTCTTGCAGAGCCCAGCCACAACACTGAAAGCATCCAACAAAAATATAACTCATGAAGGTACCAGGTAACAAAGCTCTTGCTGGCTGCAACTTCAATGGCACCCATTGAACCGTACCACACACCCTGGTATCTGCACTTTCCTTCTCAGCTCTGTGGACCGTCATAATCCTGCAGTCTCACAGAGTCAGAATACAAAACTGAACCCTACCACTGTTTGCTCAGACACTAAAGGTACCAGGACAAAAAGATCAACAGCTTGGCTTTTACATTCCCACTGTTCAACAGCTCTAACTGATACCACTGTACACAGGAAAATCACTTGAATTCACCAAGAGCATGCAATGTGTGGATCCAAAATTGTTTTCCTTGTCAGAGAAAGAAATTATGACTCCACCTCAAAAGAAATGGGATCCCATCTCCAGAACAGAAAATATCAGGGAAGTGATCTCATACAAAGGTGCTAGAATGCTGTTACTGGGCATTACCTCCTCTAGGCTGTACACCAAGATTCAGGATAGCTGCTTACTTTGCCCAACATAAATGTAGTGCCAAAAATTTCAGAAGACCACCTCTGAAATATGGAGATGACATCCCAAATTGCAGACAGTGCAAAGCTGCTCCCACCCAAAGATGCCACATAAAAAGAACTGCTGATATCCCTCTCATTCCCTGAGAACTTGATAATTTGTAGCACAAACACTAGGACTGTGTGCTTTCATTCTTGATGAAGAGCACTCTCATCACTTTCTGAAGGTTAACTCCAGAATTTGGATACCAACATGATAATTGCAAATATTGGGGGATTGCTCCCACACAGAACATGCAGGACAGAAAGCTGCTCCTGCCAGCTGCAGCACATCATCTGCATCTGAAACAGCGAGCCTAGGTGTTCCATGGAAAAGCACTGCCACACACATTCAGGGGCCCACAGACAAAAACTGGACACCAACTCCAATAGTATGTATGTCCAAGATTGCTCCTGCACAAAAAGGTGCACTGCCCTTTAATTCTCAGCAATATTAGGCAGTACCATGCACTTTCAGTCTCTCAGAGTCTGAAATGCCTTGGTGGAGTTTACTTCCCACGGTATCTTATCACCTACTCTGAAAAAACTAAAACCATGTCCTTTACTTCCCAAGGAAACACACTCCAATTCATGTCCTGAACCCTACCCTACAAATCTGGAGCCAACAATCACAAATTTTATATGCCTTGGTGTGGAAAAATGACCGAGGACACAGTGGACAGGTAATGAGGGATACAATTAGAGGACACTGAGGAGTTATATTAGTTTTAACAGGAATTGCAACGATATGGAAATTATAGGGTAAATCACAGTTGCTGCTCCCTGGATGGAATGTGTTTGGCATGACTTGAAACCCATTCCATGGTGATTCCCCCCGACACCCATGCTAAGGGGATGGAATGGAGGGTGGAGCAGAGTGGAGACACTGTGGCCAGGCTCTGTGGAAATCCTTACTGGATGGTACTTGGCAGCTAGTAAACCACGTATCACCTTGTCAGCCAGGGGAGACAGAGGAAGATGTCCTACTGCTGAGCCAGCAACTGTGGCAAAATTCCTCTCCTTAGATAAACATGATTCATTAAAGCCCAATAATAATATTAACTCACCCCTCCATCCCAAAGTTACTTGTATCCAAAGTATGACCACCCCCCACTGGGCATGTGCTCGAAATTATTTTTGCCTGTATCTTTAAAAGTGAAGACAGATAGTTTTATACCAATCAGTAACAAAGGTATTCATGACTGAAGTCACTCGAGCTCCACCTAAATACAATGAAATACAATATAAGTAAGTTGAGAATGGGGTAAAAGTTAGGGAAGACTTGATTGTAACTGCTGGGATCAGTGGATGGGCTGAACCTGTCTTCTCCATAGGGACACCTATCGGGTAAGAACTGTACTCTGAATCATACACTGAATATTTTATTGGGAATTAAAGCTTGTCTGTATGTTCCTTCAAGTATATTTTTGCACTCAGATACTATCACCAACAATATTCGAACCTTAACCTGTCACGATTTTATATTAATAAAGAGTGTTATTCCATAAACTGTCAGTGTGAATCCTTCCTGGGCCCTGGCAGTCACTAGCAGTGGGTAACATACTCAAATAAAGGAGAACAGCTGCTGAGGGGTCTCCCTTTTGCTGTTTGTGTGCTTCTCTGACTAAGTCAGTCAAATCACCCTCTGATCCAGTAGGACTGCTCAGGGAAAGGTACCCCTAACAGGATGCTGACTGACTGATCAGGCACAAGGGTCTTGGCTTTCCTGGGAAGCCAACAGAGAAATTAAACACTAAGGGTCAAATAAATCTTCCCACACTAAGAGTCAAGGACACCTCACCTTTTGAAGTGACACCTGGGTTTTCTACACCAGAGGTGTCAGCACAGAAAGCTGGGGCTACTCATTATATCTGCTCTGTAGCCCATCATGTGCACCTGAAACACTAGGCCTAGCTGGTTTCCTTCCCTTTCTCTGGCTCTCTTGCCTTACCTTACATACCGTGCTGCTGCCATGACTTACCTACCCCTCCCTTGCCTTGTGGTGCCCTCCCTCCCTTCTTTGGGTGATCTTGGTGAATTTAATTGCTTTTCCTATTCTCCAGTTCTATGGGTTAGAGCTGCTGAAGTGTTACAGTAGGAATGCAAAAGCCAAGCTGTTGAGCTTCTCATCTGGGTACCTTTAGTCTGTGAGCAATCAGCGGTGCCATTCAGGTTGGGCTCCTGACTCTGAGAGACTGAAGGATTCCGATGGTCCACAGAGCTGAGAAGGAAGGTGCTGACAGCAGGGTGTGTGGGTGCAGCTCGATGGCTGCCGTGGCAGTTCTGGCCAGCAACAGCTTTCTCAGCTGCCACTTTTGTGAGCTACAGTTTTGCTGGTGGTTTTCAAGTTTGTAGCTGGTCTCCATGAGAGAGAAAAAATTTATTAGCACAGAGGAGTTGGTTTTGAGTGTGGTGCAAATAGGAGTTTGTTGGAAGGGGAAGGTCAGTGGAATCTTTCTGTCCTGACAGAGTTTGAGAGCAGTGACGTTTTGAACTTGGATGTGCATTTTGGGTGGTTTAGAGCTGGACAAGGTGCATTTCCTTCTTTTGCAAGTACATACTGCCATCGCGTGGTGTGCTTTGTGAGCGCTGCCAGTGCTCAGGTAAAAGCCACGCTCTTTCTGTCCTGGCACTATTACCGTGGGAGCAGTTGGTGTAGGGGTTCCGTTGTGGATCCTGAATCTTCGAGACTGAAAGAATGTGATCCTGCATACAGCTGGGAAGGAAGACGAATGGTCTCACTCTTGGCTGAGCAATTTATACGTTGCAAAAGAAAATTCCAGCACGGTCTCTTTCTTCTCTAGAACCTTTTCCAGCGGACCAACTACTGAACGTTCTTAGTTTTCTAACTGGACTCTGTGAGACTGCAAGGGGAAAGGGAAGGCCAGTGCTTACTTTTTGTTTTAGGACCTACAGTAGGAGAACCATTGCTGGACATGAGAAGTTTTGAAGCTAGGTTTTGGAGAGTGAAAGAATGTGATAGTATATGCAGCTGAGCAGGAAAATTCATGACTCCAGGGTATGGTTGCTTTTCACAGCATGTAAGTTAAATGCTGAGACAGCAACAGCTTGCTGAACCAGTGCTGGTCTGCACCTTCCCCTTGCCTCACGTATGCCACACCAAACACACTGGTGCAATATTGCAGTTTTCTTCTCAGGGCTTTCTACCATAACATTTGCTGAGTCTCTGAGCCTAAAGCTAAACAGAATTGTTTCAACGTAAGCCTTGAATGGGAACATGTGCCAGCACAGACAGCGTCTGCTGACCTTCCCCCTTACGACTGATAACCAGAGTTTGGAAGGCAATTGTGTGGCAGTCACTGTCCTCTTGCAGCCTTTAAACTTGGCACACAACCATGGTGCTCTGCAGGTTAATTCTCAGCCTTATGCAGCATCACAAGCTTGCAGTCTCCTGTAGCCCGAAATGTCAATTTACTGTGGTGCAGAACAATGTATCAGCACAGAAGCAGTTCCGCACATTGCACTTCTGAGGGTGCAAATCAAATGTCTGGCATGGGCTCCTGGATGGGAATTACAGTTAATTTCCATAGGAAGGAAAGCACATAGGCCCAGTACTTTAGGAGCAGATCAGAGGTGGCCCAGGGGAGGAAAAGTCCAGGCAGACCCATGTGTCCTAGCAGCTTTCGTGTGGGAGAAATCCTTGGATGTACAGGTGCATTCAGAGTTTCTGCCATGGGTTCTGAGACGAGAATGAAAGTTTGTTTCCATAGTAAGGGAAGCACATAGCCCCAGTGTTTCAGGTGCACTTGAAAGGTGGCCAAGGGGAGGCCGATGCCAGCCAGACTTGTCTGTCCTGGCAGCTTTCATCTGGGGGTAACCCTCGGATCTACTGAATTTTGGAGGTGCAATCCAAATTTTGGCTACGGGCTCCTGGAAGAAAAATAAGAATATTCTTCTTCATAGGAAGGAAAGCTCACAGCCCCAGTGTTTCAAGTGCAGATGAGAAGCAAGTCAGGGGAAGTCAAGGCCAGTGGGACCCATGTCCTGGCAACTTTAGTCTGGGAGCAATTCTTGGTACTAAAAAGTACTGCTAGTCGATTACAGCATAACACAAAACAGTGCAGGATATCAAGGTACCTATATTAAAGCTAGCAAAAGAAATGGTATTGATTAGGAGTCAGATGTAACTGACCACTGAAATGATGATAATGTACACATATTCCTTTCACTTAACCTTCAGGGGAGTAACTGCAAAGCAGGCAGCCCTGCTCATGCGAGAAACTCTACACATGTCAAGGAAAAGTATAGAAAATTTCTGCTTTGTCAAAGTTTGGTGTAGCTTTTATAAAGTGAGGTGTCTGCCAATCAGAAATCCAGCTTTATCTTCCAGATACCAGACCAGTCTTAACCCCATGCA
>WAAE01013235.1:0-80335 GCA_013400495.1 Nicator chloris
CCCTGCACTGCTCAGGGAGACCGGGTAACGATATCGGGAGCAAAGCTGAGTCTGGGAAGAAAGGAGGGGTTTCAGGGAGGTGTTTTAGATTTGCTCTTGTTTCTCATTATCCTGCTCTGATTTTGATTGGCAATAAGTTAAACTAATTTTCCCAAAGTCCGGTCTGTTTTGCCTGTGACAGTAATGGCTGAATGACCTCTCTCTGTCCTTACCTCAACGCATGAGGCTTTTGTCATATTTTCTCCTCCTGCCCCATAGAGGAGGGGGAGTGACAGATCAGCCTGAAGGGCACCTGGCAGCCACCCAAGGTCAACCCACCACGTGCTTCATTTCTAACAAATTTCTCCAGTAGAGGAAAAATTCTATACTAGTAAACCATGACAATTACTTTTGCACAGAAATGAAAAATTTTGTCAGTTAGAGACTGCCTTACGTACCCTACAAACCAGATGGGTCCAAACATATTCTCACCCCGTATTTAAAAAACCCCTAAAAATGCAAGCCTCAAGCTGAAGGCTGTCCAAAAGCAGTAAGCAACAGGAGGAAAACTCCCTTTTCTATTTTATACCTCACTATGAAGGACGAGGGAACTATGCTCGTTGACTCATGCACATGCTACATGAGAAATTATTTTATCTTATGGCTGCTAGATGACTCACTTGGAATGGCTGAATAGTTTCACCGCAATTCATGGAGAGCAGTACAAAGAGGACAAGTTGTTAGCATTAATTACATAAGGCCAGAAGGTTCAGAAGAGGTCTTCTAAGACCTCCTAATCTTTATTATATACTCAATCAAGTCACAGCTAAAGGCTTTATTCTGTGGAGGTCCCTGCAAAAAGTATCTTTCCAGGTGGATCAAACTGTCATCCTCATACTTTTCACAAACTTTATACACACTTTTAGCAGACAAATCACTTCTGATGCTTTTTACTCTTTAAATTCAACTTCCTGGGAAGTCAGGAGAAATCTTACAAAGGCCAAGCTGCTTCCCAAACAAGCCTCTCAGACCTGTGTTTGCAACATGACACATTCATTACCTTTTTCTTCTGGAAGGCATTGGATCAAAGAGATTTCAGAGCTCCTTTCTGTTTGTGAAAATTTGATGATACATGTAGCTTTGACGGTAGTATCAACATTCTCCAATGGGATGGAAAGTTCCTGCTTCTGATAAGGATCTGGGTTGTTACTCAGCTTCCAAGAATAATTCAGAGATCCCTGGAAATGTGCTGTACAGTTTAATACAAGTTTACCATCGCTGGTGTTGCAACTTACTTTAGGTTCTGGAAGGGAATCTAGAAGGAGAGAAAACATTCTGTATTACCTTAGTTATAAACAATATAGAATTTCAGCACAGGACAAGGGCTGGAGCAACAGAAGCAGCAGGAGAGTGCATAGACAGAAGTGTGGGGGTGTGTGCACACGTGGATGAGAGGGAAATGTGTTTCTGAAAGTGACCTGTAAACCACCTGTTTGTGGTTCTCCTAGGCCTAGTCTGAGTCCTTATGGTTCACCATCCATAGGACTAATAGACACACCGGTCACATGTATTTCCCAAAGACTACTAGTGAGGCCGAGTAGATCTGCACAGGATGATGCCCCAGATATTCAGGCATGTATGATATGCCTGCAGGAATATCTTTAACACATACATAATTCCTAGGATTACCTGGTCAGCTTGCTCAAAAAGTTTGGTTGTCTACCTGAAAGTGCAGTGTGCCATCTACACACATTCTGGAAGTCTTCCCAAGGTGAGTAATGATGGGCACACAAATGAGATGCCACCTTTGAAAATTTGTTCAAAGTGCCTAAGCAACTTAAAAATAGAGACAAAGAACAGCCCTCTCTGTTTCTGTTTGCTTCCCTGACAAATATACAATGCCCTTTCTAGACATTTTAAAGTGAATAGTGGTTCACATTCTTTAAGCAGTTCTTCCAGTACTTACCTAACACAACAAGTACAAAGTATAAGTAGTGATCCTCCCCAGAATGCCGGTACTGGAACTCATATATGTCAGCATCATCCTTCTCCAAGTTAACTATAGTCAAGGATCCATTCTCCATAAGTACACTCCTGTTGCTGAGAGGACCAAAATATGTCGGTTTGTTTTGCCCTTCCCATTCAGCCACTTTATCCTTGTTCTTCTTCCAGACACTTTCCACTATTTTTTGGTCTATTTGTACTGGAAAAGTAAAATTTTCTCCCATGATGCCAACTACATCCTTACAATAGATGTGTGCTATAAAGGGGGGGAGAAAAAGAAAAAGTTACTTCAACAATTATTTTATAAAACACTGCTTGACTAATGCCATATGCAATATCATATACATTGAAATTTAGGCACCAAGTTGCAAACTAAGGTACACATCACTTAAGAATTACCCAAACCCAGGCTGTCAGCACAACTGTACGACAGGCACAGCAAAGGAATCCAGTTTCCGCACTCTGGTCCCAGGCAGAATAATTGCCCCGATGATCTTCCCTATCCTAAGCCCCTCTATCCTCAGTACTTTCCCTCCGTTCACTTGAATTAGGCCTTCTGCCCATGATCTGGTGAAAAATATTAAATGAAGAATTGTCACCACCAAAATCTGTTTTAGCATCTTGCTGCAGAACACCCAGACTGAAGTTCCTAGTGATCAAATAAACTGCAATTTTTCCACTATGAATATTAAGTTAGTAAAGAACACACTTCTGACACAAAACTGCTACTGAGTTCAAAGCACCTGCTCTGAAGTCATGGGGGTATTAGGGATTTCCCTTGAAAAGCCACTTAAGCAAGTTTATTTCACAGCCAATCTATGTGGAGCAGCATCCCATCACCTGAGATCTAGCAGAGCTGTCAGCAAGAATGAAACTCTTCAGAAACTTCCACTGCTCTCAGTTTCAAGTCAATCACATTCTGCTAAAAGTACCTAGGTATTCAATAGAAATAAATAAACCACAACAGAAGAGAGATAAGAGATTTTCCCTAATTTTCACTGCAAACAGCTACCTTTGTGAGAAAAAAAAACCCTACTGATCTAAATCCTGCTGTGGGGAAGGGACCACAACCTTTAAACCATCAGCATCTCTGTGTCTCTGCTTCAGTCTTCAGCAATCACCTTCCCCTTCCAAATAGCTCCAAATGGCTCTAAAACAATTGCAAGATCGCTGCCATGGGAGACAGGAACATAAACAAAAACACTTTGGCATTCAATTCAAGTGACACTTGCATTTAGGAATTGATTTTGGTCCACAGTAGCTGGTAACTTTTTACTTGTATGTTGAAGGAAGGGCATCACTAAGATACAAGTGAGGTCTCATATTAAGGCAGGATTCCCAATCTGCACCATGCAAAACTTCCCTTTAAACAGTAGCTATGCATGGTGAAACAAATATTTCAGATGTCCACTCCTCAAGCCAACTGGTTCCAAGTGACAGCTAGTATTCTATAGTTTATCTTTTTTATTTATTCCTAAATGGCATCAGTTTAAGGACCCACAAATTCCTATATCCTGACAAATGGAAAATCAGCTAGGCCTTCCTTTCCCACTGGGCAAGGACAGTGCTTGTCAGCTGTTCTGCCACACCACAGAAAAACAGACTTTCTCTGACAGGAAAATGAACACAAGCAATAGAAACGCACTTCTGTGTGCTTGGCTAGAGAAGTGCACACACGTCTTCTCCCTGCCTTGCTTTTTATGGGATATCCAATCTGTTTACAATTTACCCACAAAAGTACTCTTCTTGTGCCACTGGAGTTGCAGCTTCTTGCTGCTCGCACTTAGACGGTCGCCTTTTCCAGGCACAGGAATTGTAGAAGTAATCAGGGTGAGCTATCAACTCCCACATCCTGTCAACACAACCTACCTGCTTTCTTTGTATTCCCCCCTGATCAGGCCGATTTGAACCTTTAACTTGAGCATCTCTTCCCACCTATCCCAATTAACGATTTCCAGAAGAAAAAAGAACTCAGAAACTCCAGAATTTGTGTCTGGAGACCACAAGATTGCAAGATGCTGAGTAGGGTGGAACGCTATTTTGATCTGACAAAGCCTGGAGTCTTGCTAGAGACCTGTGATGGTCTCTACGACAGGACCTTTGTTTCATAAAGACAATTTCCAGGAGTCCATATTCCTCAAGAAGTCATCCCTCACTGCCTAAGAACCTATGGTATTCCTAGCATGAAGAAAAAGTCCCTGCTCTTCCCACTGTGAAATTCTGCCTCTTGGTGGCTTTGGCTCACAGACACAACCAGGCTGTGGTGGCTTGACATCAGCATAAGCCAAACCACAGTGCCTGTTGACAAGAGCCTTCAACAAGGACAGCAGCTGTTTGCTGGGCACTAAGAACATGAGCAAGGACAGCCACCACTGCTCAGCCAACCACTTAGAACTTCCTACATTTCGGTGTTGATCCAGGTAAATGCTCCATGTCTTTACTCTCTTGCAGTTAGTCGTAAGTGCTAGGCTGGAGTTATGAGACCAAAATTGTTCCTTCTTCAAGCCCAGGAGTGAGACTGAAGGAAAGCAGAGCTGAGAGAAACTCACATTTTCTCTCCACAGCTTCTACGTGGCACAGGGGGGCACTGCTATCTTCAGCACACTCTCTTCTTGCTGGCAGGTCCAGCAGCAGGACAAGGAAAATGTTATTCCTCAAGGATAACAGCCATGTCCTCCCACCTTAAAACATCCAATCTCTGGTTTTATTTCCCTGCTTCACTGGGAAAAATCTGAAGTCTCCCACTCAGTGCCATTAGCTTCCTTTTTTCAAAGAAATCATACAGAAATGTTGCATAACGTCATAACCACACATCTTTGAGCTTCCAGAAAAAGCATGTGTCATCATGTTTTCTAAATTCCTAAGAAACCCTTCCCCATCTTTTCTACTTCATTTTATATGGAAACATATTTTCTATTCCACAGTGATGAGCAAGGAAGTGACAACCAAACACTCTCCCACACACTTTTTGGAAAGCTAGAAGTGCCTTTTCTTTAATTTTTCTGCTTTCTCCCTCTCTTCTTATTGTAGCCTGTTATTCCAAGATAAAGTTCACACAAGATAGTGCTGTGCTAAGGCTTCCAGTAGCCTCTGCAGAAACCATCAAACTACCTGTTCCTGTATCTCCTAAAACCCAGTCCAAATTCCTTCTAATGCCAAGTCTTTGTGTTCTTTCCTTCCAGTCAAATCACATGCTCAAAATTGCACAGGTAAAGAGGAGCTACCACTGTGTGGGCAAAGCCTCTTCTGCAAACCCACCACTTCACCTTATCTACATCATCTTCTGCTCCCACTTCTCCAGCAGCCAGACCCACACAGCTCAGTGTTGTACTCCAGTTTTAATACTCCACAGACTAATTCTGACTCTTTGAGCATTTTAGCAGGCTAAAGGTACCCATATTCAGTTCAGGCTAAGTAGAACTCAATATTTCATTTACCAGCAATAAATGCCTCATTACTGTATTTGTCTACCTGGTTTGACTTTCTTCACTATTTTTCTTGGACCTGACATAAAGCCTAGTTATTTTGAAGAACATCTGTAAGCTAGGCCCTTTTTTATTTTTAATGCTATCATTAATATTTTTGGTCTCAAATACCTATTTGAAATGCATATAGATGTATATTAGGTCTATACAGGCAGCAGCTAGATTCCCCTGTTACTATTAAGACACTAACATTCCACCTGCTGAAACTGGGTGGAAAAGTCCTTACTAATTAATTTATGGCAAGTAACTATTTGCTTCAGGAGGATGACATTCTAAAGAGTTGATTTTTCTTTTATTTGTTGTAACTTCCCAACTACCCCTCTCTTCTGCTTTTTTAAAATTTTGAATTCCCCCAGCAACTGTAACCAGCAGACAATTATGTTCCCTCCTCACCCTCAAAACCACCAGGTGCAGAAAAACCTGAAATAAATGTTCAGTCCAGAAGGACTATGAGAATATTCACCAACCACAGTCCTCTTAATTCCCCCACAGGCCACAAACACAACCCACTTCCCAAACTCCAGTAAGAAAGCTTGGTGTAAAAGCACAGACAAAAGCTACAGCCAGGAGAGAGAGAACACAGATGACAATAAGATGTGGCAGCGGCCCAGGCTGCAAGATTAAATCAGGTTTGTGCAGGAATGAATGCAAATCCCACATGTAACATCCAAAGGAGAGGTGTTCTCTTGCATACCCAGGACGTTCACAGACGTGTGTGTTGCTCTCCTGGACAATAAGGGGCTGCATCTACAGAGCTCTACCCATCAGCAAAGGCAGGACCCAAGGGTGGCACCAACCAACAGGCCTGGGTCCCTCCCGACCACAAAATCCATACCTTCAGTCATATCCCTCACCAAGGGCCCAACAACAGGCAGCATTCCCACGGATAGAGGCTACCCAGTCATCTTTAAACTATGCTGGTGACCAAAAGCATGGGGATGACTTATCTAGTCCTCCTCCCTTTTTTTTGTCTGTCTGTTCTGCAGTGACATAGGCATGCAGACAGTGCAATCTGTCGACAGACTGTACTTGACACACACCCCCACTCCAGCTAAAGAAACAACAAAAACCCCACAGAAGGACGATAATTCCCAGATGTGACTCACTGTGGGAACACAAGTGCTCATGCACAGAATGGAGCAGAAGTGAGCGAAATGTGGAAGAACAAGGGTAAGAGCATAGAGGAGGGGCAGACACTGATCTCTTCTCTGTAGTGACCAGTGACAGGACCCAAGAGAATGGCCTGAAGTTGTGTCAGGGGAGGTTTAGGTTGGTTTATTAGAAAAAGGTTCCTCACCCAGAGGGTGGCTGGGCACTGGAACAGGCCAGAGGAGGAGAGGACTGGGAATCACCACTTTTAGCAGTGGTAAACAATTACGGAAGATCATTGTGTCCTGAAGATTATTGATTATTTACAATCTCTAGGCTTTGCTTAGGGGCAGAACTGACTTGCATTTAAGCCTGCCTGGAACTATGAAAAAAAGCAGCAGTTTGAAGGCAGTCCAGAGGTACTGGAACAGGTTGCCCAGACAATGGATGCCCCATCCCTGGCAGTGTTCAAGGCCAGTCTGGATGGGGCTCTGAGCAATCTGCTCTAGTGGAAGGTGTCCCTGCCCATGGCAGAGGGTTGGAACTGGATGATCATTAAGGTCTCCTCCAACCCAAACCATTCTATGATTCCAAATCCTCTGGTCACTTATTCCCAGCATGCAGACAGCAGCACTTCCTATGCTGTACAAGCACAGTCTTCGTGTCAGCTCCGTGATCAACAGCACTGAGAAAATAATCTGTCTTGGTAACTCTTTCCTTCAGTCGGGTTCGTTTTCAGCCAGATCATCTTTGCAGTTCTACTTGTAAAAGATGGCACAAACTGATGCCATAGACAGGAACTGTTCTTGACCTGTGGCAGCACCAGCTTAAACAGACTCCAAATGACAACCTTTGTCACTTACAAACCCTGTATCACCCAGCCAGCCCACAGTCACACTACCCTGAACATGGCAAATTGGCTCTTCTGCGGCTGTAAACAGAAAGGAGGACCAGTAAGGAAAAAAACAAAAAATAAACAGACTTAAACCCACCTTTTTTTTTTTTTTAATTTTTTTTTAATATGAACACCTTTAACACACTCAGGATCAAAGGAGTCTGTGTCTGCAATCCAAAGATGATCTTGGCTTTCTAAAGTCTAAGACCATTAATTACATTAAGGCAAGAAACGATCAGAAAATTTTTTCACTCTGTTCATCTGTAGTGTTAAATACCAATGGCAAAACTATAGTTTCATTTTGGTTTTAATATGATATAACAACCTCAGCTCTTATCAAGAGTTTTTAAGCAGAGGGCAGAGGTTTGGTTTGATTTTTTCATCCTCTGTGAGGAATTTATAGCTTGCTCTGTTTATTCAGGAAGATTCAAGAATAAGGGGACAGGACAACACAAGCAGGTGTCAGCTTCACAGTGCTGATAACAGATTTTTCCATTTATACTATTTAAAATTGTGTTTGACATTTCTATTAGCAACACACAAAATAACCACATTCCACAAACAACCTGAATTTGTTAGGAGTCCAGATTTTCCCACATTCATGACAATGCCTTGTAGTGTAGCTCCTATGACACCTCTCATGGAGTGGAGAGACACAGAAGAAACATTGAGCAATCCTAGTGTTTTTCTGATAAATAAAAATGTAGAAAGGAGCATATATTTGCGTGTACAGAGAAGAAAAAAAGACAGGAAATTTTAAAATTATAATAATTTAAAAAGCCAGCCTGAACTTCCTGAACTGCCTAATGACACAGACACAAGCAGTCACATTGAGGGAAGTTTGGTTTCTATACTGGTCACCCTCAGAAGAAGTCTGAAAAAAAAATCATTTTTATCAGCTCTCAGGTTGTCAGTCTATGCTCAGTACTGGAGATGGCAACTTCAGCTTTTAGGTGAACCAGGTGTTCTCAGTTTAAGTCAATTTTTATAAAGAAGTTAAATTGAGAAATGAAGCAATCATTAATGCAAACACACAATAAAAATGATGTTAAGGAATCCATTTAGATATGCAAGAACTAGAAGGCAGCAACACTACGTAAAAAAGAGCTGATGCTCAGACCACTGAAAGAGTTCTGTGGCTTTCAGATGAGCCCTAATACAGACACAGAATGCTTCTAGGTGCTCTAGTTCACACATCCAGCTTACTTCCCATACCCCCTCTGCTTTTGGGGCAGGATCCTGATGCAGCTAAAGCAAGAAGAAGTTTGGCTGCCACCTGCAGTGGAACAGAACTGCATCCCCACAGGTGTGGCTTGCACTGTGACCCTCCTGTTGGTGCGGTATTATTTATTCACCTCCTCCACAGGGAGGACACAAAGATCTCTCTGTGGGTTCCTTCACCAGACTAGGCCATAGATACCACATTGACTTTCCTTCCACCCACATACAACATCCAGGATCCCAAATCTGAACAGAATTTCGTCTTGACCTTCCAACAGCCGAAGGAGCATGCTCTTGGGAGCTCTAAAATCAAAGTCTTTCCATAGCCTTGAGGTGAGGCTTTGTGCTGTAATTGACAGGTCCGAGGTTTCATCAGATAAAAAACTGACTTGGCCTGGCATTATGAAAAGCAGGAATTCCTATGTGGTGAGTAGGAATGCTGAAGACACCAAAGCTACACTGCAACTTCTGGCTTCCACAGGGGAATGAAGGAGGACATCTCCCCTAGTCCAGACATTCAGCAACAGGACTGGGATAAGTGCAGTGCTTTGAATTTGGATGGCGAAAGGATTCTGGAGGGGCAGACTGACAAAGGATGAGGATACACCAACAGCATCCTGGTGTTTAGAACAACTGTTTGCAAGGCTAGAAACTTGCATGCCAAATTGAACTGCTACCGATTTACTTCATCCACTTGGGCAGAGCAGTCTGACTTTCAGGGTGTTGATTTTCACATAGAGATGATGGATTATTTTACTTTGTTAAAATTGATGTGAAACATTTACTTGTAGTCAACACACACATAACAGCAATAATGCAAGCATACAAACAAAAACATGGTGTGAAACCATGCCTATTTAGTTTAGTGAACAACAGTAAAGTGTTTGCATTTCCTATCTCCTGCCCTAATCAACCACTTTCGAATCAAAGTTTTACAGAGAAGACAACAGAACTAGCTAAGTTTTCCATTAAAGGAGGACATTATGATAATTGCAGCCACAATTACTCTCTCTGCAGTTGTTCAAGCACCACCACTTCTTCCTTTCCATTGTATGCTCTTTGGAACCTGGAATCATTTTTTTTTCTAGATAAGTCTATAGCAGGTGGAGAGTCCATAGCATGTGCGGAGTAGCAGCAGCCTGCCAACTTACACAACACAAGGTAACAACATTACCTTTAACTCACAGAAAGGGTTACAAGAAGATACTCAGTTAATCATGCATTAGTGACACTCATTAAGAACGCTCTGCAAAAGCACTGCAGGTGAGGTAAGAAATTGCAGCTAAGGCTTAACCTGGGCAGACTCATGCAGGCGTGCAGTGTCTTGGCTTCTCTGCTTGTCCTCCCTTCACACTTGCACCTGCAGTGCTCTCTTACAGAACAGGATCTCTCTGTATTAATTAAATAAAGCAAGCTGAAGACCTCTGGAATAGTATGAGGAGGAAATCACAGGGAGTTGTTCTGAACTCTCAGCAGCAGAGAAGTTCCTTTTTTAACAAGGGGATACAATAGCTCCTATTTTAGGCATATTCAGGAAACTCCCAAAGAAAAAAAAAAAGAATAAAAAAACAACAACAAAAAAAACCCCAAATCCCTTAGACTAGAGGAATGATAAGGTCTTCATAGATTAAATCATGCTTTTTGGTCCATCTAGCAACAGCAGATCGCTCTGATGATAAGAAGAAAGTCTGTACATCCATCTTCAATTTCAAAAATGAACAAATTTTGTTTATACCTCTCATGTTCACAGCCCAGTGCAAGGGCTATGCGAGTAAGGATTATGCTCCTAAGGCACAGAGGTGACATTTAGATTAAGAAGGCCCTTTGATTAGTATTTCAACAGCAGTTAATAGTAATAATTTACTTCTACCAAAGCAAAACAAAAACCCCAAGAGAAACAACAACAAAAAACCCCCCAAAAACCAACACAAAAACAACAAAGCAAAACCAACCAAACAACAACAAAAACCAAACCAAACAAACCTAACTGCTAAAAAGATCCCCAAACCAGCACAAAACGATTGAGAACTTCGATGTTTTGTCCACGAGCAAGAACGAACACAGAATACCAAATAAACAGCATTTTCACGTTTAGGGATGACAAGAATAATTCTACCATAAAAGCCGGTTTCCTGACTTCCTTAATACCTCAGGACCCGCAGGCAAACGCGCACAGCGGCACGACGGGGAGGAGGCCGCCCTTGTGCCGCGGCGCTGCTTCCCGCGCAGCGCGGGATAACCTCGGCGCGGGAATCAACGCCCCGCGCGCGGGGACCGCGCAAGCCGCACACACCCCCACGCCAAGCTTCCCGTTAGCACGAGTTTGAAACAAACGGGGCACAGGAAGCTGCCGAGGACAGGGTGGCGAGTTCCTGAACCTGCTGATGGTCGATACGTAATTGCAGTTTTAGGTGCGGGGGGGAGGCAGCCGCCCGGTTGTGCCCGCCGGCCCCGGGCAGGGCAGCGAGCGGCCGGGGACGCCCGCGCCGCGCAGGGAGCCGCTGTGGCAGGGCTCCTGAGGGGATGGCGGCGCCTGGGGCAGCTCCCCGGGCACCTCGGAACCCCCCGCCGCTCCCAAATCCCTGCCGCGCCCGCCCCCGCCGCTACCCGGGGTGGAACACGCCCGTCCGAATGCCCGGGCAGCGGCGGCCGAGGATGCCCCGCTCCCGCTGCGCCCGGCGGCACGGAGAGAGAGAGAGGGAGAAAAGCGAAGGAGTCGGGAAGGGTCCCCACCGCCCCCTCACAACTTACCGAGGAGAGGCATAAGGCACAAGAGTGGAGCCAGCAGCCACATGGCTACCCAAGCGATCACTCGGGTCGCTTGCCCAGACAGGAACCAGTCTCAGTAGCCCCGCCCCGTCCCGCCGCCGCCCGGCCCTCCGCCGGCTGGGCGGGCCCGCTGATTCTGGCAGCTCCGGGACGGCGGGGAAAGGGGTTTTAGCCGCGGAGGCCGCCTCCCGTGTACCTTGTGCGATGTTCGATGCCATACAGGGCCTTGGAATGCCAGGTGGTGCCGCGAAAGGGGTCTGTGGTTCGTGGGGTGCAGCTCCAGCAAGTCCTGGCGACAGAAGTTGTGGTGTTGCTCTTACATCAGGGAGGTTCAGCTCTGATAATTGAAAACCTGAAAGTCAATCAATTTAGTGTGGAGTGGGAGCCGCGCAGGTCAGGTGAAGAACGAATTTCAGCAGGCATCACGCAGCTCGCCACCTCCGAAAATGATCACAGGATAATTTGGGCCAGTTCTAACCCCTCTGCCATGGGCAGGGACACCTCCATCTCCTATACTCCCTGGAGCCTGGTGTTTGACACTCATGCTCCCAAAAATGTCCACTGTTCTCTTTGAGGGACACTTGGTAATATCTCCTTTTGAGGGCTGGGCTTAAGGCTAAGCCTGGCCATGCTCTCCTGTTGCACCCGAGGTGAGGTTGGTCTCTGCGAGTGGTGACTGAAGGAAAAGAAATAGAACAGAAACCACGTTTGACTTCTAGGGGTTTTCTTTGACACCAGCTGCTCAGCAGCCCATTCACAAAACTCAAACACACTTAGATTCTGTTTCAGGGATGACTGGCCTCTTGAGACTGCTGAGTGTTTTTGAGGAAGAAAAGGAAAGTACCACAACAGTTTGGAAAACATAAATACTTAGGAGCCATTGAAAAATTGCTACTCTGACAAATATTCCAGTGGCAGCTGTGAGGCAGCTTTCCTCTTATGGCAGTGAATTGCTGTGAGTGGATGCTTCAACCTCCTTCACCTGCATCCCACTCCAGTGCAATACCCTGGCTGAGAAGAGTCCAGGTGCAGACCTTACAGCCTCAAAGCATGCTCAGCTCCCAGCAGCTTGTCTGTCTGTCCTGGGGAACGCCAGCACAGCACAGTGCTCTGAGGGAGGCTCTCACCACAGCTTTATCTCTCAGTCGGATCTCTCCAAGTACACTTCCCCCTCCCCACTCAGGCTATTCACCACCATCCCAAAGACCTCAGCTTTGCACTTCACACAACAGAACCAGAAAAAGAATTGGCAGCCATGGATATCTCTAAGCAGAAGTCCTTCCAGAGTAAACACTGAAGTTATTCCAACTCTGAGGGATTTTTTTTTTCCCCCTCCTTCTAGGAGTTACTGTAAGCTCCTTTAACTAATTTCTGAAGGCTGCAACATGAGCTGGAATGACACTGCATCTTGAACTGTGATGCTGCCTCATTCAGTTCTTACAAAAACAAGTAATACTGATCCTTTCTCCATAACTGTGGTGGAATGTCATGACATGTAACTCACAAATGGAGACAGGCCCATCCCATAAATTCCTTTTGCTCAGTGACAGAAACCCACACGGAGCCTTTCTGTGCCTCAGTTATCTTTTCCCCTCTGTTCTTAATCTCTGACAAGTGTCAAAGGGAGCTCCCTACACTCCAAGTCACAGTGTTTATGCCAGAAATGTGACATGACCATCTTCCTGCAGCACTCTTATGGCAGGAGCACATGTTCTCTGCTGCTGAGTCATCCTCTTGTCAGGTAAAATATCCTCCCAAGATCTCAGAGGCTTTGGATTGTATCTTGGTGCTGGGAGGATGCTTGCACACTACAGCTTTCCTGTGGGTCATGAAATCTTTGAGGTTAGGAGAGAGAAACCTGAAGCAGACAGTTTCACTTTGAAACAGGTTATATTAGGAGGTCACCCACATTAACTTAAGGCAGGCCTATGTTCTTCCTACTGAGCTGCTCCACGTTGTAGAAGGTGATTAGGGCTTCACAGGGCAGAGAAACTGAAAGAGAAACTTGAACCTGGAAGGCTGGTGCCCTCACCTAGGCTCTTCTACCTAGTAATACATGGTAAGGATGCATTCTGCTTTATGCACACTTATACAGGCATACCAGCTGGAAGATCAATAAAGTACTCAAAAAAGGCTCACATGGCTGGTTTTCCTCCTTTCCTGACAGAGTACCCAAGCAACCTTGCCCATGTTTTCCCTTCCTTGTGCCAAGACAATCTTTAATGTTTACTTCCTGCTCTGTCATTGCTGGGACAGACTTCTGAAAGCCAGGAGTTCAAACTCCTTCTTGTTGAGATGATTACTAATCCCAGTTCCTCTGTCAGTTCTGGGAACAGGAGTCTAAATGCTTAACACAGAGCCATGGTTTCTACTTCACAGGCAAATGACAGAAAATACAGGAGCTCTAAGACCAAGTATTCCAGCCATAGGGGGAATCCAGAACTTAATGAACAGTGAGCCAAGCTCTAGGTATACTTCATGCCCTTCTTTGAGTGCAAAGGCCACAGGGAGTGGTTTTAAAAATCTTCATTTGCTTAGCTCAGAGCTGGCTTCCCCCAAGGTCTGGTGCTGCTACCCCAACTGCATTTTCCAGTATCAAAAATTAGTTTTCCAGGCTAAGTGAATTTTCCTGTGATCAGATTTCCACTTGACCGTTGGGTATTTGCAGTGCTTATATGCCTCTGCCAGCTGTTGCTTTGCGAGTGGGGACTCGACACTTTCAGCTGAGTTGGGCGCTTTCAGCATTTGCTTGAATCTGCAGACAGCACATTTTTAAAAATTTCTTTTTAATTAAAAGAATCTGTGCATAAAATCAAGTTTGTTTGCTTTCACTATCCCTGACATTCTCAAGCAAATCCCACTGTCTTCATGATTGTACGCTGTAAGGGACGGTTAAAAGAAACCTAAAGTGGTTTGAAAATCTTTGCAACAGTGCTCCCATTGCCACTATAATCACTCCCATTGGGAAGCAAAATAAGTGGCATTAAGTTTCTGAATTAATATAACTGCAATTACTCTGTAATTAAGTTCACAAGCAATAAAAGGAAAACCCTTCATACCAAAATAGTTTTACTAGTAAGAGCATTTTAAGCACAGAGTAACTTGAGTGCCTTTTGCTGTTTGCCTAAAGAATTGCCACAGTGTGCTGCTATAATTAAAAAAAAAAAAAAATCCAGGAATTACTAAATCTGAGAATTTAGAAAAAAATACTGCTTAGGAAACAGAATTTTCAAATTCATAAAGACATTTATTTTTTTAAAAACACCAGTTTTGTGCATTTGCAGAATTGTTGAACACCAGGATGTCATTTAACAGCTCTGCAAATACACAAAATAAAACCATATCTGCCCATCTTGGCCCAAGATTTGTTTAACTCTAGGGCTGTAATACTGGTCCCTGCTTTATATTACATGGCATTTCAAAATTTTCATAGGACTTGGAAAAGAAGGAATGGGCTCGTTGGAGTGCACAGGCTTTCTCTTACAATCTGAGAAATGTAAGATAAAATAAGATTAATCCGGTGCTGGGGATGGAAAGATGAAGAGTGGGCTGGAAGCCAGGAGCTGGCTATTGGCATTGCAGTTTTCAATCTTGGAAAATTGACTGAGTTGACAAACTCCATCACATATTTGTGAGACACTGAAGGCCTGCTTCTCTGACAATAAACCAGCTTGATCCTGGAGGCAGGTACTTCAGGGTGAGAAGGTATCTCTGTATGTATCTCTGGGAGGATGCAGTTGGGGTGGGGCTTCCATAGTCCTCCAGGGCAGGCAGCTGAGGCTGCCTAACTTTCAGTGAGAACTGGGGAAATATATCTCAGAAGACTTGGAAATAAAATGATCTTCTGCCTAAAACAGCCCCAGAGCCTTCAGCTGGAACAAACTGGGATATCACCAATAGTTCTAAGGAAAAGTGATGTCTGATGCTTTTTGAAATGTCTTTGCTCACGTTACTGATCAGACTGAAGAAATGTCTTCATTTTGTTGTTCAGCTAAGCCACTGTAGATTAGTACCCGGACAGGGAACTTCACTTTGCTCATTACCCTTCCTGCCATTTAGCACAGCCAAGGGCAAAGCTGCCTTGTCCAGCATGATGGACCAACACAGAGGATACAGGTGTGTCCTTACCTGGAAGTCCATCTCAGCCAGGGATATGGTACCTCCACATCATGAATGTTGTGTTACATGTTTGGGTGTGCACTTACTCTTCTCCATCTGTATACATCAAAGTGGCAAAGTTTTTTTATTCAAAGGTCTTTTTAAAGTATTTGAATGCTTATGATGCTGGTGCATTACTGAAGGTTGCCCCCACCCTAAAAAATGTAGTCTGGGCATGTTATGGTGATATGACCCCCAGTTACATTTTAGCCTGCCTTTCCCCTCACTTTTGAGATGTAATCCGCCGTTTTGCCTTCTTTAGACTGTTACAGGTGTCTGGCCAAAAGCGGAAATACAGGAAAGACAGCAATGCAGTAGGAAAATAGGATGCAAGGCTGATATGCATCTTCCTGGCATGGACTTACTGTGAAGCCTTGTGATAAACCAGCATCCCTAGTCAGAATTTGGCAGAAAGGTCTAGGTAGCAAGGATAAAGCACTGTAACTCTATCGCTTGCTGGGACTGGTTTCACTGGCTGATTTCTGAAGTGAGAAGTTTCCCTTGAGGAAAGGGAGGTTAGGAGGAAAGGAAGGTCAACATCTCCTTTAATCAAAAAGTCAGTGAAGCCTCTGCTTCAGATTTTGACTAATGGTTAAATAAGAGCAGAGGTAATTGCTCAAAATCCAAATTTGGTCATTTTCCCAAAAGTGCACAGGCTGATTGATCATTACAGAGTCAAGCTGATCATTAACCACAGCTGTTTTCCCCCTGTACTATTCCTATACTTGAACTGGATGAACAGGAAGATGGTTGAAGATCTGCAGAGAAAACTGCTCATTGTTCTTGCTGTCCTCTTGCTGCCCAGCTCAGCACAAACAGGTAAGAAAAACATGAGTGCCTGGCAAGGGATTGAAGGTTTTACACAGAAGGATCTGAATTCAATTCTCCCTAAACAAGCTGTATGTCAAGAGGTCCTTGCAATAATCTTGTTAGGTGCCGGGGAGAAAAAGTAGTTCAAGAATGGTCCTTTCTTCTCTTATGCTTTGATTCAATCACTCTCAGTGATTTAATTCTATTAACCTGATTTACAAGAATGATCCAGGTTTACCCTGAAGTGAAACGATGCAGAAAAGGGATCACTTGGCTCTGGCAGTGGCATCTCCTGCTTCAGAAGCTCAGGAAGTGTGATCTGCAGTAGCTGAGAGAAAATAAATGCCACAGTTCCATTTCTTTCTTTAATTGTACTGCCAATGAGACTGACTTAGTGATGATATCCAAGTCCCACATCACCTGCAGCTTCACTGCAGTGTACCTCCTGCCTTGCCTTTACTGATGATCCCACTCACCTTATGCCATTTCTGACACTCACCGTGCTGGCACTGGAGCCACTTTTGCTACTTAGACTGGCTCATGACCTACATTTTTTCCAAGCTGATCTCTAAAAGTATCTCTTTCTTCCCTGTCAGTGCACAGGAAGACCAAAATAAACAACAGTAAGGGATAGTCACATCCTTCTAGGGGAACCTGAATATTGAATCTCACCCCTTTGTGCTGACTGTAGGCCATGTTTTGTCTAGCTGGTTTAAAGTATCTTCTGAGGGAAATTGGGAAGCTGGTTGTTTGATTTAAAAATACATAAATGAATAATTATTTTATTGGATGTCAGATTGAAGGCTGTTTCACTTCGTCCAGTCCAGAAACGGAAGGTGCATATTTGCAATGACATCATTGCAGCAGGATGTCCCTACGCCAGCTCTTAAAGTAACACTGCTAGTGACACATACTGCTGAACTTTTGTGCTTGCTTTTTAGCCTAAATTTGCTCAGGTGTTTTACTAGCTACAGGTCAGATGTTTATTTTTTTCTGTCTAGGTCAAAGTGCCTTCCAGCAGCAGCCTTTTCCTTCTCATAAAGCATTTTCACCCAGCAAATGAATCAATTGTGAAATTATCATTGACATATCTTTAATCAGCATTCTCATATTTTATCATCAGCATTGTCATACTTATTTCTGGATTTTTGATGCAATTGTCAGTTAGACTTGTACCTTCTACTAAGCCTACCAGAATTTGAATAGAAATATCCCCATTCAGTGGTGACTACGTGTCAGCAACCATTTTTTTAAAGCTCTAACAGCCACCTCATAAATGTACTTAGTAGCTAGTGTAGGTGGCCAATTTGGTAAAAAAACACAGCAAAATATCACTCACCTCAGGGTAAAACAACTCTCAGAAGTCAAAGCTGGTATGGCATCTATGGTTATTTTCTCAGACAGAGATGGAATTCCATCAGAGGACAGAAACAACTTTATCAGTTGGGTAAAATTTCCAGAATTGTCTCATTTTAATTTATGCTCTATACTTTTAATCTTTATCAATAGCAGTGAAATTGCTACCTTCATTTTCCTAATGAATTAGAGTTAGTGGTGTTTTTTTCCCATTGCACAGATGCAGACTAAATGTGCCACTCCTTCCCTCCTGTGCAGGGAATACAAACAGACCCTCAGAGCATCACTGCACTGACTTCCAGACAGCCAATTTCCTACGGGGCAGCAAACTTAAGGTCCAATTTCTTCTGTTCACCTCCTCGAGCCCCAGCTGTGGAGAGCTGATTGCAGCTGATGATGGCATCAAGAACTCCAGCTTCAACAGCAGCCTGGAAACCAAAATCATCATCCATGGCTTCAGGTGAGAGAAAGAAGAGCACTGTGACTAAGTTTTCACTGGTGAATTAAACACTGCTGGGGCATTCCCAAGCACTGGCTGGGCTGGCATGCAACTCCTCTGCTTGTGAGACCTTCTTATCTCCCCAGCAGAGTGGCTGCATGCAAAACAACTGCTAAGAACAGTCTGGGATTCTCATCCCCAAACTGGACCCAGGAATTTCTGAGAGACCACTGATGGAAAATGCTGCTGACACCCCCAATTACTGCACAACTAGAAATCCTTTAGCTTGTGACCAGTTAGAATAATCTTTCTCTTTCTTTCTCTCTTTCTCTCTTTCTCTCTTTCTCTCTTTCTCTCTTTCTCTCTTTCTCTCTTTCTCTCTTTCTCTCTTTCTCTCTTTCTCTCTTTCTCTCTTTCTCTCTTTCTCTCTTTCTCTCTTTCTCTCTTTCTCTCTTTCTCTCTTTCTCTCTTTCTCTCTTTCTCTCTTTCTCTCTTTCTCTCTTTCTCTCTTTCTCTCTTTCTCTCTTTCTCTCTTTTCCTTCCCCTCATTCTATTTCTTTCCTGTTTTCAACATTTTTAGTTAAGAAGTCTTTTCTTTAAAATTCCTGTCTCTTTAAATTGTCTTCTTGGATTTTATGCCCAATAGCCAGGATTAATGAGCCATTTAGAACCCCAAGCAGACAGATTATCCTTCTATTCTTGAAAGTGTTGGGATTGGAGCTGGAGTTTTTTTTTTAACTGCCATAATTTTGCAAGCTTCTGTGCCATTTTTCATTCAGGTGGGACCATATAATATGATTTGTTTTGAAGTGCAAAAGCCTGAATAGAAAGTGCATAGAAAACCAGGATGAGACCACAGCAGGTGTTGCAGGGTCTTCTCAGAAAACCAGCTGTTGCCTTCAAGTGAGATAGCACACTCTTCACCAGATGGCATTAGGGAAACTGGGTAGAACAGAGCCTCCTCGGTTTTCCTGGAATTCTTTGGTATCTATTCTTTTTTTTTTTTTTTTTTTTTTTTTTTTTTTTTTTTTTTTTTTTTTTTAATGTCTAGAGATGATGAAGTGAGACATGAGAAAATGTAGCAGTGAAAGACCAGGTGATCTGGCCAAGGACTTCCTGCCAGTGGCAGCAGAGTAGGATCCAGGTGTTCCCAGTCACCTCATTTACTCCAGGTGGGCTCTCTGGTGGCTAAATGAATCACCACGGAGAGTGAGATCTCAGCCTGAGCCGTGCAAATGTTATCTCATTCATTAAAATATCTGGTTGCCTCCTGAATCAGAGCATTCTGGCAAGTCTTATTACACCACTGCAAAAAAAACCTTCCAGGTGTGGGTGTCTGGCACCAAAAATAGCTTTCAGACACTGTCTGGCAGCCTCCTCTGAGACATGTGAAGCTCCAGCACCAGTGAACAACACAGTGGCACGTGCCCTGCTTGGGGAACTCCTAACATCCTTGTCTCTGGTGACTCCACAGGGCTTTGGGTACCAAACCTTCCTGGATTGAAGGGCTTGTCCAAGCCATACTGCACACCAGCCAGGTGAATGTGATCGCAGTAGACTGGGTTTATGGGTCTACAGGAGCCTATCCCTCCGCCGTGGAAAATGTCCCACAGCTGGCCCTCACCATCTCACAGTTCATCAGCAAGCTCCTGGTAAGCTGCTGTGCATTTCCAGTGCAGGGAGCATGGCCAGGGAGCTGCTCCCCACTTGCTCTATCCAGGAGTTGGACAAGTGGATTTTTTATTCCAGATTTTTCCTTTTCCCCTCTTTCAATCCAAGCTTGAGCATGCCACCATTTTTCTTCTTCCTTTTGAGTTTTGACATTTTCTGGAAAAAATACCAGTTGTCAGCTGCCTCTCCAGAACAAACCTAAAGCCTGCCTTGGGTTTGTTCAGAGCCATATTAACTGGACAGTCTTCTTCTTCTGCTGAGAAATTCTGTCCAGGAAGCTGGAGAGAGTGAGATTTGAGGCTATATTATATTTGCTCCTGGCTTCAGATATACTTCCCAGTATGTGGAAATACCCCGATGTGCCCCATTTTGTTGGTGCAAAGCTGAACAAGACTTCTGCAATCAGGGTGATGAATCCTTGTCTTAACCAGCTACATGTAAGCCTCCATGAAATGTTTGCTGTGCTGACCAACCTGTTTAGGGCTGGGTTTGCATCTGTGGACCTGGAGAAAGGCTCTGAAAAACAGAAAGGGCAATACCCATAATTTCCTTAAGTATTTGGTTTTCCACTGTACGCCTCAAAAGCAATCCTAGATTAGCAGAGTTATAGAGCTGCTGTGTGGGCTGGGACATGGTATTTCACCTTCCTGCTACAGAAACAATAATTTCTATTATTATTGTCACCTTGCAGGCCCTGGGAGTCTCAAGGACATCTATCCACATCATTGGGGTAAGCCTCGGAGCACATGTCGGGGGCCTGGTGGGGCACTTCCATGGCGGTCTCCTGGGACGGATAACAGGTATCATCAAACTGAGCCTGGGCTCCTCACCTGTCCTTCCAGAGAGAGAATGAAAGAGCAAGAAAGGGGAGTCATTCAGAGTGGTCTTTGAATTTCGTAAGGGCTCACTAGATCCAAGCTTTTGGGCTTCTTCCTAGATTCTGGCAGCGCCTTTTCAACATCAGTCCCCTCCACGCTGCCAAAAGAACACAAGGATTTGCAAAAAGGTCCTTCCAACTCTGCTACACTCTTCAAATTGGTGCCAGCTTAGCAAAGGATGAGCCCTCATGACTAGTGCAAGTCCACATCACCCAGAAGCTTTGCTTCCAAATTATAGCATGTACATGTGGTTCTTAGAATTAAAGCCCACAATGCAATTGCAGGGGGAGCAGCAGGAGTGAGCTGCTCTGCAGGAAAACGTGAGCTGAGAGCCAAGGGGACAGTAAGGTGGGCAGTGGCCTCACAGACAAGGGATACACTCCTACTGTGTCTGGACAAGAAGAGCAGAGCAGGTCCAGTGACAGGAACCAGGGTCATCCACAGTCCAGTGATCACCAGGCAGGTTTGTAGTGATAAGGCAAACCTGAGATCAAGCTGGGAAGTCAAGTCAGGACCAAGCAGGACTAACAAGGCAAAGGCCAGGGCATGGCATCCCTACCACACAGCGGAGGCAAGGAACAAAGGCAAGAGGGCAGGACCCAGATGAGGCTCCTTGCTCTTCTCCCCCACAGGTTGGCTGTTTTCACAGCAGGCTGGTCTAATGCCACCCAACTGTACCAAATCAGAGCTGACCTTAAACACAGCTAGACTCCTGGGTGTGAGGAAGAGGATCCACTGGGGGAATTGCAGAGCAAAATGGTTATAGGCTGATCCTGTCATTTAGAGGTTTTGGGGCACTCAGGACCTGTTCAGCCTTTAGGTGTGGAGCATGAATAAAGTCACAGAATTATTTAGGGAAGAAGAAACTTTGGAAGGTCTCTAGTCCACACACCACCACCACCATCACTCCTCCTCAGAGTAGGGCTGCATTTTATGTCATATCAGATTGTCAAGGGTTTTACTACATTCTGGGAATCCCCAGTGACAGAGATTCATTTTGATAGGAGGGGAATGCCCCTAAGAAGGAACAGACATAAAGTCTCCAGTAGTGTGGCCTCAGCTCCCAGTCTGCCTCAGCCCAGGCTGGTCTGTCTCACAGAGGTATCCTCAGGAAGGGTCTCACAGCACCCTTGGTAGGGCAGTCCAGAGAAATGTTGGTTCAGTTTTCACAGCTACCCATGCTGCATGAAACACAGGCATTGCTAAACAGGAAGTGAATTTCATGCTGAGGCCTTGTTAAAGCTGTAAATCAAAGTTTACCTTAGGAGAAAACTGGAGTAGCCTCTGCCCTGCACCAGAATGTTACGATCAGTGATGTCTTCAGATGAGCAGAAGCAGACACATTTCCATGAAACCTCGGTAATTAACTTCAGAGTTAAACACTCTTCCCCTTTATGTTGCCCACGTCATAGAAGCTCTGTAGATTTATTTATTCCATTTTTAACTCTGCTAGAATACAATCCCTTTTCCATATTTCTGTTTATCCTATGATTTTAAAGGCACACTGGGAATTGCAGATTCCAGTTGAGATTTAGGAGCCTGAAGACAGGCTGGGTTAGATCCAAGATCTCATCTCCTGCCTCCTCACACACTTGTACACTCACACAGGAATTTGATCCCAGAGCCACAATTTGCTGAAGTGTTTTCAATCACCTAAGAAGAGCTGTGTGAAGCAAAACCAGACGGAGTCTTGGAGATCAGAGCACAGACTTTATTTTCCCAAAGTGAGTTTCTTTAATCTGTGCCTGTTCCAGTGCATATCTCCCTGTGCAGGAAAGAAACTGGAATGAACAGCACTTATGGAACTCAGAAAAGAACACTTTGTTTCAGTACTTGCAGAGGAACTGAAAAAGCTTGAAGGAATTAATTTGCATGTAGAGCTCCAGTGAATAGTTTCTTTAGCAAAGATGTACATGTCAATGGAGTTTATGCAGCTTGTGCTTGGAGAAGGAAGGGATAGAGGAGAGAGGATAGAAATGTGCTTGCCTTGGAGCTGTGCTAGAATTGACTGCTGTTCATATTAGGTTTCTGCCTCCTCACTAAGAACTTTATGCCACACTAAGTACCAATTTTCAGTATCTTTTAAAGCTTTTAACTACAACTTGGTCTGTATAAGTGGGTGGGGAACCTCAGCTTTTTGTTCATATCAAGATTAAAGAGCATTAAAGTCTTATTTTTAGCTTTTATTTACAGAAAGAACAGGAAAGGTTTTTTCCCTTCTGTTCCTTTTCCTCCTTCCCTTTTCCCTCACAAATGCAGGCATGGCCATTTGTATATTGTTGATATTGCCTTCTCCACAGAGAATTAATGAGACTGAGTCCAAATCTGTGAAGCCAGCCAGCTCTGAGGTTAAGTGGCATGTGGAGCAGATCTGCTTCCTAAACTATTGTTGCCTAGGAAGTGAAAAAAAGTCTTGTGAGGTTACTTTTCTATAAAGTGAGAACAGGATAAACCTCAGAAGAAACATTTTTTTCAATCTGCCTCTTGATATTGCCAAGGATACTTTTCTGTGTTCCTTTGAGTCCACAGAAATTGCTCTAGGAGCAAGTTTTAGGCAAAAACATACATGATTGCTAAAGAATCAATTTTACTTGTGGGGAAAGGGTTCAGAAGCCTCTGGTTTAAAATCGTTAGGTAGCATGAAACTTTTGTAATTCCGGAGTTGGTTAATGCCTGGGGTGCTGAATTCACCACCTAACTGCTGATCTCCAGTGACATTTCTCAGACTGTAATGCTAATACACACGATTACAGTATTTTTTTACAGTATTTGACAGTACAATTTGGGAAGGCATTAAAAAGTTCGATTCTCTTTCACCAAAACTCCAAGAGACCCTATGCACCCACCCTGTCAGAGCTATTCAAAGCTCAGTCATGGCTTTACAGCCCGGAATCTTGAGTTAAAACACTGCTAAAAGGATGTGGAACAGCGAGGACAATGCAAGGAAGCTGTAGGAGAAGTTGGCGCTGGCAGAAACTATTCTGGAGCTTAATTGCTGAGGAAATAATTTATTATTTCTGCCCAGTACTAAAGTTTTAGATAAAATAACTGGTCCAGAAATAAGAAAGAGAGGGGCTGAAGAGTACTTGTTGTTGAGGTGTCTGATTTTGTTACAGCCCTGGATCCTGCAGGCCCTAAGTACACCAGAGCCAGCCCTGAGGAACGCCTGGATCCTGGGGATGCCCGTTTCGTGGAAGCCATTCATACTGATGCTGACAGTAAGCTGGCTTCCCTCTTCCTCAGCCTGGGCTTCTGTTCCTCCTGACATCATTATTGGCAAGGTGTTTGTATGTCATTGTCCCTTTTTGCCAGACTACCATGAATTCAAGTTCACTCTGAGGAAGTTTCTTGTTAAGAAAGGATTTGATGATGAATTCATACCCCAGAGCACATCAAAAGAGACAGGCAGAGATTGCTATAGCAGAGTGAGTTTATGCAGAACCAGCTCAGCAAGATTTTTACTGCCTGAAGGGAATTTGTAATCTCACTTTGTTGTTTCCCACCTGATGTAAGAAAGGTGCCACCGAGAGTGCTGCTGGAAAGTAACAGAGTCAAACCAACAGCTGGTGCAACAACAGAGTAACTTCTGTAAAGCACTGAGGATCTACACAGGCAGAACAAGTGCTAAGGAATAATGTGGTGCCTTTGAGTCACACCTTTTGCCTGGATACCACAGAAACCTCTACCAACACAACTCTCAATTATCCTTCATAATCCCACATTAAGGCTATGGTCAGTTTAGTTCTCCTTTACACAGAATCAAGAACTAGAGTCACTGAGGTAGTGGTTAAGACACAGTTTCCAGTCATTTTGATGGCAAGGCCCAGAGCATTTTCTGCTCCATGCATCAAACCTGCACAGGTAGAATCAGGAAATCTGGCCTTGATGTCTCCAGCATTAGGGCTGGCTCCAGTACTACTAATGCTCAACCAATTATTGGGACCTGTCATCAACGTGTAGGGTAAAGCCTACAGAAGAGCCAAGCCTGAGAATGAAGGGGCTTTTCACCTCCTTTCAGATTTTGGGATCCGGATTCCTGTAGGCCACATCGATTATTTTGTCAATGGAGGCAAAGATCAGCCAGGATGCCCCAGATTCATCTCTGCAGGTAAGAAAACTCTCTGGCCAAGCAAAGAGTTTTCATGGCCATTTAGCAGACTGTGAAAATGCTGCTTGGCAAGCAGCTCTTGCTACAGCCAGGGCAGTCAGCAAAGTGAGACAAACATATTCACAGCCCACATCTCTTCTCAGCAGTACAAGAAGAAAATCACATACACATCACATAAGATCAAGTGTCTTGGCAGCACCACTGTCAAGAGACGTGATTTTGGTGATACTTCTCTGTGACGCAAAACCCTAGCTTCAGTAGAGATGACACTTTGCTAGAAAGGCTCTTAGGTAGCACTAACAAAAGCTGCTTTTTGTTTTCACGCTGGAAGTTGTGTCTACTTAGAGAGACAGTTTGTACAATTACTGTCCTTTTCTTCTAGAGAAGAGGACTTTCCACAGTAACCAGTGTGGACTCATCAACATTCAAGTATGTTCTGTACGAGTCAGCTGCATTGAGGGCCACCTTAGCTGGGATAGCTATGGTACCTCATTTCCCACAGCTGGGCTTTCAGTGCAGGTGGAGTCAAAGCTGCTGCACTCCCTTGCAGAGAGCTTGATTGATGGCCTGACTGATGGGACACTGACAGAAACATGACTGCCCTGTGGTCCCTCTCTTCTAAGGGGCTCAGTCTGAGAGATAGATACACTTCTAACTTCTACAGAACTTTCTTGCAGTGGGATCTGGGCTTGTAGCCACAGAAATGCCTTGCAAAGTGTTATTAATGGGAAGGTGATCGCTGCAGTAAGAGTCTTCCTTCACTCCCACTTCCTTGGAAATGAGCAAAAAGCCTGAAGCCGACAGGAAGGCTCATGGCTGCTTTTCTCTGGTTGATTTTTTCCTTGCAGGCTATAACTTCCTGATCTGTGATCACATGCGGGCGGTACATCTCTACATCAGTGCCTTGAACCACCCCTGTCCCATCGTGGGGTTCCCCTGTGCAAGTCATCAAGATTTTCTAAATGGTCATTGCCCGGACTGTGCAGAACCCTTCCTGTCCTCCTGTCCCAGAATAGGTACAGTACCAGCATGAGACCTTCCTGGAGCAGATGACAATACATTTCTGATGGTGTCAGTGCAGAGCACAGGATGCAGTCCGGATTTCTCTGAGCAGGATTTGCTTTGGATCTGTTTGGGAAGAGCAAGAAGCTGTCAGGCTTCGTTTTCAGGCTTCTATAGATACGTTATAAAAGCTTATATATTGCCCAAGGTAGAACAGAAAATCTTGAACATTTCTGATCTTTGAACATTTCCTAGGGCCCAGATATGTGTTGAAAGAGAGTTTCGAGACTCACCTGCCAGAATCAGTAGGCAATCAGCTCAAAAAAATGTCTTGTTTAGAGAAGCAGCTGGAAATTTTAGCTCAAGCCTGAAGTCCCATTCTTGTACATCACTCAGTGTTGCTGAGTCACCTCCTTTTCATAAATTTCTGCCATGGTCACCCCAAAGATGAACCCTTTGGACGGGGAGAAGGTAATAGATGCTTCTTTCAGGCTTCTGAAACTGGGCTGTGGCATGAGGAAAGGAAGTGTCCTCTGCTGCTATTTGCAGTATGGTACAAGAAGAACATAGAGAGGCCTTTTTTGGTATAGATTCTCTCAGATCAGCCACCTCTTCCCCATCTCACCAAACCATTTTGCCAGCTATTCAATGATGCATGCCATGAGTTATGGTGGTTTCCTCATTTGACCAAGGAATTAAATTTCCCTTGTGTTTGCACTGACATTTACATCTGCACTAAGTTTCCTAACTTGGTAGTCTTTAGTCTTGCTCATTTTGCACAGATGCAATGGATAGCACAGTTTGCTAGCAGAGGAATGAAAAGAAAGCCACCAAGAGGTTCACTGGTGATAATTACTGGGGTAGCCAGAGGAGGTTTCCTGGGGGAATGTTAACCTGTCAAACAGACACCACAAACTTGTGCTTGCTCTGATTTGCACTGGTATCAGAAAGGGACCTGTTCTCCAAGGCAGGGGAGTCAGGCAGGGTGAAAGGAGGTGACTGATTGTATTTCTGTTCTGTCATTCATGGCTTTCCCTGCACTGACTTTATTTCCTCCCGCAGGCCTGCTGGAGCAGGCAGGTGTCAACATGAGCAGGCTGCCCCAGGAAGTGAAAGTTTTTTTAATGACCAGTCCTTCAGCCCCATTCTGTGGTAAGCATGAGAGAAAAAGGAGCCAGAAGGGTGTTGGCCAATGAGGCAGATCCTCTGAGGAGCCCAGGTAGTTACAGCGCACTACCCCAACAGAGTAAGCTGCTGTGGGCCATGGGGTCTGAGACACACCACTGAAGAGCAATAACCCTGCACATCTCCTCCATAAAGCTCTTTCCAACAGATTTGTTAGCGTGGGCACAGCCCTGAACTAACACAGCCACATGGCTTCAGGGCTGAAGTAAAAGGGATTGAAAATGCCTGTCTGTTCACACTGGGCTGCACAGACATGCCCCCTGTGCCTCACACAGCATTAGACTTGATTCTTTCTTATGTCTGTTTAATCTTTTTTACACATGGGGCCAGGGAATGAGTGCTAGAGCCCCTCTTTTGTCATGGGTAGGTCCTACAGATTGTACATGTCCTCACTCCCACATTCTTTGCTTCTTGGTCAGTCCACCACAGCCTGGTTGAGTTCCACTTGCAGAAGAAAAGAAACAGAATCACCAGCATTGAGATCAGTTTCAGCAGCAACAGCACCAAGGACACAGCAAAGATCACCATGTGAGTGGCAGTGCATGCTTCTGGCCTGTTTTTTCCCAGCTCCGTGAGTAAGGATGTTTATCCCGGTCCAGGGAAAGCACAACAACAATAGTATATTTCCATGAGTGATGAACCACAACCTTATTTCTTGAGCCCCTCTTCATTTTCCTTAAATGCCCTCAACAATCAGGCACGTGTTACCATTACTCAGTAACCCTGACTGGGTCCACGTCTTTCCCAAGTGCACAAAGCAGTAGGAACACCCTGGGAGCCCCAGATTTGCATCCTTTTGTGTGGCTACGCTGGTTCCTTTTCCACACCATACCCTGACCTGGCACCACTCCAAACTGCAGTCACTGTCAGATAGTTATTAGCCCGCCTCTGGCAGACAGGGGTGGCTTACAGCAAGACCCCAATCCACCAGAGGCTCCAGACAGATGGACATGGCAGCTTAGACATTTCTCTTGAAGCCCAAGAGGACAGCAGTTGCAAAGAGGAGACAAGTGCACCTCAGCATAGTCAGAAATACATTAGTAGCTTGTTGCAATAATGCTCTCACTCCCATTGCAAACAAAAGCAAGGGGCAGGGGACCAAGATCCACTGTGTAGACAGAAAGATGCCTCTTGAAAGCACCACCCTCAGCCAGACCTTGTCTAAATTAAAAGATCAGGCTCCACAGCTTCCACAGCTCTTGCCACCAGGGGTTCTCCCCACCACAGCAAGTTCCCCAGAGTCTTCCTCACTTCTTCCTACTCCTTCCCATTGCTCTGGGCTGGGAACCACAATGCAGCTAGCACATGCTGCTGGCATCCTCAGGAAGCAGGAAATCAGCCTGCTAAAGAGTCCCAGCCAGCTCTCCTGGGATCACAGGTGTTCCAGTGCTGGCCTCCACACAGTCCTTACTGCTAAGCCAAAATTTTGTGACCTGGAGCTACGTGTGTTGCTGATTCAGTCATGGGCACCAGGAGGTAGGGGGGAGAAATGGGGAAGGGGAAGCCACACTCTAGGGTACTCTCCAGGGTGACACAGATGCTTGGTCACAGATTTCCAGCCAGACACCACAATTTGGGTTCGTACTCCAGCCTGCTGGAGCTCAGTCTGTTCAACTCCTCCTGGTTCAGGAGCCAAATCTGCCTTTTCCACAGACGTAGGAGGGAAGAAATAGTAATACACGGGTCAGACCAGGACCCGTGCGGAGCTTCCATCCGCAGTTGTCGGACACTAGGTTTGGTGGAGTCCAGCAGGAGGCATGTGAGCGCTGGAGGGAAAGGCTGCCCGGGGCTGTGAGCCAGGCAGGCAATCCCGAGGCTTTGCTGTACCCTCCGGTTTTAATGAGACAGTGGAGTTAGAGCAGGGTAACCTATCCAGAGATGCCCGGTGGGGGGGAACAGCAGCTGTGTTTCTTTTAAATGCCTTTCTTAGAAGCACAAGGCTAAAATGAAAAATTTGCTTACAGCAATAAACCTACAGATTTGAGAGTATAAAATTGAAGATATCCCTTTTGTTTCCCACTAGCAGCAAAGGGCAAATTTCCCTGCTCTAGGCAAAGCTCAGCCTTCCAGTGCAGTCAAGTTCAGAGTATCAAATGGGCATCTAAACATAGATCCTCACATCACAGTTCAGACACTGATCGATCAGTGACTTATCTCAGATGATGTGTCATGTATATCATCCTGCAGTTTCCCAGAAGTACAGAGGGACTTACTTGGGAGTGTTCAGCTAGTCTCAGACCTTCAGCACAGGACTCACATGGTTGTGTCTTGCCTCACACTGCCCTTCTCATCTCCTCTCCCAGATACCCATTCCAATCTCATTCCTCCCCACATGTTGCTCAGAATGCCCCAAGAGACACGTCCCCAGGCTTCAGTAGCTGACGTGGGCCTGATGAGTGAGGAGTTTGTTACACAGGACACTTCCCAGCTGCACTGCTGTATGCTTACACATCACTTGACATCATCCCCCATGTCCAAGAAAACATACCTCTGAAGCCAGCCAAGTCTCCTGAATCCATCCAAAGGTTGTGCAGGATTAGACCTAGTGTCAGTCCCAGGAGTGGCTCTTTTGACATGGTTAACTGTACTGCATTCCTCTGTCCATGGACAATATGCCATAGAGAGATGGCCTCCATTTGCTATCCATTATTCACTGTTATAACCACAATTTTGCCAGGATTCTTATTTTTAGCAGCTTGAAGCCAGACACAGACACACAAAACCCAGCGGCTACTGCTGCAGTCTAAGGGAGGGATTTGGTTGGTCCAAGTGGTGTTGTGGGTTGGCTGCTGTGAGTGCTGCTGTCAGCCCATGCCTGAGAATTACTTTGGTTAGCAGAATTGTAGGCTCGTCCTGACCCTTTTGTCACCTCTTCCCTTTCCTTGCCACCATGTTTCTGATCAGAGAGTCACCCAGGTGGTTCTGGGACTGTGCCAAGCCAGCTGCACATATAACATTCTTCCTGAGCAGAAGGAAATCCATGATCTCCATGCTCTAGGAGGTGTCAAGTAGATCAAGTGTAACGCCCACTGGATGGACTCCATAGAAGGGACTTAAAATACCTGGGCAGCACAGATCTGTGGCACACAACTCACTGGGCTCCGCTCATTGGCTCTTTACCAAACCTCTGTCATTTCTCAGTTCACATTGCCTGGGTGAGAGCATAGGGACGGACAAAGGTCCCTCTATCCAAGTATCCCACCTTCAACATGATCAAAAGCAAGTATCTAGAGAAGACTATGAAAAAAATCTCTGTGTAAGCATGTAGCAATACTTCCCCGAAGAGTTTCCCTGTGTCTAGTTACATCTCAGGGACTTTCAGAGCCAAAGATGAGATCTTTATCCTTAGTAGCTTTTGTATTCCACAAACCTGCCCAGTCCCCCTCCCTTGATTTGTACAGTCATGTAAACTTCCTGGTATTCACAACATTCCAAAGCAAGGATTTTAACAGCTTGAAAGGAGTGGTACTCTGAGCAGTGTGCATTCTTTTTGAGCCTGCCACCTCTTAGCTTTCTTTGAGGACCCCAGTTCGTGTACTGGAAGAAATAATGAACAACTGATCCACATCCACGCCATTCACCATTTCAGAGATGTTGACTCATCTACTACTTACCTCTCTGTGGCAAGCTGAGCAGTGTTTCAATCAATATGCAACAGTAAGAAGAGTTGGTGATGGAAGGAAGAACATTTATACAGAAATATTCTTGAATACAGAGATAAAACATGGAGAGACAGCCTGTAGGATGCTCATGCAATGCCTTGTTTTGACAGATGAACCTTCTCACTCAATTTTCATTACATGAGGGCTTCACAATAATACTGCAGATTCCTCCAGTGTTTCCATGGATCTGCAGGTGGGCTGTATCTGCAGGTTGACTGAACGCATCCCTCACATGTCTCATCCTGCCTTGCAGACCTAAGGACGAGGAGACAGGCAAACATCTGCTGGCCCACCGAGTTCCCCTCTGCCAGATAAACAGTGTGACCCTGAAGTATATCCCCAAGAATCGTTTCTGGAGCAAGGATGAGCCATCCGTTGTTGGCAAGCTCTGTGTAGCGCCACTGCCTCTCAGTAGCAGGTAAGCCTCAGGAATGTCGTACAGGGATGCACTGAGCCTGTGGTTTGAAGCAATGCATTTTTCCTCCTATTTAGGGAAACACGCAAAGAGGTCTTTCCCATCACCTCTGTGTCCCTGTGTAACTCACTTTGTGTTTGTGAAAGAGAAAAGCTACAATGGTAGTTTTCCAGTTTTCTAAAATTCTTCCCCCAAGATAAAAGTGTTGTGCCATGGAAGGAATAGGGCTGCAACTCACATCTCCTTGAAGATACTGAAGTCACAAACCATGGCAAAAGCTTGTACTAACTAGAATTTATTCCTTTGCCCTCTCCATCTTCCCCCGTCTACAATGGGCTCCCATCTAAAACATGACAGGTGAACATTTTTCAGGATGAGACAAGAGAAGACCAATAATATATTTCTGTGTTTTATATGGCAAGATTATTTATAAAGCACTAAGGCTACAGACAACCATTTTGGCATTTTCTAGGTCACACATAGTAGAGTATTTATCTTGGGCCATGGCAACCTTTCCCAGAGTAAAAGCAGCCAAGTTCTTCTCACCCTGAGAGAGATAATTGTCTTCTCCATAATACAATATTCTTGACTGGAGTTTTGCAGATCCAAAGTTCTTGCAGGCAGGACAAAACAGCTGAGTCTATACTGACACATTAAACTGTCCATCCACATTGCTTCTGAAATGCTGGCTCAAGGCTGAAGCAAGCTAGTGGATACTTCAAAGCAGGTTCAAATTCTGTTTTGATAGACAGAAGGAGGCTGAAGTTCTAGGCAGCAAAAATATATCCAGTAAGCCCAGACAGGGGCAGAAAAAAGGCATTCCTATATAAATACCAGGTACTCCCTTGAGTATAAGGACTATTCCTTACTAGCACTCCAGAGTTGGGATGGATGTATTTTTATCACTTATGAATGGGACAGCAAGGCACATTGCCTGAAAGAGGTGCTAACCTGCACTCCTGGAAGCACTGGACTTGGCTTTGCTAGTTAGAAAGCTGTAGAGTTGCACAGGCTCACAACTGTGCTCCTGTCACTGTGCTGGGAGCACTCAGAGCAACAGTGGTGTTGCTGAGATCAAGGGAAAGGAGAAGGACACAAGCCCATCCATGCCCTTCCAGCCAGTTCATCCCAGCCAGGGCACAGCACCCTATTCACTATCCCTTGCAAAGCAGTGCAAGGTCCAGCACTTTGCTTGCTTCTGTGTTAGGATAGCAACCTCCACCTGCCAGTGCCCAGCCTGACTTCTCTGTGCTCTTCCCACAGCAGGACAATGTCGTGTCTGCCCTGGAGCCTCACCCTCCCCAGCAAAACAGACATCTCCTATGACCTGCCTACTGCTTGTGCCTAGCTCTGCCTTCAGGATACACAGAACCAGGAAGGAGTCCTAAACCTATTGCTGCTCTCTGCTCCCAGACACTTTCACCATAAAACTGGATGGGTTTTTTGCTCCCTGCATTAGGGGCAAGATGTCAAGGAAAAGAAGTGTGTGGCAGATTGACAAATATCTGTTAACTGGTTACAGCAAAATCTGCCAGTTAAAAGACTGGATTGACATTTTGTCTCAGAGGTTCTGTACCCAGCTCTCAAAGTGGGATAGGAAAGTTATTCAATCTCAAGGTTTGAATCTGTATGAAAGAAGGAGTAGATAATATCACTCTTTTTATAGAGGGAGTATTAGTATAGTTCATTAGTGTTTTATATTAAACTGTTCTGAAATCTTCATATTAAAGGTGAGAGGTATAATTTTTCCTCAGCAAGAGGAAACAGTGTGGTCCAAGTCTGGTACACAAAGGAGTCATTCTTAGCCAGAGGTCCAATGGGAAACTCACTAGTCCCATCTACAAGATGCTTTCAGAGGGAGAGCCTCTTGATTCCACAGCACATAATTCTCTCTGAAGCTCACATGAAGTGAAGCAGACACCAGGAGCAGCACAGAGCTCTCACATCTAATTTTGCAGTGCTTGCTCCATCTGCCCAGAATAGAAGGTAGTAGGAGAATGCAGCATTGCAGCCACGGAGCCTCTTAACACAAATTAGTCCCAGGAACTCAGCACAGCCAAGTCTGGAAATAATTGGTGAAAGATTACAGTGGGATGCATGACCACAGAAACAACACACCCACACCTTTTCCACACCATGCAAATTAAAGAGGTCACAAGTGTTTCATCATTTCTGCTCACAAATCACATCTTCTGTTGACCATTTTCTCTGGTTCCCTGTACTGGCTTCACTGAGCAACAGAAAAGTGCACCAGGAATTTCATGATCAGGAGTGAGGGACATGCTAGAATGAAGAATTGTCTCAAGTCATTTGCCATGAGCTGTCACTTCTGCTCCACTAGACAGTGTCACAGCAGGATTAGCTCCTGCTTTCAGTTCACATCCAAGATTTTGGGCATAAATCAAGATTATGACTGTTTGGAAGGACAGCTAACAAACACCATCTCCAACACACACTTGGGAGGGGGCTGGAGCTGGACTCTGACAACCTGAGAGAGATCCATGTTAGCTGGCACCTTGAATGAAGAGTTTCCCAGGAGCTTCTGGTTGAAGACTGGAATATAAGCTCAGCAGACACCTGTGAAGGGCAGTGTGTAATTCAGCCCAGCCTGGTCCACCGCTCCAGGCAGGTGTATAAAGCACCTCGACAGATGGACCCAGTTCCGCTGCGCGTTTCGGTTCCTTTGCAGAAGAGACCCCGGCAGCTCTCGTGTCCATCTGCTGCAGACATTTCTGAGCTGAGAAAGGCAGTGGGGTCAGGCTGAAGCACCAATGTATTGACAGAGCATGGTAACAACCATGAGCAGGATGATTCCCAGGCCTGGGGCAGCCCCATTCTCTTGCCCTGGTGTGGGAGCAAAGGAGAGCAGTGCAAGGAGCTGTGTACATCACAGATCCCACATACACACCACTCCAGAGGCCCTCAGCGAGAGTGCCAGATCACAAGGGCACAGGTTTTGCCCAGCTGAGACTTGCAAGACAGGCCAAACCAGATGCTGGGCCATAGCCCCTGTGTGAGCAGGGCAGGGCAGGGCAGGGCAGGGCAGCTGAGGCTGCCTCCACCAGCCCAGGGCTGACACAAAGGCAGCCCCACAGGCAGAATGGCTGTGCCCCAGCATGTCTGTGCCAAGAGGCACTGAAGGACACCTTTCCCTGTGCTGATGGAAGGATCAACATTCCTTTCTCCTTCCCTGAATACCTGCCCTGGAGATGCTCCTACTGCCATTGCTCAACTTGATTACACCAGGCTCTGCGAGACAGAGGATTCCACCACAGGTACTTCCAATTCCCTGACTGAGGAAATGGCTGGGGAAGCTCATGAGACAAATCCTGTTGCAGCTGAACTTGGAAGAGGCCTTCCATCTCTACACTATTTTCATTAAGGCATTGTCCTTCCTACCAATGGCTGCTCTCTTCACAGATGTTTAGTATCCATTCCTTTCTTCATTTACAGTTTATGCACCTTGAGGTCATGCCTGCTTGAGTACACAAAAAAAAAGGGTTCTTGCCTACACCTGTTCCCAATCTTATTTCAAGAATCAATCCAAACAACCAACCAGAAGTCTTTTTTCACCAGCATCTTTGAGAAGTTGTGCTTGTCATAAATGAGAAATCCTAACTCCTGGAAAAGTAATTTCTGGTCTTACTAAAGTGGATGCCAGTGAGATGCATATCATCAAACTCTCCATTGCAAGCCCTTTTCCAAAGCTGTCAGGTGGCCCATTTCCCCTTGCCCTATCCACTCTGTGCCTTGAGATCACCTCAAGTGATCTCCCTCTTCAAATCCTCCCTCCCTCCAGCTGTTTTCTCCCTCTTCAAATCCTCAAACACCAGTAGTTTTATCTCCAACTTTAATGGGAATCATTGAACCAAAGGGAACACGGATTCTGCAAGAAGGCTGCTATTGCTTGCAGGATATTGGTGCACTTTGGTGACAGAGCTGCTGACAACCTCAGAGAGGCAGGATTAGAAAACAAACCGTGGAAGCACGCTGGGGAAGGCAGCTCTGGTGAACAACCATGGGGTGGGAGGTGCTGGAGTGTCACACTGCAGTCTTAAGCATGTGCTTCATGTGCTCCTGAGTGTAGGTATCTGCTGGCAGACGTCTCTGCATGCTAAAGAGTGTCTCTGGTCAAAAACCTGTGTGAGCATCTGCTCCCTTGGAGGGGCTTCGGGATCAAAACAGCCTCTTGTTCCCTAGAGTTCGGGGGTTTGAGTGGGAGCCAGAGGGGCTCGTCCTTTGCAGAGAGGGTGAGAACTCTGGAGATGGTTTTCAGAGGCTGCAGAAGAACACAGTGGAGGAGGGAGGAAAAGGGGGCCAGGGAAGAGAGGGGGTGGGGGGAGAGGGGAAGAGAGAAAGAGAGACAGAGAGAGAGAAAAAAAGAGAGCACACCATTACTGTCATCCTTTAAAACTTTTCCAGAACACAAACCTCATGGAGCCCACCATTATCTGTTCTTCTCCCCTCCCCTCCTAAATGAGCATGCAAAACTATGTAATTCTTCAACAACTGATAAATCAGGAAACAGGGTTATGCACCCAGTCTGAGATGGCAAAAACAAACCCTTCCAAAGTTCTTTCTGTGATATTGGTTAAACAAAGCCCACAGCTCCTTTGCTTTTGCTCTCAAAGCAGGTACAAAACCTTAACTACTGCTAACAACTAACCAAGTTGCAGACCATCAAGCATCCATCCACCCATCTCATCCACCAAATAGAAAGGCAGCCCCGAGATGTAACTGTAAAAAAATAGGTAGCAACAGCTACATTCTGCAAGCACTTGATAGCAACAAACTAGAACAAATGCAATATGAACAGGAGAAAACGTAGGTTGCTCTTGGTTTAAATTTCCATGCAAGGAATAAAGCTTAGTTTCCTCTGGAGCACTGAGCTGTACAGCAGTACTCTGTTAAAGCAAGTACTGAACAGAACCTTTGAACAGGCAGCATCCACCTTAGAGAAGGAATGTGCTCATCAGTGGGATATCACAGTCCATCTTACTCATAAGCAGACTAGAAACGCTTCCAAGGAACTAGATGACATGAATAGTAGGCCAATATATCTTCCATGAATATTTTCTCGTGTATGACCTTTGTAGCACTTTGGGCATTCAAGAATTGCCCTCCTGAATGGTAGTGTTGCAAGCTGGCTGTTGTAGTGACAGAAAAGGAAAAGGAACGTGACCCACAGAAGCACGGGGAATTTAGAGAGCTGCAAGGTGATTACCCACGTTGGGAGTTGCTGGGGAAGGAAATGAGAGCACAGACCAGGGGAAAGCCCCAGGGGAGCTCTGACCTCAGTGACTTACTTTGAACAGTGACACTGCAGGGGATTTCCCTGTTTATTACAGATGTAGGAAAAAGTTATGAAAGTGCTTTACCTGAGCCACGGCAGACCTGCTTGGATTATTTTCTGAGCTGTGACAAGTGTTTGGATAGAGGGAAAACCTGCAGCCCCTCTGTATCACTAGTTTTTGTGGTGAGGCACTCAAGTCACTGTGGAATGTTGTCCAGATGTGGCAACTGCTGTTGTGCTGCTGGGATGTGATGTGGGATGTGATGGGATGTGCAGGGCGTGAGGTGGTTAGGGCACACAAGTGCCAGGTAGGGTAACAGGGAAGCTCTCATTCCACCATTATGAACACAGGAAACAGAGTTTTTGATTCCTTGTCTAACCACCTTAAAAATTAAAATACCACACTGTCTGTTGTCTCCAGACTAACAGACAAGGAAGATCATCTTCCTCTCCCACCTCAAATACAAGCCTCTAAACATCTGTGCTTTTATTGCAGGTCTCTACTGCCAATAGCAGCACTCCTTGATACTGTCTCAAACACAAGATCTAGAAAGACAAAAGCTTCCAGCTCACAACAGGACTGAAAGAAAGAATAGCTTTTTGCTGTGTAGCAAAGTTTTGCCCAACACACACACCCCTCTTGTGTATATGTTCACAGTATTGCCTCACTGCCAAAAATGGGTGGAAATTTTTCAGAAAAAGCTACAATGTTATTTGCCTAATTCCTTTTTAATTGAATTTGAAATTCTGGTTTTATTGAGCTTGATCAACTAGGAGAATTCTACCAGTGATCTGAGAATGGATATACTCCTTCTGAGAAGGCAAAATAGAATCAAAGCACAGGCAAAGTGACTTTGCCATGTTCATAACACTACTTGCATTCACTTGTAATTGCATGTTTTCACAGACACTCTGACAGCTAGGAGGATGGATGTCTCAGAAGTGATTCAGTGTTCCTGCCTCTCCAAGTAAGGACTAAAAAGCTGCAAATTCATATCTCCAGTAGCCTACCAGCAAAACCAGGGGCTTCACATTCCTAGGAGAAATGTGGATTTACTTTTTTTCTCTCTCTGCCTCCTTAAAAAAGAAAACAACAACCAGCTACACAAAGCGAAACAAACAACTCCAACAACAAAAGCCTAATCAAAACTCTTGCTAACTCTTTATCTGATTCAGCCAAAACCAAATACGCTTGTTCTTTCCCTGGCCACTTTCTTCATATCCCAGATAATATGAAGAATACTGCAGACTTGTCAGGGCTCACGCCAGGAGCCAATGCTCCCTGCCACTGAGTCCACAGCACAGGTAGAAGTAGGCCCAAGCAGGCACAGAGAAGAGCAGGGTGCAATGTTGCTCTGTGTTCAAGGCTTCCTGATGGAAGACAACCACCCCAGCTGCAGCCCAGCCCTGCGACTTCCTCCCTGCTGTGCAGATCCAACTGAGACACGTGCAGGGGTCACATCTAGGACAGAAATCCCAGTCCCAAGCTTGGTGCCTGGCACCTGGATTATTGTGGGCAGGAATGCACATTTTGGGGTCTGCAGCTGGTGTGTAGCAGCTGACATGCAGTGGCTAGCTAAAAGTAGCTCAGGGTGGAATTTCTCTCTTGGCCACTTGGCTTTGAATTTCAAGCACAAGCCACTCTCCCATCTATTTCTTTTTGCCTGCATTGTTCCTCTGCCACAACAGCCACCAGGCACAAGAATGTTTTCCCTTGTGGAGTAAGGAGCTGGCATTTTCGAAGAGATCATCTTATTCCTGCTCACTGAAAAGCAGAGTTTGGGGCATCTTAAAACAATGTTTAGCCTGTCAGTGCACCCAGGGTGAGTGGAGGCAAGACCTATACCACCCAGAACAGACTTTTCGACACCTTACTGGAAGAGATGGATCTGGAAGAGATGGATCTCAGCAGAAACAAGGAGGACAGATCAAATGCTGAGATGAGCTGTGGTGGGCAGGGAGCAAAAGGACTCTCAGCTTTGTCCCCCTGCCCAGACTGAGTACTTGCAGGGTTTATAGCAACTCCTTCCTACCAATCTGCTATACACCCTGGAGCTCTTTCTAGTCCTGTTGGCATCTCCTGGGATGTGGGCTCTCTCACCTGCAGAGCTCTTGCTCAGCTCAATACTGGAGTATCTCCTGGCACAGCTCTACCTCATGGTCTCTGTGACTACTTGTGTACCACCTGCCAGTCTGGACACCATTTCAGTGTTTCTGCATCTCTTCAGGGATGGGGAGAGAACTGGGCAGGGAAGAGCTTTCTATGGCCAGGTTACTGTCCCTTCTACCCCATAGAACAGCCGGTGCCTGGAGTCAAGCCTCTGCCCTGTTGCGTTTCCTTAGGAAAACCATGTAGCTTGAGCCCACCTTCTGGGGTTCCTTGGGCAGCAGGCTAAAACCCACTGCAGAGGTGCAAACCCATGGCAGATGGGGGCCAGTGCTCTGTCCAGGCAGATGCATCACGGGAACGACTTGCTCTGCAAGTGGGTACTTACGCGAGGGTCCCACACAGGGTGAGGTGTGCCCGTGCCAGGAGTGCCCTCACTTCATATACTCCCCTTCGCTCACATAGTCCATAAAAGACCCCGGCAACTCAGCAAAATCTTCCAAGACAAGACTGGTGGAGTCCTCACCCAGCAGGTCACTGTCGGGCCGGGACGCCCGGGGGCGCGGAGCCGGCGGCGGCGGCGGTGGCGGCTGCGGCGGTGGCTCAGAGACGCTGGCCTGGCCAGAGCCAGGCAGCAGCTCCTCACAGTCCTCCGACTCCCCCTCGGAGGAGGCTGGCCCAAGGACGTGGTAGAGGCTGGGCAAGCGGATGTCAAAGCGAAGGCCAAACTTGGCGAAGAGCTTCTCGTTGAGGGAGTAGAGCTTCTCCGAGATGTCATAGCCCAGATGGGAGGAGAAGAGGCGGGCGATGTAGCGGTCCTTCCTCAGGAGGAGATACAGCTTCTTCCTTGGCCAGGTGATGTAGCTGCAATCGGTCTCGGCTGTCAGCGTGACCTGCGGGGCAGGGAGCGAGTGCAGTAAGTCCCACTGCCTGGGCGGGAGTCACCCACCTTGGAGCCATGTGCTCCAGGGAATGCCCTCAGCCCCTTTGAATCCTATTCTCCTTGGAGATGGTGGGGCTGGAGAGCCAGATTGTCCTGGCTGAATGACTGGATAAATCCTTACCTGCTGCTGTTTCCTCTCCCTAAATAGGCAAAGACCCCCTTTTCCTATGCAATTAATAGCATATCCTCATTTAACCCAGCCACATGGATGGCAACAATTCATCCTCTTGCTTTCAGATGATGCTCCCTATTGACATCTGAGGGATGTAGCTGAAATGAACAGGGCAGCACAGACACCCCTATCCCTCCACAGAAATGCCACAGAGGGGGATATTTTTGCATGCCTAGGCAGTCTGATTTGCTAGCGAGTAGCCCTGGGGGAGGCTGCTCACCCATTCTGCTACTGGATTGCACACCCCCACAGGCCCTGCTCCAAGAAGGCCCTGAGTGTTGGAAGGGCCACATGAAAGGCTTGCCTGGTCATCCTGTGGCCGAGGGACATCCTGTCTCAGCAGTTCTGCTGGACTCTGTAGGTCTGAATGGCCTTGAAGGACATTGCAGAACAGTTCAGTGACAGAGGAAATAAAAAGGTTTTATTGTGTTTGTGTATATATAGAAAACTCATGAGGGTTTATTGGATTGATTTTAGTGTACGTTTCATTTTCTTTCTGGTTTTGCCAATGTAAAGAGAGACTTCTTCCCGCAGGTGTAGGACAAGAACAATTTCAGTCAAAAACATTATATAGTATATAAGTGTATATTATAATAAATAATAAGAATAATAAAGACAAGAAATGCAGGAACGGTCAAACTGCCCTGGGCCACAGAAGAACATCCGAGTGTAATGGAGACACTGGCATGCGAACAAGTGCCAGAGCCAAAATATCCCGGGGGCTCCCTTTCACTCTTTGCCCAGGGGTCTCCTTGGTCAGCCGCCATGGCAGAGGGCCACTGGGAAGCTGAACATGGCTTGGCTGCATGTGAGTGTCCTTGGGTTTGATATTTAATGCCATTGCCCTGCAAACAGCTGTCTGATGAAAGAAATATAGGAGATAAAACCTGAGAACTTTCCCAGGCCAGGCAAGCAAAAAGAAGGGTCACACGGAAATTGAAATGACTGGAATCTCATTTTCCTAATCAACTTCTGGCACAGTGATCAAAAGTGATCCCTTCTTGTGAGGGATTGCAATAGGCAAACCTGCCACAAACCAGGACAGCAAGACAGATTTCACGCTTGAATCTCCCCTGACACAAGTGCTCCAGCATCAGCAAGAGCCTGTAATTCAGCTTTCTGGGGGAAAGTGCCAGCCCTGAAACCAAACTCCTTCAGGCACTGGGACCCAACAGCCCTGTGGGAAGTAGACAGCCAAAGCAGAAAGCTCAAGGAAACCAGCTATTCTCGTAGACTAAGTCATGCTTCTGCCATTTTTCAGTGGGCTCAGAATTGAAATTGTTCAATCCAGAGAGCCATGGGGCAAGAAAAACCTTCCATGCCCTCCTCCAGCAAAGACCCAGAGTTCAACATGCACTTTTAAAACCAAATTATTGTGTTGCTAGGAATAAGGTTGAGATAAGTTACAGAGTTTTATTAACTACTCAGGTGAGAGGGACCAGTGGGTTAAAAGCTGCCAAAAGCAGCACATCACCATGGTTAAGCATGGCCACCAAGAGTAAGGTCCTTCCAGGTACATGGACGGGTCAAGTGACACCTGATGACTGCTGGTCTCTCACAGCTGCTACTTCTTCATGCTCCTCCATAAGCACATGTGGGGTTTAGGCATTTCCAGTATATGGCCTTCCCTACCTAGAGCTTTACCTCCTCATCCTGATGCCAGGCACAGCTGACCTCACTGACCAGCCCTGTCTTGCAGAGCAGGAGAGGTGCCAGAGCGTGGTGCTGGCAGAGCTGGTGCAGCCTGGCACCAGCCTGCTCCCAAGCTGTCTCATGCACCACAGATAAAGACCCTCAGGAGGTCTGGGAACATTCAGTTCCACGGAAATCAGCTCAGAAAATGCTGTGGATGTCTTTGCAGGTTGCATGCCTGCAGTCAGCCATTGCAGCCAGCCATTTCCTTGCCTATAGCATTGGGCAGCCATCACTCTCCCTGCTGGATTCTTGGGCAAATACAGCCCAGGAGCTAGCAGCAGTCTGCTGTCAGATTGAAGACCTGTGCAAAACATGACAGACCACCAGCCCTAGCACAGCCATGCTCTTCTTGCCTTTTCTACTTCATTACCCTGGTCCGACATCCCTATTTCTGCTCAGGATCTGTAGCCCTGTGCCACAGTCACATAGACAGCTACCTCCTGCAACCACAATCACTGTGATGGCACCCTTTTCAGAAGCAATCACCATGACCCTTTCACACATGAGCCAAATTCAGACCCAAGGAAAGCAGATTTGGAGAGCTGCCCTGGTTTAACCAAGTCTGCTTGGGGCTACCCTCATGAGGAAACATCATTCCCTCATGACCGTCCCACACTCCCAAGAGATTAGCAAAATCCCTCCTCATATGCCCTAACTGACATAATCAGGATTGACACTCTGACACATATCAGGCCATCCTGGGGTGTGCGTTAAAGACAGAGGGATGTAGGCTTAATTACTCTTCTCCAGAAGGAAAGCCAATGAAACACTGTGGGGTGTTGACAGCAAGGCCAAAATCCCTTCAGTTACTGCAAATGAGAATTGGTCTGGCCTCTCAGCAGGGGACCCTTCTGCTCAGAAAGAACCATATTCGGGTGTGAATCATCCTTTCTGCTTCTCCACCCAAAACACATGACCATCAGAAACTTCTGTGAGGAACAGGATGTTTATGGATTTACATCACTGCTGCATATTGCCACGGCTGCCATCCTGATGCCAGGATAATGCACCCTGCTAGCAGCATGCAAGGCAAATGCATCAGTACAGGTACTAGAGAACACCATAAGGGAAGAGAGCTGGCAACCTGACAGCTCGAGTCCCTGATAAACTGAAAGGAGCACCACGCTCCACCCTCCCTGCTAACAGCAGATAGTAGGAGCATGCCCTGAAGTCTTCAGAAGAAGGTTAAACAGCTGATCACACAATCCTGTGTTGGCTAAACCACCAGGAAGGGGAGGAAAGTATTCGTGGTCAGCTTTGAATGGCATAATGAGGCCTCTCTACCCCATTCTCAGACATGCAGCAAAGCACCAAGGAGTGAAGCTGAGCTGAAGTTACCTGGAAAGTTCCTTCCTCGGAGGGTCGCAGCGACTCCCATTCTGGAGAGTCCAGGAACTGGTATGGAAAGACGTAATGAAGGAATTGTCCGTCCTGGCACACTCGGATCCTGCAGAGGACAGGTGAGGCGGACAGGCTTAAGCACAAAACAGATGTCACACAAACCTGATAGCTCAAACAGTGTCCCGCCAGGGAGGAAAGAAATGTTTGTCTCACACGTCTCGTACCCTCTTGGGACAGCTGCAGGTGCTTTAGTGATGAGGCTATCCCTCCTTTCTCTGTGGGAAACTATTTGCTGCCTCTTCCCCATACTCCATCTGTTTTCTGTTTCTTGCTACAAAGACAGCCCTCACAGGTGCAGTGCTTGGTCCTAACCCAGGATTTCTCAGCCCACAGGATTGCTGCTGCTTTCTAGGTACTTCTAAGCCAGCCTGTGGCTCTTTGTACTTGTATCTTCCTCCTGTCCCCAGGACTGCACGAGTGCATTCCCCGTCTTGGTACTGGGAAGACATTACAGTCAGGATCCCCCAAAATCTGCTGCCCACGGTACCTCACAGATCACCCTGAGAGCTCATAGTTTGCTGCACATTACTGCTCACTTTCTCTTGGCCTTCTAAGTATCCTTTTCACCTACTTTTGCTACAACTGCCTGCCAGGGTCAAGGTCAAATGTGCACTCAGCTCTGCTGCAGGAATAGAGAAGGACCTGCACAGGCCTGAAGCAAGGACAATGCCAGGGGACTCTGGAGTTCTATTCATAGATCTGCATCACCAGACTTGGGGCCTCTTGCTTTCCTGTCACCATGTACCCCTGTTGTACGATGCACAAAGGCAATTCTTGCCTTCAGGAGTTACAAGACTGTTCATCTTTGGCTTCTGATCAGCTGGCAGTACTGCCTGGAAGGGCCAGGGATTGTGAGGTACATTTCCTGATCCAGGCATATTCTGCATTTCCAAGACCCCACTTGCCCAGTTTAAGAGAGAGCACCATAACAGCAATGCTCTGCTGGGTCAGCAAGGACCTCGCAAGGCAATAGAGTGGGTATTAGGAAACGTAAATCCATTCCCATCTCCATGAAGCATCCTTTACCAGCCAAGATACATACTTCCCACTGCAAAAGAGAGCCCAACAACTACCCACCATCACCATCTTACTGTCTGTTCTGACACTTTCATGCCCACAGAGTAGCATCACATTATCCAGTACAGGTCAAGACAGCACAGACTCTTTCCCATCAATATTATTTGCAGATACAGTAAACTTCAGAGCCAGCTGCTCACCAGAGATGTTTGGTAAGGGGAAGTGCTACTGGAAACACACATACCAAATTTCCCTCCAGTGCTTTGCCATTCAACATCCTGGTGGACCCAGGGTGCTCCTAACACATCTTAGGAAAGGGACCAACGCCAAAAAAAAGGAAGGTCAGCTGTTTTTCTTTGCACACTCCCTCACAAGAGAGGATTGGCCACTGCAGTAAAACAGGAGCCCCAGGTGATGCTTTGTATTCCCAAAGGAGAATCCTTGTGAGACACCTTCTGCAGCTCAGCATCATCCTGCTCCTATTTAGAGATCTTCTTCCTTTCCCATTCTTATGTAACATTAGTGCCAAGTTCCTGGCAGCAGACTGGAAGCCAACACTATTGCTATTTGTATGCATCTGGATTTTGCAAATTGTTAAGTGGATATGCTGCTAAAGGCCACAGGATCTCAGGTGAACAAATGCCAGTACTTGATCAGCACAGTTCATTCAATTAAATCTCCAGTGTGACTGTCTAGAGGTCCCTGAGGTTCTCCTTGGTGGTCCAGAAGAAGGAATATCACAAATGCTTGACAGCACAGGAAAAGCAAGACACCTGATTAGGCAGGATCCACTACAGGAGAATACTCTCTCTTTTGATGAAATGATGCTCAAAGTGAAAAATGTCAAAGCCCTGAGGGTTGAGGTGTTGGGAACTGGAACTTCTCCCTGAACACTGCTGGCCAGGGAGAGCAGGTGAACTGAGGCCTCAGCACACTCAGCACAGCTCTTCACATCACAGAGTGATGCCTGGTATCCCCAGAGACCACGGGGCCAGACACACTGCTCTCCTGCCTTGAGAAACACATTCTCACAGCCAATCTGCTCCCATCAGAAATGAGATCACTTCAAAATGACAGACAAAGGGGTAATGATTTATCAAAAGTATCACAGGTGAGGCTAAGCTGGCCACTTCATTGCCCATAGCTTGAGTCTGCAAACGCTTCCCTGAAATTCTCTTAAGTTAGAACAACAAAACAAAACGCCCCAAAAAGCAAACTTCCCTCTTCCCCAACAAACTGATCTATATCTCAGATCCTTTTCAGAGGAAGGAAACAATCCTCACCCCAGTTTCTACAGAGGGTAATAATACAACAATAAGCCACAGTGGTTTCCTGTCAGACTTTGTTCAGAAATGAGGGATCCTTTACCTGCCAGAGAGCAGCAACGAGAGGCGGTCAATGGGCGTCTTGCCCTCCACTGCATAATTCTGGTCTCTGACTAGCGACTGGACCTGCTCTTCACAGCACTTCACGATTTCTTTGTAGACTTCCAGGGGCACCTGCAAGGGCAGGTACATGGTCTTGTAGAGGAGGTCAAACTCTTCCGGGATGGTGTTTCTGCGGAGCCGGTAAGCCAGGTGAGCCAGCTGAAGCAAGCAGGCGAGGACCAGCAGCATGTTCCAGATGAAGATATCCAGCCCACAAGCGCTCAGCCAGCCCCACAGAGCATAGCAGAAGTAGCCTGGGGCCAGGAGGCCAAAGATATAGAGGGACCCAAAGATGCCACTTCCCCCCATGTAACCCAGGAGGACAATGCAGCTGGCCAGCTGGTATGCTGCTTCCTCCATAATCTCCTTCCAGGCATCACACACAGGAGGCCGGAGAACAGCCTGGTCCCAAGAGGGGCTGTTTGCGCTCATCCTTCCCCACTCCCCACCCTCCCCAGCCGTCCTGCGCTCAGAATGAATTGTCATACACAAAGGGTGCTGCAGAGGTTGGAAACCAGAGCTGCTAGGTAGCCGTTCCTCCTCCTCTTCCTCTTGAGCACCGTCTGGTCCCACAGCAGTTCTTCAGAGCAACATGTTTAAAAAGTGCTGCCGAATATTTTTGCACCCGAAAAATTCCAAAAGTGTTTGCTTCTCCTCTTTGTGGGTCACAAAGCGTCGGCTGCCCCCCTTCTGAGCCACAACAGTGAGAAAAGTAGCTGGCAAACGTGAGGCCAAGAGAGCTCAGTCAAAAAAAGAGTCGAGGCCATTAGCTGGAAAACTCACAGACAGGACAGAGATCTCCTTGCACTGCCTGTCTCGCCTGCGCTGCGGCAAATGGAATAGCGACCGTGAGAGAGCAGCAGAGGGAGCTGGTGTTGAGTGTGGAATGTGTATCTCTTGGCAGTGGAACGGAGAGGGACCCCAAATGGATAACCATGTTTGGAATTGAAATCCAAGGAGCAAAAGCAGCGAGGAGAACAGAGAGCAAGCATGCACCCGCTACTTAACATAACTCAGGCGGCCAGATAAGCCCAGCGCAGCGCGAGGAGGGGAAAGGAGAAGGGAAAACAACCAGCTTATCGCAGCCAGCTCCAGTCACACATCGGGCTCTCCAGTGCTCTGGGCTCCTGCGAGAGAGCGACTTTCACTCAGCAGAAAAAAGGAAAAAGGTCACCCCTTTTCCCACTGTGGCAGGGACTTAGCAAAAGAAGAGAGGCTGGCTCTCAATTAATACTTTCCAGGTCCATTAGAGCCTCCCCTTACTCCAGGGAGCTCCCTCTCGTGGGGTGTTTTAGATCAAGGGGCACAAGGAAAAGCTTTGCACAGCCAGAGAACTGTGAATGCAAGGGATAAAACTAGAGCAAACAAGCCCCTGGCACCCAGTTTCATCCATCATGAAGATGAGACTATCCTGCCAAAAGCTTTGTGAGTGTGTAACGCTTGGAAGCACATTTTGTGGGGAAATCCTAGTTGACGGATTACAGGCTCTGTTGGGAAGCACCCTTGAGAAACATCATCTCACGTTCTCATTTCTTTTAATAGCTATGTAGAGCCTGCCCCAGACCTTCATTTAGCCCAAAGAGGACAGCCAACACTTCCCACTCAGGTACCCAGGACACAGGCACAAGAGGGAGCGTTTGAGGTCAGTCCTCCATGGTCAGCTACACCAAACATGCAGAAATGCAATTCCTCCCCTGCTTCAAGTAACACATTATCAGTCACGCAGGCAGGATCTGCCCCACTGCCAGGAGGCAGTTACATTTCAGGCATTGACGCAACCCACGTGGTCTCCCAACACAGTATGAAGTCAGCCTGCATGGGTCAGTGGGGTAGAGATAAAGTTTCAAGGGTGGTCGTGTTTCAGGCCGAGCTTGCAGCTGCCCTGCCTAACATACCATCCCCATTGGCACCATTCGGTTAAAGACACACTAATCATCTCACCTAACTAATAGTGCTCTGGAATAACACTGTCTCCCAGGCAGGGCTGCAGCAATGCTTAATGGCAACCTTAAGTAATTCATCGTGGTCTTGGCCAGTATAATCTTGTTTCTGTAATGATGAGGCCATGGGCAACACAGAGCTGCATGTCTCCTAAGAGCCATCCTGGCAGGTTGATATGTGGGAAGGAAAGAAGACAAATGAAGCTTTGCACAGAGTGAGCACAGTCCATTCAGAAAGGTGCTTTCTGTTCAGGGTAAAGTGAAACAGGGAACCTGGTCTTCAGATGCCCGTTAACTAAAGTGAAGAAATAAATCCCAGCTACTGAAGCAGAACAACACTCATCTGCAAGAGTTATGGGGAAATTAAGAACTTTCTCTCAGCCTTCTCTGCAAAGCAGGACAGATGATCTTATAGCTAAAGGACCACAATAAAAACCTTGGGATCCAGGTTCTGTTTTTCATACCATTGCCATATACTCACTGTATGATCCTGACAACAACTTGTCTACCTTTAAGGCCTCTGCAAAAAATCCATAAGGAGCCTTCTCTCCAAGATAGGCTGACATCTGATAAACTGGGGAGTTGGGATAGCAAGATTGTGAACACTCAGGAGAAAGATACTTTACATAAGATCTGTGAGACAAAACTGAACTGCTATGAATAGAAACATAGAACTACATTAGAGGAAGCATCCTGAGAAGCACTATTGCCATTTCTCCTACCTTTTCATGCTACCAAAACCCTTTTGCAGAAACATCATAGAAAGTGGAAAAAAAAGGAAGTTAATAATTTCATTCTTCAGTTAGGTAAATTCCTGAGTAAAAAATAAACTGGAACACAGTGATAATGACTCATTAGGACAAAGAAAGTCCTTCAGCTGACGTCTTCCAGAACATAAACAGTGCTGTTGCAGTGATGCTGAAGCCAGCACTGTGGGTGAGGATGACCTGTTGTGATTTCTCTATGAAAGGCAGACAGGAAGCTTTCAACCCACAGCAATAACAGCACAAAGCTCTCATTGGAAACTACACAACTTTTCGGCTGAGTCCCAATGTGACATTACAGAGAGAACGATACAGCACTTTAAAAGGTAGATCTCGGAGCACACACTAGAGATTAACTTAGTGTTTTCAGACTCAAATTTCCAAAAGGAGGATTTGTAAAGTGACTGAACCACCAAGACTAAACCTTCCTTTCTCCCTCGACAGTACCATGGCCATACAGATAATCTTCACAGCACTTTCAGTTTTCCACCCAGCAAAAGTAAAAAAACCCTCTTATTACCAAAGAGACATTTTATTTTCATGTCTTGCTTTGGATTAGATTAAGTGCCCTTCATCTAGGGATGCTGGTTCATCCAAGACAAGTGTTGAAAAGCTAATACTGATTCAATGGGAAAGGGACATACCAAAGTTGAAAACAATTTGGAAGGAAGAGGGCAAGTTCACAGAAAACAGCTGAGTAGCATTAAGACCCTGCCCTGGAAGTAAACACATCAGCATTACTACAAAATGTGTTTGTGAAGAAGAAAAACAGACATGTCAAGCTTTTCAGCACTGAAACAGGCAGTGTGGAAACAGGTACTTCCCTGATTTCCCCACTTAAAATGGACTCAACCAGTAGCACTTCATATTTACCTGCATGTGATGATGCAATGCAGGTACAGCCTGCACTATGTTTGGCAAATAAATCCTCTGTCCTTGAGAGCCACACAACGCAGAGATTATCAGTCCCAAATCTCACAGCAGCTGAATGACTGGTTATTTTGCCCATCCCTTAGGAAGTCAACAGGTTCATTACTGATCCTATAAGCTGACAACTAGTTCAATCACCTGTGTTGAGGACACTAAGACCTTGGTGGCTTGAAGTCAGAGAGGTCATAATCAGACACATCTTTTTTGATTTATTATAAAGTGCATTGCTGGTATTAGTCTGCAAAACTGTTACTTATAAACGAACAAACCCTGCAGCTCCAAAATATACACATTTGATTTGCAACTGTTGTGGAGGGTCTCAAGCCTACTCCAGACAAGCTCACAGTGAATCACAAGGGTTCAAAGATGGCATGTACCGTATCTAGTTGTGGTGCTCTATAGTTTAGTCAAGTTTCCTGTTACTGCCATGTTTCACACCCTCAAGGTACACACCACCCTGTGCAGGGGAGTGTCCGTCACCAACACTGTCAGTATTAACACAGGAACTTTCACTCCCTGAACGAAGCCCTGAACCCGCTCCACAGGAATACCATAATAAGAAATTAAGCTCAGCAAGGAATTTGATTTGACTACAAGGTTCTTCCCTTGTTGCTTTAAGTATAGAGTTGTCCAGTATCCTTTCTGTACCTGTTGCACATAGGTACATCAGCATCCCACTCATTTCCAAAAAGTTTCTAAAGTACTTGCCACACTTTTATCCTCATGGAGTTCTAAGCATCCCAATTCTTAACTGAATAAAATTTGTGTAAAATTGTGCAGGGATATGGGTTTTTTCTTTTCTTGATATAAACAGCACTCCACGCTCACTTGGCCACGCCCTGCCCTGCTCTATTCTGTGGCACCATTTCCACATAACCCAGACCACGCTACCACAAAGCTGGTGCTCATCCACCTTTTAGCATTCTCTTCAGTTCATGCTCTGACATACAATGGTTCAACAAGAAATGACCTTATTGAAGTTTCTACCTCAAGACAATAGAAAACACCAAGAAGAACACAAGGTCCTGCTCCTCAAACAGCTACAGTGCTACAGACAGCTTTGAAAAGGAGACTCAGAGGTGACCTTATCACTCTCTACAACTTCCTGAAGGGTGGCTTTGGTCAGCTGGGGGTTGGTCTCTTTCTCCAGGCAACAACAGACAGAACAAGAAGACACAGTCTCAAGCTGCGTCAAGGGAGATATAGGCTGGATATTAGGAAAAAATTTTTCACAGTAAGAGTGATAAAGTACTGGAATGGTCTGCCCAGGGAGGTGGTGGAGTCACCATCCCCGGATGTGTTTAAAAAAAGACTGGATGTGGCACTTGGTGCCATGATCTAGTTGAGGTGTAAGAACATGGTTGGACTCGATGTTCTTGAAGGTCTCTTCCAACCTAGAAATTCTGTGAAATTCTGTGAAATTCTGTGAATGCTTTCTGCCAGAGCCACACCTGCATCCCTACTCTGAGGCTGAAAGCCAGCATGGACACAACTCGTGCCTCAAGACAGGACCTACAGAAAACATTCCCAGCGGAAGAGTCTAAACTCTCCTCAGCAACTTGTGAGTCTCAGCAGAGGCATCACCACGTGTCACACACTAAATGTTCACAGTCAAAAGCTATTGCTACATCAGGATATGCAGGGCCCAGCAGGCAGAGAAACAATCAGGACTGCACCCACCCCTCCTGCAGGATCAACGCCAGGAGAAAAATCAAGACAAAGCACAGATTTTGTATCTTTAGCTTCTAAAGAGAAAACTCATTCGGAAAAAAAGTAATTAGCGATACCATCTTCAGGAAAGTCAACTCACCACAGGAAGAGTAACATTAGGGCTGCACAATTACAGAGTATGAAGCCAGAAAAGCCCCACCTGTAAGGAACTAGAAATTGCAACTAATGTTTCTCTAGATTGTAAGAAGAAATCAAAGGCAACAACCACCCTCCCACTATCAGCTCATACAAGTGAAAAAAGCCAGAAAACAAAAGCCGATGCATGCATAGCACAAGACCAACACAACAAAAACTCAGCATAAAAAAAATCTTTACTTTCAGGCAAGCAGCCTGTACATACAAGTCACTTGCACTGACAGGGAGCAATCCTCTGCTCCCTTTCCCTTGAAGAACTACTGGCTCAAGCGAGTTTGAGACGGGAAGTACCTAATTTTTCATTATAAAGAATGAAGCTCGGGTAACGGTATTCAAAAACCGTCAGAAGAATTAGAACATCAAATACAGTTTTGACTCTAAGGAAGTTCATTTAATAAGACTGTGGTTGCCTTTGTACAAACATAGTTACAGCTACTGTCATGAACAGCACTACAAGCTTCAGCATGACTGCTGAAAGCTGCAAGAGTGCAATGCCACTAGCATGATTTCACAATTTGCATCAGTGGGAAAACCCACCAAAGTCCTCTCTGTTCAACCACAACACCACAGCAATCAGAGTTCCTATGTTAAGCATGCTTTTCTCATTCTCTCATTCTTGCAGCACGCTGTTTTCAGTAAGGAGGGCACTTTCATTTCTTAAAAAGAAACAGAAGTCAGGAACATTGGTCATTTTCAGGCTTTTATTAAGAGGAAAAAATATATTTTCTATAGCAGCGGTCAAGAGCAAACAGTGGAAAAGCTACAGACGTGATGCATACTCTTAAAGACTCTTTATAAATAGATTCTTTGTTTATATTTGTTCTTTGAAGTAACTTGCAGAAATAATTTATTTTGCAGCTTTCCAGAACACAGTCACACCAAAGACATCATCTAGAAGAGAAAGGAAACACAGCTTCACAACACAGATTTCCACTGAATACTGAGCAACAGTTCAACAATCAACAAAAAAACCCCACAAAAATCAACTCCCATGTCCCCTAGCACCAGAAATCTAAACTGAGGTTTGGATCTCTTAGAAGACAACAGAGGCAGCACCATTCTCTACTGCTGAAGGGTGACTCACAGAGGCTGTGTACTGCCAAGGGCTTCACCACCCTCACAGGACAGCAGTGTTGGCTGTAATGTCAATGAGGATTGCTCTGCCTTCTCTCCCGTAAGGGCAACACCATCATGAACAGTACTCTGGGCCTTCCAGTGGCACCAGCTGAGTGCCAGGGCACTTCAGAGGCAGAGGTCCTGAAGGCTGTACTCACCCCACTCAGTCCTGCTCATCTCACTCATATCTTGAAGCCCAGAGCTCTCATACACTCTTTGTGAGCTTCAATTAGGGGCCCACAATTTTCTTCTCCCTTTTCAATAATGCTGCAAAACAAAAAGATTTCCAGGGTTCAGCAATAAAGTGTTCACTTACTTGTAGTCAAAGAAACAGACCTGACAAACTCTTGGGGACAATTAAAAATCCCCATTATGATCCAGATTTTTTTTTTTTTTTTTTTTTGTCTGTTCTGTCCAGGGTAGTGCTGTTTTGGACAGTATAAAACTATCCCAAAAAGTTACCCAAGTCTGAAGCTGTGCACCTAAAACTCTGACAACAGGCATTACAGAACTTCCTATTAACAGGCCAAAGTCTATTCTGGGCAAGTCCGGATGGGGATTTGTTATACAACACAAGGCTGTCACATCATCAACTATGCTGAGCTTGCCAGTTTCAAATTACTCAGTAGGGAAGCAACAGAATTTCTCCAGTAAGAGACCAATACAGAACAGGTTAATAAGTAAATTATACTTTACTCCAACTGCAGCTGCAATTTAAGGACCGTGAAGCAAAATCAGAACAAAACACAACACCTGTCCAGCTATTGTTGACAAAATTATTCACCATGTAGGGTAACTTTTGATGTTACTCATTCATCCAAGTAAGAGCCTCTCATTGTTGGTGTATCATGTGTACCACAAAAGCAGTTCAGACTTGCTTTTCGACTGAATGACAGAGCTGTTCAGTTTTCTTCTTAAGTTTTACTACAATCAGCATGGACATGTCCCCTGGCTGCCCAGGGCAACTCCATCTGACCAGTAACATCCATCCTACCACCCTTTCCTTAGGGGGCCCTGGATTCTCCTTCACTCTACCATGTAATTATTAGACATGCTGCCCTAAATTTAGCAAAAACAGTGTTCACTGTTATGTCACCTACCAAACACCACCTGTACCACCAGCAAGGTAAAAAAAAAGACACAACCGGGTCATCAGATTAAAGTTTTTTAAACTTTAAAGATTCACTGTCGAAGGACCTCCATTTTGAGGGTGCACTTCATACTATTTTATAAGTCCTATGATCATGACTAAGCCTATAATTACCAATGCAGTTGTACAGGTCACTGTCAAATTTTGAACTTCTCTGGGAAATGTCATCCTCTGAGACCCAAAATACCCAGAGTGTTTTGCTTTATTTAAAAGAGAACGTAATTTATACTCAGGTGAACAATAAAGAAGTTATCACCTGCTAGTACGTGTGGCTTCAATCGACAGCATTAAAGCTGATCTTTGAAACCTGTTTTAAACACGGGCTATGAGGTTTTAACCTCTTCATTTCTAAATTATCCTTTTAAGACAGTTTCCTCTCCTTCTTCACACTATCCCTCGGATGCTCCAGCACCCTCCGTCCGGGGTGGGGAGAGCTCCCAAAATCCCCAGCGCACGCTGGCAGGGGCACAAACCCGTGGAAGGGAGGAGCGGGAGGGAATCCCGGCGGGGCAGGGCGGACACACCGGGGAAAGGGGAACGCCGGCGCGGCGGGGCCGCCGCGGGGGGCTCGGGGCCGGGTCCCTACCAGGCGTCCCGCGCCTTCTTGGTCTCGGGGCAGGCGCAGCAGGGCTTCAGCGGCTTCTTCTCCTCCCGCGCCTCCCCCGCGCCTTTGCCATCGCAGCTAGCGGCGGCCACCGAGGACATGGCGGGCACTTCCCGGCACCCTCAGCCCGCGGGAAGAACGCGCCGGCGCTGGCCGAGTCAGCGCTGCTGGTTCCGGGAAAGCTCGCCCGCCCCTTCCCGGCCCGCGGCCTGCTGGGAGGGGAGGGCGCGGAGCCCTCGTCTCGTCGCTCGCCCCCCTCTTCCTGGCCGCCACCCCAAGGCGAGGCGGGCGGTGCCACACAGTGGCGAGGCGAAAGTGACATTTTCCAGGGACACTCGATGCTGAAGGAGCCGGAAGGGGAAGGACGGAGCGGGCAGCGGGGAGGACAAATGGCGTCGTCAGGCGAGAGCAGCTGGCACCCGCCGCAGTCAGCAAGAGCAGCAAGGGACGCCCTCGGCTCTGCCAGCGCCGGGCTCCACGCTCAAAGCTGTGGCCAGCCACCTAAACCTCTTTCTACGTACTCAGCCAGTGGGGAAGACAGGATCAGTTCTCTGTGGGGGTGGCTACACGCATATAGCACAGTCGCCATCACTGGGAACATTAACGTCGCGGTTTCATGGCAGCGGCCCAGCCGGGCCGGCCCTTGGCATTGCTGCAGAAGGATTTGCTCTGATGCTTGATCTTTTATGCTTTCAAGCCTAAGCAACAATTTAGTCTGTGAAACAGAGCAACTAACGAGCTCCAAGTGCTGTCCATGCTTGACATGCTTCAGTGATCTCAGACCTGGGGGGAGAGTAACAAACCTTGGAAAGAAGGATGTGCACTGATACTGGACACAAAGAATGCAGAATGTACAGGCCATAAGGACATCTAGCAGAACTCGCAAGATAAGGAAGAAAGTAATAAAGCCAACTCAGCAATTGTGTTAAAATAGCTCCAGCTGGGTAAAAGTTAGTTCTGACAGGGGGTGATGATGACCAATTCATGCATCACTGACCCTAGAAACCCACTGATTCAAGCAGAAGACTGAGCATGCAGACTATTTAGCATGAAAAGTGAGAAAATCGTTAACTAATAGAAGATAGAATACTAATTAATAAGAAAACTATGTCACTTGTAGCCAATGAACACGAATTCCTTTGTTTGCTAAAACGTGTAAATAATTAAAAGCTTTGGTAGTTGGTGTGCTTGATCTGTGGAATACCCTGGAACACCCAGGCTTGCACAACTGTAAAATAAATAATCAGTGGCTCTCTTGAGTGTGTAATTAATGTGTGGGTTGTTGCACACCAGGTAATGAATGTGACTTTTGTGGACAACAGCATGGGTAACAAGGGAGAAGATACAGAGCTGCTTTTCCTTTATAGACTGTCCCAAACCAAGGCATCAGTAGCCACTCTTGCATTTTATATCTCTGCCACATACAAGCCACAGCTTGACTGTTAGGCCATAGTCTGTCACCTTCCAGTGCTACATTGGTGTTTGCCACCAGTCCTGAGGACTCCAGCGTGATACTTACACATACTAGACTGGCAGGCACCCTGCAGACCAAAGGGATACCCCACACAGGTAATGGGGGAAGGGCAGGACAGCAGTGGATGTAACACCACTGAGACATTGCAAATGGAAAAGATTAATATGCCCACTGGGATGCAGCTGCTGTGCCTCTTAGTGGGGTGTTGCATGAGTCAAAAAAGCACTGGCAGTTTATATTGTGTACTAAGGAGATCTAAAATCGTAGGAACACTGACAAGAAGAAGGAGCAGCAGAAAGTGTCATATAACACTCACCTAATCAGCCACCTCCTGAATTATCCATGGATGTCTGCTCAGCAGGCTGTTCCCCACTGTGCCATTTCTCTGGCAAGGTTGTTCAGGTGACCTGCACCCACGCAGCCTCCTGGTTCAGCACACGTGCTTTGTGAGGCCATGCAGCCAGGTGTGATGATCTGGAACGTGTACAGGTTGCACTTCTTGACCAAAATATGATTTTCCCAAATTCACAAAAACATGCTGCAAGATAAAAGCCGAGATTGAAACAGCTATCGAAAGCACACATCAGTTCTCCAAAGCAGTGCCTTGTTGCTAGTTTGTTAAACATACTAAGCATATTTTCCTTTAAATAGCTTTGTCTTTTCTTCCTAAAGCTTTATCTGCTGGCCACTTTCCAAAGGCCGAGATAGAGCTGTTGATAGCAACACAAACTCTGAGGGAAAGACTGTAATAAAACCTCCAAGAGGGTTTCTCTAGTTTGCAGTTGAATGGTATCTTTTATTTAGCTTTTTTATATTAAAAAGAAGGTCTGAAAGACATTGATTTGGTCTGTAGAAACCAGGAAGACACAAAACAAAATACATTTTATACTCTGGCCCAAGTTATGGAATACCAAGGGCAGAGGGAGGTTAAAATTTAGTCATCTTGAGAGATTACTTCAGATGAGTCTGCACAAAGGTATGGCCTCTGAAGACTAAACATCCCTGGAAGCACCATTCCACTCTAGCAGCCTTCCAAATAGATTAAGGAGGAGCGCTGCTATTTTGACCATGCTCCCTGCAGGGTAAGAGTTTGTAACAGAATTGCCCCACAAGAAGGAATCATTTCTTGGTGGGATGAAAGGACAGAGGCTGGAAGGGAGGAGAAGGAAGAGAATAGGCATTAAAGCATGGTTAGCACCAATTTGGAGTACAATGCAGAGGGATGACCACAGCCATTTCTCTTCTGACATTGCATTGTGCATAAGAATTGATTGAACTCAGAGCTTTTTGTTTTCTATTTGTCCTCTGCCTGCTGACAGTGGCAGAAGAATTATATTAGAGAGCTATGTGTCAGAATGAACAGATTTATCTACCAGTCAAGGAGGAACAGCTAAGGGCACGCTACTGAGATGACACTGTGAGAAAATTGTCAGAACAAGTACCCAGGAAAAAAGATCCAGTGAAAATCTCACTCTCTGAAAATGAGAAAAGACCCTCCCTCAAGCTGCCATATAATTGAGCAGGCTGGTGCCACATATGAGAGTACAAGGACTGCAGGTAGCACTGGACATTTACAACTCTTGATTTAGAGAACTAATGGGTGAAAGAGGGAGAGACTGCCCAGCTGTCATGGGTTTCCAAGTTATTTCCCCTGTACAGCCCTTTATCAGAATTGAAGAACATACAGCAGTGGCTCATAATGTGTAAACATCACAGCAGCACTGCAGCCATTGCTGTTGGCTCCTTGTGTCTTCAGTTTCACCCACTAAAAGAATGTAAAAAAATATGTACTTGTCTGCAATGGACAGATTTTTCAAGGAACCTCAAAAATGTATTTACATTCATTGTTACTGTTAGGTTGGGTGAGCCCTTATCAATGTCCGTTGAAAGTAACAGTTGGGGTAGTCTGGGGTTTTCCAGGTTTTTTACACTTCTGATATACATGATAGAAGGTAAATTAAGCTGTGGAAATTTTGTGTGATGAAACTGAGCTGAAGGTATTTTGATACTTTCCATGTAGTGCCTATTCTGGGAACCACTTATCATCTTGAAAAAAGAAACCTGTTCGATATAGTCTAAAGAAGTATTTTTGGTTTTGACTGAGTGTAAACATAAGACATCCAATGCTCCACCAGCCCAGTCAACCATATGCTGTGTCTTATTGTCAAAGAAGCTGTTCATGTTTTGTGTCAGTGCTTAGATAATGTGCAAATAAAGGATTTCAAAGCTCTGAGCAAGATGTCTTGTCAGGGCCCTGTTGCTTCTGACATTAACTGCCCAAGAACAGGAGAGAGTTTCTCTTTCTGATCAGAGTTGCAGACCTGCAACTACCAAATGCTATCACTCAGCAGTGGGACCAGAGAGAGAATGAATGCGGGGATAGAAGGACTTGTGCACCAATCTAGTACAATGGAAGAGACTCTAAGGTGATTATTTGCATCCCCTCTAGGCTTCAAACTCCACCTTTAGGTGAAGGCAAGGGGTTTGAACACTGGGCTGATATCACCTCAAGAAGCAGCACACAAGTCGCTTCCCAGACTGAAGAAGCAAATCTTCATGTTTCAGGACTACAGCATGAATTCTGTACACAAGGATTCTGAACCATCCCCTTCCTGGGAGACCACCGTGGAAGTTAGTATGGAGGAAGCCTCCTTCCATATTGGCAAGCAAGCCCTTAAAAACACAGGAGCAGAATCAAGATTATTTTAAAGACTTTTGTGTCTCTTGAATGCTCTACAAAGCCAGCACTGCAACAGATCATCTCTTGCCAGAAACACAGTCTGATGATCTTCAGATCATCAGCCTGGAGGTGGAAGATAGTTTGAAAGAATCAAGTCACTTTCCAGTTTAAAACCAGAACTGCTGTCTCTAACAGGAAGACTCAGCCCACAGCATCCCAGACATTCTGGGGTCTCATGCTTGGGACCAGGATCTGCATTCCCCCCCCCCGNCCTCCTACAAGCTTTGGTATGAACTTAAAAGGTATTGATTAATGCCTTCCTCACACTGTTTTCTGCACATCTCTTACCAGCTTGTGCTAGGATTAGGGCTATCATCACTTTCATATTATGTCCCTTCTTGTCACTGTCCATTGAAAGCATAGCCAAACATATTAGTAAAGATTAGGAATTTGCCATGCATGCAACTGTGCAAAATCTGAATCAGTGAGTTCAGTGTGCAATCTCTCTGGTAATAAGGCAAAAGAAGGAAGCTGGTGTTTTGTACGGTGTCACAAAAAAGCCTGCTGGTCCCACATATGTTAGAAGCAGGAAGTATGAGCCTTTAGACACAAGACATGTGGCAGCTTATCCACAATGCAGATATGCAGCAGCTGATGTTCAATGTGCATTTAAAGGCCAGTCAGGCTTATTTCAGTGCTTGCTGGGGTGACTGACCACCTGTTCCTTTTGTGGAGGGAACACCCATGAAAATCTGAACATTTTGGAATAAATCCCATTGCACAGACTCATGGGAAGGACAGGTGTTTGCACTCAAGTGGCTGCATGTGTTACCAACACAACAAAAGAGCGTGACAGAAGACAACTGTCTGTTTTCTGATAGTCTCTACACTTAGTAACGTAGAAAATTTTAACCTGCATTTGGGAAATAACATCACTAGTCCTCCAAAAGGCATGCATCTGCAAAGGACTGTCCCTATACTGCAGTCAGACCCACTGTTTTCAGGTAAAAATCAAAAAAAAAACCCCCAGGTTTAAAACCACTTAGGCATGAAGCAGACACATATTAGTCACCCATGGGGAATTTTTTTACCCCAATATTGCAGAGTTACCAGAGACAGTGGCCTATAAAGATCTTTCCAAAGAGGAAACCTCTTCCATTCCCAGTTCTCATGACTTGAAAGAGCAAGAGCTTCAAACTTCTGCAAAAAGACCTATATGAATTGTCAGGACTGACCAGAATCAGACTGCTGAGCCACTGTTAATATAAACCACTACCTGCACGCATCTCCAATTAGTCACCCCACAAAAAACAAATGCTGCCTAAGGTCTGTGCTTGTATATCACAGGAAACTTCATTCAGAGCCCAAGTCCAGGAGCCTGTGTATTGAAGAAAAAAATATCTCACTGTAGTTCCATAAATCCTCCATAATACAAACTTCCAACCTTGATCAGTTCTGCTGCAAACGAGGCAGTGTTTCTTCAACTCTCGTGAATGGTGTTAAGCTGTTAGTCAATTGAGAAGCAGCAAAAGTGTAGGTCCACTTCTTTTCCACTGCACACATTCCATTCGTCCTTTTTCTTCCTGTAAGTGTTGCTGCTATTAACAATTTTATTTAACAATTTTGATGGCATGCCATTTTGATGCCTGTGTCAGTGGAGAACCTGGCTTATTTGAATATAAGTCTCTCATGTCATATTTTATGAAATGATCAAGTCTCTCATGATCATATTTTATGAAATGTGGAGCTCCACTACAGAAAGTGGTTTAACATTCTCAATGAAATCCAGGACCTAGCTGGAAGCCTGGAAGGAATCATTAGTATTTACAAATACATGAGTCATTCAATATTTGAGATGTCACTGACTGCAGCTGCATACTTCCATGTACTCACATTCCAGCATCTCACTTTTAAATACTGCATCAAGACACATGCTGTGCAGTACTGCAAGCTGCTTATAAAGAGCCTGCAACATCACATACCTTCTGAATCCATTCAGAATCCTCACAGCTGTTTTTCACAAAGTTACTAGATAATGTACAAAGTTCAGTCACTCTGAAGCCATTTCTTTCACATCAGTGGTCATTCTAGATTTCAACTTTGAACACTTAATTCATTTGCACTTGTTTTCTTCTGCTTTTCTTCTTGCTGATCTTCTCCTCAAGAATCTTTAGAATCCTGGTTCCCACCAAAATCAATGGGACTTGACTATCAAGTGCTTAATGGTCAGATTTTAAGAAGCATTAGGATGCAGGTAGAGGGATTCCCAAGAGAACCTACTTACATTGACATCTTCCTTAATTTCAGTACAATGATTTTTTTTTAAAGTGACATGGGAATATATGTCGTCTACATGGCAGAAAATTTCATCTAAACGCTCAGCTCAAGCCCACATCCTGACTATTGTACCCTGACTTTCAATATGCTGTGCAATATTTTATCTAAGTACTGTCTTAGGTTGGTACTTACTCTGTATAACTCTACATTTTACTCCATGCTTCCTGTATGGTCTGGCATTAACTGCTCTAGTCCCTTATTTAAAATGAGAATGGATTCTTCAAGGTCTGGTTCTCTCCTAGAGGTCCATGCATACAAAGACAGTATCAAAAAGAGGATGTTTTCAGATCAACAAGATAGAGGCTGAGTTCTCATCATGTTCTCACAGTTGTCATAGGTCAAGACAATGAAGATGTGCTCTAGATCCTGTTTGGTTCAGTCTCCACCATGTGAGACTGCGAAGTGATGTGGGAAGGACTGTGTGGGTGCAGGCAAAGACAGAGGAGAAAGACAGGGGAACTTTCAAGACTGAAGAGAGTGCAGGCTGTGTTCTCTTACATGAGGGAAGTGATACTTCTGCATCCTTCCCCAGTGCTTGAAAGGGCTCTGTTGAGACCCCATCTGATTCTAGCTTTTTTCTTCCAATGGCCCCCTGTCCTGTCACTGCTTCCTCACCTTTTTATCTCTGGTAGGCCTGAACCCCTGCACCCCTTGATGTGTGCTGGCCCTCACCTGACCTTCATCTGGTGGATTGCAATTAAAGGATGATAAGAAAATGCTGACAGCTTTTATAGATTGTATTAAGATTACGTTGCACTAACTGTTTATCCATTAATAAGAGTGTAATATATGGAAGAGTTATACTGTGTCATAATAAGCTAAAATTAATCTCCACAGCACTTCTGTCAGATATTTAATTTCTGTGAAAGGAGTGGCTAAAATAGTCACAGAAAATCAGGAGTTTCTAATGCTCTCTTCAGATCAGGCAAGAACAAAAATTCAATCCCCAGTAAAGCGTCTTAACACGCTGAAACTTGAAACCTGCAAGCTAACACAATGGTATTGGCATTTATTCCTCTGAATATTACATGAGAGGAGCAAGGACATTAGGAATTCACTATTCCCTAAGGAGTTCAATCCAAGATCCTTTTCCTCTTGAGGCAAGACAACATGCCTGACTACATCTCTGCAAATCATCCAAATTTCAGCTTTGTTCTTTAGGAATCATCACTTAAGAAGATGACCCAATCCAAGTGAAGTATATGAGTGTCCTCCAGATGATGCCTGAAATATTAGTAAAATTTGGGTTTTGTCACAACTTAAACTATAGGCTGAAAATGTCCTTAATTCTGCCTTCTTGTTTTCAAATTTTTTTAAGAGCTTACCAAAATCATTACAGAAGTCTTTTAGCAGGCTTTGAAGTGAATTCTTTAACTGTGATCACAAAGTACTACTACTTTAGTTCCTTTGAACTTTGACTTTTTAGGCTATCCTCATCTGTATATTGCTTTTATTCCAGGACACGTGCCCACAGTCATAGTAAGAAAAAGAAGGCAAGAGAGAACAGGTCTCCTATAAACACTTTCATCTATTTTTTTTTTTTCCATTTCAGCTGTTGTATGAGAAGATGCCTTTCTTAGCACAGCTCTTAGAAAAAACAGCACGAATTAACCACAGACTTCACCTTAGTGAAGCTCCATTTACCACGATCAGTACTCCAAGGCCATTTTTATGAAAGGTGTCACAAGTTACAAATGAGGTATTCCACAGCGGTTACCATGCCTTACTATAGCCAAAGGTCAACACAAGAGACAAGGTTTCAATCCACAAGGCAGTTGATTTCACAGCACCTGTCTCCTCACATCTTTTTGAGACTTACCTCTGCTTTCTCATGGGAATAATGACCACAGCTTCCTCCTCCTTTTTGCTGGCTGGAAGGAAGCCTCCCTTCTTCTGGATTAAAAATTTAGCAATGACATTGAGTGCAGCCTTGTGCTGCTGCTTTCCTTTTGAATCACACACCTGGAAAAGATGTTTATTCTACACAGAGAGTAAATTTTGTGGAACGGACAGGGAACAAACAGGAGCCCAAGGGATTACCTTGGTTGGGTCCGAATCCGTTTTACATCACATTTGGATGCAAGAACGGAACTGGTGGCAGCCAGATTAGAGCCTGTGATGGCCAGGACCATACATGGAGGAATTGTGACATCCTGTGGCAAAAATGGGAAATGGCACACTAACGGTTACCTACTTTAAATAGATTACTTTTGGAACTTCCGGATTTTAAAGCCTCAACAGTGCTTTTAAGACTAGAACTTTGTGGCCTATAGCTTAGATTTTTTTTTTTTAAATATATAGAAAAAGTCGCCACGAAGTGTCACAGGCATCCAGCACCATGACAGTGCTATCATTTGACCCCTGCTAAGAGCAGAAGATGACCATCTACCAAATGAAACTTAAAGCCAGATGGATGACATCTTGCCAGGGGTTTCACAGATCTTCATGGATTGCAGGATAAAAGTCACATTCAAGAAACCCAGTTCCCTCTCAGGCTTTGGAGGACAGAAGGCAAGCAGACTAGAGACTCATCATCTGTTTAGCTCAACTTCTTTGCTTTATCCTCCCTAATCCTGCCTTGCCACACCCTTCCTCACTTTTTCAGCTCCTCACCTAGGTCTCCCATTTTCTTGTCCAACCCTCTTCAGTTCTGCTCTACTGGCTGCTCACCCTGTCTCTCCCTCCTCCCCGTGCCACATTGGTTCTCTACCACCCTACTCTCCTACTATTTTTTTCTTTGCTCAGCCAGCCAAGTTTCTCCTCTAAAATCACGCATTCATGTCCAATCCATCTTGTCTTTGTTCAGCTGCTGCTCTGCTCCCAACTAGTGCCTGCTAAATTTTCTACTCCCCGTCTGATTTTACAGTTCAAACACATCAGCAAGTCATCACAGCATAACAAGTCCATCAACAGAGGAGCAGTAATTCATCTTGCAGCAAATTACACCATCTTATCTCAAGGTTAATGTGAGGTAAAATTAATTTGGCTCAGCCTTTGCCACAGGCAGCTCAACTATTGCACTTTTCTGCCATTTTGCAACATGCAAAGTTAATCCACTCAGACATTGTGCAGTAACTCTCAAGGGTGTGGACAGTTTACTTATACAGCTGAGCACCTGGTGTGCCCTACAGCCAAGTGGCTATAAAAAAAAAATCCAGATAGACAACACCCCAGCTCAACAACATAGTCTTGTTCTGGAAAAGTTATTAATGAAAAAAAGCCACCAAAACCCCAAACCCAACCCTATGGCCCACAGATCTAAGCAGAAAGCTCATCAGTCAAGGTTTTTTTGGTAGGAAATAGCAATCATTTTTGATTGCTTACAGTTAGTTGACTGCAGCTCACTTTTACCAGAGCAACAGGATGTCCTTGACATACAGAGGTCAACCTATCAGATAAGCTTTGAGTCCCTTTTCCAAAGTACTGATCATAGACAAGATTGCCAAAGTCTAATGCCTGGGATCAAATATTTCCTCAGAGCCTTGTGTATTTTGGGATTTTTTTCTTTGGAAATATGTGGTTTATATTAAAAACAAATCAATAAATAAACAAGACCCATTCAGACCAAACCTCACCACTTTGCCCTCGCAGTGCATTCCACAGCACACAACAGTGTGCTAGGAGCCCTAGCCAGGTCTCACACAGCTTCAGGTGCACAAGAATATGGAGATTTCAGGCAAAGAGCACTCAATATAGTGAGCACTAATCAACACAACTTTTACCTCTCGTAGGGCTGTCCATTGTTTATACCTGTACTTCACAGAGATTTCTCAGAAATATAGTTAAAAATTAGCCAATATTTTCCCCACACATGCACTCTAATCAAAGCAACTTCCATGAACCTGAACCTTGAGCTTTTTCACTCAGCCACATATACCTGTCACCTCCCATGAGTGAGTACCAGTCTTCAGGCAGCTTTCAGTGACCTGAAAACTTTTATTTTTTGACAAGTTAGTTTTCAGCCACATCAGTCTCCAGAGTTGGTTCCCTACACAGTCTTTCAGGTGCCAACACTCGACAGATCAGAGGCGGTAGCGCCAGGGAGCTCATGGTGAACAAAGAAAAAGGTGGCAATATCTGATATTTAGTCCAATTTAATGCAGTTAAAGTAGTAGTGGGACTGCATCTTTTTGGTGGTACATGACTCCAGAGAGTACTTATCTATTAGGCTATGCCCTGGCATCTTGTAGTACTCTCAAGAACCCATTTAGTTATTCCATTGTTCCTTCTCAACTTGGTTTCCATCTGGCTCCATTCCATATAAGAAAAAAAGAAGTCCAGGCTGCCTGTATTTGGTCATCTCTGAAAATCTTAAAGTGGAAAAATATCAGAGGGTGGAGTCAACAAAGGATCATTTTTTTGCCAAAGTACAGTTTACACACCTCATTACCCCAAGGCAGATGTTCAGCATGGAAAAATTTCAGCATGGAAATCATGGAGCTTTAATGAAATAGGATACAAGAAAGGAAAAACTGAACTTTATCATGAGAAATGCCAGGGAACTCTATTAAAAAGTGGCTTTTGTTGACACATCAATAATTATAAGGTATCAACTTGTAAAGCTCTTTAGTAAAATGAGGGTCTTTACAGCCTGCTGGGTATCTTCAGGGCATGGATCAATCCATTGTGGGAAGTCATATCCTACAGATGTACTGATGTAGATGATGTCTCAGAAACAAAGCTGTGACAGCATTTATTAGTTCAGACACATCTTCAGTTGACCCACTAACCTAAAAAAGTTGTTGCTGCAGGCAAGGCATGGGCCTTTAAGAAAGTAAATCAGCATTCAAAGTTGAATTGTCTACAAGTAAATTCACAGAGCCAAGGAATTTGGAACTACAGTCCTGAAGTTGCTCTCTTGTAATGAGGTATTGAGGGGCCAGTATTTTATGTCAGACTGGACAAGATGTCAATAACCCTTTGATATACAGTTTTATACACAAAATAACTAACATAAGGGACTTGCTTCAAGATTATAGACAGAGGAGAGGGCCCATTTGCTTCGCTTTTTGTGTCCTATTCCAAGGCAACATTGCCTGCACGTCTCCTTATGTTCACAAAAGCATTAGCCCTTTCTGGTTTTAACATTTACCATGAAGAAGCTTCCAACTTTGTTTATTATAGAAAAGAATGGCTTCCTCCTTGAGGAAACAGCAATGTTTTGTAAAGCATGATGTTTATTTGTAGTGCTTTGTTCAGGCCTCTTGAGATGCTCTACAGATGAAAGAACCCCTGCAGCCTCTCTGAGCAGTACGCACCAAGCCTATTTTCACAAAACCAGAGAAGCAATTAGGTTGGAAAAGACCTCTGAGATCACTGAGTTCAACCTATGACCAAACACCACTATTTGTCTAGTGTCAAACAGACCATGGCACTGAGTGCCACATCCAGTCTTTCCTTAAACACCTCCACACCTCCTGATGCCACCACCTCCCCAGGCAGTCCAGCCAATGTCCAATTCCTCCTAACATCCAATCTAAACCTCCTCTGGCACATCTTAAGACTGTGTCCTCTTGTCTTGCCACTGGTTGCCTGGCAGGCCAACCTCCACCTGGCTATACCTTCCTTTCAGGGAATTCTAGAGAGAGGTAAGATCACTGAGCCTCCTTTTCCCCAGGCTTAACAACCTCAGCTCCCTTAGCCACTCCTTGTAGGACTTGGGCTCAAATACCCGGCATCAGCTCCCTTGTCCTTCTCTGGATTCGCTTGCATCACTTTATAGCTGCAGAAGTGACAACAAGCAAACCCAAGAGTAAGAACATCCAGGTTTGAATCCTGTCCCTTACTTTAACTGGTAAACCAGATTTCCTAAGCGCTAAGCGAGGGTCCCGGGGAGCATCACATGAAACAACTCCAGCAGCAGCTGCTGAAAAGCAAAACGACACGTCCTTCCTTTCCCGGCTTCGCTCGTGCCCTGTCCTCTCCAAAGTTCAGCCACATCCCCGCACCAGCGCCGCTTTCCTGGAGGCGGCACAAGATGCAGGCGGCAGGGCGACGCCTTAGGGCTCTGCGGAAAGCGGGGTACTCCACGCAACAGCAGCACAAGCAGCGGCACGCCGGGAGCAGCCGGGGAAAACCCCGAGGGGCGCGGCTGCCCCCGGGAAGAGTCACGATCAGCCGCCCACAGGGCCGGGCGGGGCAGGGTCGGGCCCGCAGCAGCGCCCGGCCGCACGGGCGGGACATTCCGGCCCCGCCCTCCCGCCGTGGCCATGGGAACGGCGGCCGTGCCGGAGCCGCTCGGCGGGGACGGGCTCCCGGCGGGGCCTGCGGCTGCTGATTCGGTACCGGGCCCGGCCGGCACGGCAGCGCCCTGTCCACGGCCTCGCCCCGCTGTAGCCTCGGGCGGCGGCACCGGTACGGCCAAGGCCGAGCCCTTCGGTGGGCACAGGGCCGGGAGTTGGGCGAGGCGGGGCGTGAGGCTTCCCCTACCCCGGGGCCCCCCCTGCCCTGGGCCCCCGCTTCCCCAGGGCCCTCCCTGCCCCGGGGCTTCCCCTGCCCCAGGGCCCCCNCGCCCTCCCTGCCCCAGGGCCCCCCCTGCCCCAGAGCCCCCCCTGCCCTGCCCCGGACCCTCCCTGCCCCAGGGCTTCCCCTGCCCCAGGGCCCCGGGGCTGTCGCAGAAGGTGGGTGCCGCCCGAGCCGTGGGCAAGCGGTGGTGCTGGCGGCGCCAGTGAAACTGGGACGATGAAACATTTGCTGGAGCAAAGCCAGCTCTGTGTCCCAGAGGGATGCATCATGTACAGTATGGTATTTCCACTGATTACCATTGCACCATGCCTTCCTTTTAATGTTTCATGTCGTCACGTTTTCCGTTTGAGTTGAGGGTGCCTCCAAAGAAAGCAGGTTTTTCTACTAGATTTTTCACCTGTATCTTCCATGGAACAGTAGGACTTCAGCTCTGAGGCTCATTTGCATGATGGTGACATCTATTTGATAGACATATATTTCAGTTCTTTCTTCCTAATATGTTTTATACTCTCTAATAGACTTTTAAAGAGGGAAGTGGAGGCTGATGATTTGTGCTGATTCCTCAAATATGTAACTAGTTCCATTTGTTCACTTGTCTTTCAGACCCTCTGTACACACTGTGAAGTGAGAAGGACCCTCCAAAATCAAATGTCCACACTCAGCTTGGTGATAGAGTGGTAGGTGTTGGCCAAAGACAGCTCACATGTTCACCTTGTCTTTTTCTGCATATGCATGGGTAGAAACTGTCTCAGTCCTAAGCTGCTCCCTTAAAACAGCAAAAATACAAAGCAGAGAAAGAAGTTTTGTCTAAAACAAGACAACACAACAAGGGAGTAGCCTTGGTTGCTGGCCTATGGTGACTCTGTAACAGCAGCCTAGAAATACCCAGCTTCATGTTCTGAGTAATTTCCTAAGCTGTGTGTCAGTATTTTTAATAGACTGCCTTCAAATGCTGTTAACCATAGCTTGTATATGTTACTTAGATCTAATAAAATAAGTGGGCAGCTGCTGGGCTCTTGTTCAAGCAGAGCTGTCATTTCACACAGTTCCTTACTTACCTTGGGATTTACTTACACTATGGATCCATGTAGCCTACTTCAACTAAAATGAAATATCTGGTGACATCTAAGCAGCCAATAAAGACTGCAAACCCATGCTGATTCTTCATACAGAATTAGCAGAGTTTAACTTCCTAGCTAATCATTACCTAGTTAGCCCATGCTTAGCTTCCTACTGCATTTGCTCCCCTGCTGTCAGTATTCCCCTTAGCTAGTTTAAAACCAGCTAGGGCGTGTCTGTGGGCTTGCAGTCACACCTTCAGACAGCAGTGATTGATAGCTGCACGGGATGCCCACAGGTAGAACGCTAGAGGAAAACAGACTTGGTGCAACTGCACAGTGAATTGGATTTTAACCAGTCCTCCTGAAGGTATGCATGTGACTGAGGCTGCAAGGCAGATACTCTGAACTCAGACTTCGTTGCCATACAGCAAGGAGAAAAGCCCTGAGTAGCTTTCCAACAATGGAGTCAAGGAGCATTTTTTTCCTTTTTTTTTTTTTTTTTGAAGAATGTTGCTGGATATCTCTTACTCCATTATCTCAGAATATTTCTTATATCTACATGAAAACAAAAAAGTATTTTTCTGCCTCTCTGCAGAGAGACATGCACACAGAGCTGGGAACTTTCCGTCATCAGAGAGACCTTTGCAACAACATGGCTGTGGTAACAGTTCAGGCCAGATGAAGTAAACAGGCATCCTGTCACTAAAGTTGTCATGTCACAGGTGTAATGGTGCCGATGGGTGTGGTGGCAGACTCTTGCTTAAAACGTGTTTTAGAATCAATCAGCAAGTGCATAATGTGCAATTCAAAACCTACATCCTTGAATTCTTAATCTGTAGCTTCACAAATTGGGATGGACAGAGGCTGTGGTACTAGTAGTTCATAAGGTATTCCAAACTCTCAGAAGTTGAACTCCTTTTGAAGAGAAACAGAATAAAAATGCAGTTCATGCGCAGCAAGGAGCTACTCATGGTAGGGTGCCTAGATCTTCATCAGTTGACACTGTAACATTCTGGTGAGTACTGGAATTGTCACCTCTATGCATTTGAGTTAGCACCTGCTGAAATCAAAGGGGCAATTCACAACTCAATTCTGATTTCAGTATTTACAGAAGCTCAAGTCAATAGAGCTACATCACTCATGATTGCAAAGATTTATTGGCAACCATAAGTTTAGCAATTTAAGGCATATCTACCCAGGGAAATTAGTCCTTAAAAGGAAGGGTGTAGATGTTTCATGTGATCATTTTTGTATGCTAGCTCCCTTTGAGTTAATTTTAGCAAATGCTAAAATGGTTCCAGTATAAAATAATGTAACTTTACCCTGCAAGTGGAATATGTTACTTAATTTCTAGAGCACTAGAAATAGGAGGGAGTTACATGGGGTAATGTGCTAGAAGTTCACATTGCTGCACATTCACAGTTACTGCACACTAACTTCTTTATGTAACAAATCGTTAGACCTTTTGGTTTTCAGTATAAGTTTAGCACTGGAAAACAGCCAGAAGACAAATCTGTGCATCTGCTGCTAGTCTGGTATGCTCCACATCTTGAGAAGAACCATCTAACTAGCTGACATCATTAGCATATGTATGCCGCCTTCTTTCCCCATCCCAAATGTGCAGTCCTGTAAATCACAGCAGGCTGGAATTCTGATCTCTTTAATGCTATTTGAAGTGGCTAAATTACAGCCTCCCTTCTTTGTGTCCACACAAATGCTAGGTGAAGACACCAATGTTCTGAAGCATGGCTACTGGATTTATTCATTTCCCAGCCTGCAGTTTGTGCTTCAACAGCAAATATCCAGTGCCTGCGTATATTGGTCGAAGATGGAGGGCTCAGCAGCGCCTGGAGGCTCTTCAGAGGCTTGCTGCGTAAGTGTTCTATGGTTGGATAATTTAAAATGAACATACAAAGAAAACAAACAAAAAGCCATGCACACTGAAGTGGAGATGACTGCAATTTGCTCCTACTTATATCTCCCTTGAAATTAAGAGATTGCAGCTGTTGTGGAGTATGGTTACCCATCTGTTTCTTACAGGGTGGATGTTGCACATTCCTTCATCCCTGTGCTCTCTGCTTTGCAGTGGTTGGCATGAAAAAGAAGTGAGTTATTTCAATCTCTTACAGATCAGATGAGTTATGAAGACTTCAGTGACTCATGTGTGTTACTTCAGTGGGAGCTCTTTGATTTTAGTCCCGTGCAATTGCAGCTGGTGAGGTTGCTTTTGCTGCTCCTTCCAGGGTCCTTGGGGCCTGAACCAGGGCACCTCATTTTTTAGTGCAGGGGTTTCTTTCACCAGGGTTTCTCCTGGTGTCACAATTCGGGTTCTGGTTCAGCAGATATTAAAAAGAAAGTTTATGTGTTTTGCCACACCACAGGTTTTTTTAGAGTCCTCTTGTAGCTGTATTCAGGACTGCAGGCGTCAGCCTGGGGTTTTGTTTTCAAAGGTTCTTTCTGCTTTAAGCAACTAACTTTAGACCATGGGCTTTTCAGATGGTGCTTGCACTGGAGTTGCTGGTAACTGAGTTCTACCACATACCAGACAATAATCAAAGATGCTCAAGAGTGATACAGTGGATTTCACACCTGGTTTTGCTCAGTTTCAAAGGCATGTTCTTCTCATTTCCATAATTTAAAAAAAAATATTTGGAGTATTTTTTTTCTAAATACCATTTTCAGTGTTTCAAACTGTCCCCAGCACATGAACACCTTGGGGACTTCTTACATTTTGCCTGCAATTCTGTAACAGCTTGACACCTGCACTGCTTTAAAGTTGATTTACATTTCAACAACATGTATTTGCAAAGTGTCTTGCAATTAAAAAACGAGAAATACATCCCCTCTGTTTCAGCCTGCACTGATTGACAGTGCTGCTGATACGGAAGACGGAATATTTCCCAGCTGTCTTCTCAGTAGTTGCATTGCCTCTGCAAGGTTACTGGGAATAAATGCTCATTTATTTCAGCAAAGTCAGCAAATATAAGTCAAGGACATGCAAGAGGCAGGATCTGTGGAATAAAAAGGGCTATTTCCCTGGGTTCCCATTGTGCCTATAACTATACCATAATAGGATGAACGGTTTATGCTAATAAAGTTAGATCATAAGAATAAGTGCCCACCTGTGCTGAATGAAACACAAATCCATCTGGATGGAGCAACAGTCTGATACGTAAAGAGTCAGCTAGTGGAACTAGCCATCAGCTCAATTAACTCATTTGAATTACAAACACAACTTCACAATAATAGGTTGATTAGTGCTGAGCAAGTGTATCAGGTTACGACATTGCATCTCAAAATATTCCCTTTTCTTATGTGATGTGACTGAAAGCCTTGGGAAGAGATGACTTTAAACTTACCTTGGCAGTAAATTGTGTGTCACGGGAGGTTAATGAAGCGTCTCGCTCTAAGCTTTCCTGTGGCAGGTAGCCATACTATGCCTCCCCAAATTCCACAGCACAGTTTGCAGGAATTAGATGAGGGCTTGGAAGACAACTGATCTCAGCACGTAATCCTCTGGTTTGATTGCAGCTGTCAAGCAATGTTATGTATTGTTAATTGTATCTCTGTAAATATACCTTTGTAATTAAAATTAGGCATCAGCAACCAACCCCAGCACCCCAAGCACCCCAAGCCCATATCTTGAGCTCAGAATTTGTACAAGTTGCCAAAAATGCTTTTATAGAAAACCTGGCCTTCGAGAATTGCCATATACATAGCTCAAAGAAATAAAATAATCATAGAATGATAGAGTGGTCTGAGGTGGAAGGGACCTTAAAAGTCAGGTAGTTCCAACTGCCTTGCCATGGGTAGGGACACCTTTCACTCAGAACTCCATCCAACCTGGTCTCAAACACTTACAGGGATAGGGCATCCATAACTTCTCTGGGAAGAACTTCTGTTTTTTGTCTTTAACAACTGTGCAGGTTGAGAAGAACAAGTAGTAGTAGAAATCAAATAGCAATCCTGATAATTAGCTCTCAAATTTCTCAGTTCTACCCATTATCTTACTGACTGCCGTAATGAGGTTTTCCATATGATCTTCCAAAGCCTTAAAGAAAACTCTTCAAGATGTTATAGTGAAAAATTTAAACAGTCTGCCTAATTTAAATTCAAAATGGGGAAAAAAAATGAAGTGTTCTTGCAAAAGATATGGTTGTTCCAGCATAGATTTTGAAACATTCCCACGATTGTCCTAATTTTTCCTTTACTGGAGAACTCAAATTGAAATTGCTGATTCTAAATTTTTAAACATTTGCTCAAAATCTCTTTACCTGCTTTTCAAAGGTAGAAAGTGTCTTCTCCTTTGCTCATTCTTCATCTTTGCACATATTTGGAAAGTGTTTCACTCTTAAGGTAATAATATTGCTCCCCCACTTCCAATAAAAGTAGTTTCCTTTACAAAGTCAAGCACGTACAAGTGGTTAATCCTTTTCATAACAAGCTCATAAGAAAGTTTTCATAAAGGCAGCAAAGACCATTTCTTGACCACATGGAGTGGGAAATACACATAAAGTGTCCAACTGTTTTGCTACATAGGTAAATATGAAAAAACAAGATACAATTGTTTGTGTGTGAGGCTTGGGGGGAATTTGTAGTGTGCATGTTGGATAGTGCAACCAGAGGGGAGAGGAAAAAAAGGCATAAGGAAAAAAAGATAACTGCTCTGAATGTACTTTCTAAATGATATCCTGCATTTTGGCTTTCAGAGGTCAGCCTTCTCTTCAGATACCTCGGATTGTGTATGAAGAGCCTCAAGTTGATGGAAGGAATCGCTACAAGTATTTTGGACTGTAAGGAACTAACTGATTTGAAACAGGGTTCAAAATGTTTCTGTGCAGTTTAAAGAGCACGTAGGTAAAGGCCTGAACATTATTTTTTTCTATATTTTCTCTCAGTTCTTTGATCACTGATACAGAAAATTTTAATAGTAACCAGATCTTAAAACACAAGGTCTTTTTAAATTCACACTGTGACAGAATTTTCAGTTATGAGTTACCATATAAGGAAATACATCAGACATTCTGTGCTTGATAAAGAAAACATTTGGGTGTGGATCATCTTGTGCAAAGGAAGAAGATATTTACAAAGCCAGTGTGGTTCTCCAGACCCCTAGAAATGTATTTTCTTAAGAAGGAACATTTTAACACCCAGTTTCTGCCAGGAGCAGAAAGGGAGCAAAGGGAAGTCTTGATTAACTTTTCATCCATGTCCCCTACTGCAGGACTGCTCTGCTCCTTCCAAAAAGACACTGCAGGTCAGCAATGGACTCAAGATCTGAACCAACAGCTACCATATAAAAATTCTTGACTTAGTCACATACACTTTGAATTGCATTCACTATTTTACTCAGCAGCTATTGGCCACTATGTCCACTTTAAATGTCAAAAAATTGCCAAGTTTAATAAGTTGAAGTCTATTATGGCTCTTCCATCAACAGTTTTAAAAGAACAAAGACGATGTTATCTTCTGCAATGTGAAATTAAGCTTGAAACTCTCCCAAAGGCTAAGGGAAATCGATAGAGAACTGCAATATGAAAACTATAAGAAAGCCTAGGAAGGAATTATTAATATGCAGTTGAGCCCATATCACTTTCAAGATACCTCATAAAGTATTGCGAAAAAGGAAAATAAAATTAGATAAGTCCAAACCAGCTTATCAGCTGATTGTAAAAATGAATTGAAGGATTTCAAGCAGTTATTAAAAAAACACACAACTCTTTCAAAAAAGTGGAAGTGAAGTGAAAAAATTAAGCTAATTAGTGAAACATACACAAAAAGTTGGGACCACACTCTAATTGTCTTGTTTTGCAACTCCACTTTCTGCTTTGACTTAAGAATAACAGTCCTACTAGTGAAACTTCCTCTGTTCCTCCTTAGCTATGAACGAGTTCTTTAATAATTAGGCAAAAATCTTAAACATGCAACTAACAGAACTACAGTTGTGGAAAATCAGTATTAACTCCATTGAATTTAGTGGACTGCAGTTTTTCTGAACCATAATGATCTTTTAGGCTCATCCTTGCTGTCTGACTTTCATTCTCTCTTTTCAGACCTCTCGGCTCTTCTAAGCTGCCTCCAGCAGGTGTTCCAGAAGCTGTTGCTTATACAGAGATGGAGTAAGTAGTGACTTGTGGAAAATTACTGTTGTAATAGGTGACATCTCACCAGAAAAAGATCAGGAAACTATTTAGCTGGTGACCACTATTTTTCATAACGAACCAACAGGAAAAGCTTGTTAAGAGCTAAGGTGCTGTTCTCATCATTGAGAGTTCTAGAGGAAACAGGTGATGGACTGTTTCAGAATTTGCTTGCAGTATATAAGTAGTGCTTTGTGAGTAAAGGACGTGCCTCTAGTGTGTTAAGACTGTGAGGCTTGAAACAGAAAGCTAGGTGTCTCTGAATTCTAGAAGAGATACCATTGCAAAGAAGATTCTCTAGTAGAGCGATATTGTTGGAAAATCTTCTGGTATTTCATTACAATCTCTGTGATAGATGCAATGTTGCTCAGAGATGAAGAACATCCATGATGTAGTCTAATGTGGTTTTCAGTGAAGATCAAATTTTGAGGTCACATAATTAAATTCAGTTCCTTGTAGAGTCAGTGGAAATTGCATGTGCTTGTATCAGAATTAGATTTTTATTCTGTAACTGTTAGAAAGCAAAACATGTAAGCTAAATTAAAGCAGTCTTACTTCATGTTACTTCAACGATTTTGTGTCCATTAAACACAATGCTTTAGAATGAATACATAGGGAAGATTTGTGTGTAATAATCATGAGAGCTGAAACTAGACGATTTCTAGATTATTTTCTTAAGGAGGGTGTTTCAGACTCAGTGTAGCCTCAGTCTGCTTTTACTAAAGATAATGGAGTTAACATCAACGGGAGTAATGTTAAGATAAACTGAAACACACTTAACACTCCCACCTTTGACTGATGTGTTTCTGATTTGTTTGCTTGGAGGTTTTTTTAATGAATGTGACCAATCTTCTTCCATCTTGCACCTCTTTTTAGGACAGAGCCGCATGTCCAATCAGGTGCAGGAGTCAGCCAGGTCTTTATCCTCATGTTCCGAACTCTGGGGATACAGACAGATTACAGGGATGGTGAAGCACAGACAGATCCCTATTCCCCTGAATATATAGTTCGCAGTGGCTCAGTCCCTGAAATTCTGACACTTGCTACACTCACTTGGGGTGAGTTGTGAAATTAAGATGAATTATAATAATCATGTTGCCTCTTTAGCAGGAAGTTCATTTCTTTTCAATGTCAAGTTTCTATTGCCAGCTTTGGTGGTCCTTTTTTGTGTCCATTTGGGGCAATTATTTTATCTGTTTCTAAAAGTATGGTATTTCCCTACTTAATGGTGCTGTTCCGGGACATATCATGAAGAGTTTTGAAGACCATTCAGTGTGAAAAGGTCACGTTTCAGAAATGTGAACTAGGAGCAGTTTTTCCATTTACCCACTGTTCTTCAGCTGCTCTGAGTTGAACATTATTTAAAAAAAAAACCAGTATGAAGACTGCTGCCCCAGTGATCCTCATCTCCCAATGTCTCACCTGTAACAATGATGGACACTGCACATGTCAAAGAAAGTGCTCATTCTCAGAAAGTATCTTCCTAGAAAAGCTTTTCTCCCTTTGCAGCCTGCAGTAGAAGAATTAAGTGCCAGTGTTAATGTGCACTGAACTGTAGCAACTGCAGGTCCTCCCATGCCTTATACTATAGAATCTCGCTGGCCGTAGAAGTATTTCCTTCTGCCTTTTGACAGTTCTGCTTGTGTTTAACACATGGGCCTGTGCCCATCCAGCCCTCTCATACTTTTTGGTGGTGGCTATTTGTAGGATTTGCCAATCTCCCAAAGAGATAATGCTTCTTGTCCCTGTAAGGTCGGGGGCTGCCAGCAGGACAAGCCGAGATGGAGATTATTGACCGCATCCGGGAAAAACGCGCTTGGGAAGAAGCTCTGCCACCCATGGACAGTCCCTCAAACATCGCAAAGAGGCTGAAGATGATGGAGGCTATGGAAAGGAAGGAGTGGGCTTATAGAGAAGAGGAAATAGATAAGTAGGAGTCCAATTATACTCTTTTACTTCTTTTAATTATTGGCTGAATAGAGGAGGAGCAAGAATGTTTAGGAGATTGGCTGGAGGGTACAACAAGCCTTCTATTTCTGTGAAAATACACTGATTTTGGGAAGGGATGTTTTTCTTAAATTTAATCTACAGGTCTGCTACCACAATACATTTTACCAGTGCTTAACACCCTTTTAAAAATGAAAGATTGAATATGAGATATGCAATATGAGCTATTTGTAAAAGTATGTAGGATTTGATGATGACAGTATTGCACAGAACACTGCAGAGTACACTCAATACTCCCTGACCTTTTCTTTCCTTGTAGGTTGCAGAAGGCTCAAATGGAAGTCTTTAAGAAGCTGCTGCAGAGGCGAGAGGAGAATCAGAATGAGCTGGATGCCACACGCTTGAGCAACCACTGGCAAAATCATCAGAAGGCTAAAGAAGAGAAAATAAGAAAGATTCAGCGTGACTGTGCATTGAGTAAGTCTGAAAGACAGGAAGAGAGCGGTATGAGAGTTTTCAGACAAGCCATTTCTATTTTCACAAGGTTACCATCTACTCAAAACAAAATAGGTTGCATCCACAATATCGATGTGCATGGCCAGCCTTTGATCTGCCATGTTTTTATTTTATCTAGCATAAGCTCTTGTGAATGTACAAAGATAGGGCTTTTATAGAACTATTTGTGTGAGCTGTCTCACATTTGTATTTCCTTTTCAGTGCTCAGGAAACTGATAGCTAAGAGGAAGAATTGTATGGGAAAGCTGGAGAGACGAGATATCATCAAAGAGTATAATGACTTTTCATCACAAACATATGCTCCTTTGTCTCGAATTGGTTTTTTCCCAGACAACAATTCTGACTACTATGCGGTTAAAAACTTCTATCTTAACACCTTTGTTGGTAAGGCATTTTGGAAGACTTAGTTGTAGGAGATACTTACTTGAGATATTAACAAAATTCAAGTTTCTCTCCCCATCACTCCACTACTTAATCACTGTTTGTATTAAAATTCTTGTATGTATTACAATCTTTCTTCATATTATGATCTTAGGATTGTGTGAACTGGAAGAATCTGTCCAGCATTCTGACTCGCAGATCAGAGTTAATGCTCCAAAACCTAAATGCACTGTCACTAAGACTGGCTATATTAAAAGGTCAGGAAGACTAGAGGCAGTCCTGGCACAAGTTCACCAGGTATGAAGCTGCATCCAGCAGCATGTCAGTTCCTCTTAGATTTGAACTGCTTATAAATGCAATTGGGAAGATGTGCAAGCTTCTTCCCAGTTTCCTGTGCTGAGTTCTTATTGTGTAAAACAGCATCTAGGGCAGAATGGATCAAACATGCAAACTGTTGTAGGCTTGACCAATACTGCTCTGATACTCAGCCCATCAGCAGATAGTCCTGTTTCTGCTCCAATCCTATAGAAAACAAGCACAAACAAACCTGTCTTCCTACAGACCAGGTATTTGGATTGGAACATACTGTGTCAATTTGAAATTCTCATGCTTTTCTAATTCTTGTTGCTCCATTTTGTAATACACTACTGGCTACACTGTCAAGCTTCCAATAGTTAAAGAAAGCAAATCTGTATTCATATTCTAAAAATTTTGTACATTATTTAAAAAGTAAATTTTAAGTACATGTTGTAAAAACATCTGCAGCAAAGCATGATTAAAATGACCCCACTCATGAAATCAGGTCACCATGGTGGATGCATATCACTGTTGTTCCCTAAGAACACCATCTGATTTGCAAACATGCTAATAGCATTTTGCATATCTTAATTTATCACAACTGTTCATGCAGATGAGGTGTCCATATATGCAATTAACCACCAAGGAAAGCAGAGCCTCATTTGCATCTACAATCACAATATTTGTAAATTACATGCACTTTTAAGTACACTTCTTGTGATGCTGTTGAGGGTTACCTTCATGTAAAATCAGGAATATTCTTGGCTGGCTGCTGTATCTTTGGAAAATAGTGACTCTAATTTGTAAAGCTTGGCAAGTTTCACCTACGTTTATATCTATTATATAGATATATATATGTGTATGTATAGCTCTTTTGGTTTAGTGTAATGTAATAATAATTTCAAAGCAGACAGTAACCTGCTATTGCTGAATTTTAAATTGAAATCTTGCTTTGAAAGATCAATCATATTATTTCAAATTTAAATTTTGCTAGATCTTGTAAAGGTGAAATATTGCATCTCATTATTATCCAGAAAGAAAATTTTCAAAGAAAATCTTGAGTGCTACAGGAATCATTCTAGAGTAAGGATGAAACTCATAGTTTTAAAGATGCAGAAATATTGAAGTGGTTTGAGTTTGGGTGGGTTTGCATAAAATTCAAGAAGTAATTGTGTTATCTGCATCATACCATAGTTCTCATTGTCAGCAGAATGTTAGTCCAAGTTTCGGAGCTGAATTCCAGTTACAGCAACTATATTTTGTTCATTTAAAATACTCCTCATGGTTTGAAAGACTGGTGAAGTGTCCAAACCGTAGCCACAGAGAAGAGGTGTGAGCAGCTGAATGCTGGCTGCTCACACAATAACGTGTCTTCAAAGAAAAACTGGTGGACAAAGGCAGGTGGAATGCAGAACAAATGCAGACAATTCTGCACATTTTCTTTCTTAAATGGGTGTAGATCACTTGGTCTGCACTGATTTATAGCAACTGAGAGTCCAACAGAAGTACTCATTTCCCCACCACAAAAACACCAAATGAATATAATTCTTTTAAAATCACAAACCATTTCCTTTGCAGGCAAAAATGGTAAAATAAATCCATTATGCAAAATTTAACTGCTGCTTTTAGATATACAGAAGTAGACACCAAACTGGTTGGTCCAGACAAGCAGAAAGTACTGACACTGTGGAATACCCAGATTGCCTCGGCCACTGTTAGATTTAAACAAATTTTCTGTTCAGAGAATCACCAAATGACTGCCCTCATTAGCTCTTGAGCTCCGTGGTGCTCTTCCTGGTCACTTCTCTCATCAAGGGTTTTGCTTCTGGAGTTTGATGGCTATAGCATGTTCTGGCTTAGCAGAGCCTTGCTGACAGGTCCACCTCAAATGCTGCTGGAGCTGTCAAAAACAGAGCAGTAAGGTGTGCAGAGTCCTTACTTTATTAGAATTTAGTAGGAGAATCGTCCCTGAGAGGAGCTCTCTGACCACTTGGAATAAGCAGTCCCAATTGTGCCAACAAATCTCCCATCACACAGCAGAAAATAAGTTTAAAGCAGGTAATTAGGGATCATCTTACAAGGGCACTGTGTTGCTTTGCCTTATTTCTATAGATGAGTAGCCAGATCAGTTTTCTATTCCAGAGCTTTATTTTAGTGCTCTCCTAGCACACAATCTATACGTTCTCTCCCATAATCCTGGAAATAAAGTGGAATCCTACAAAATTCAGAGAGTACATGGAGATCTAGCTTTACAGTGAGTTTTTAAAATTTTTCCTGGATTATCTGGAAGCAAGTGACAAATACAGGAGGAATGCTAGATATTGGCCTCACAAGTAATTAGTTTAAATAAAGGAAGTTTCCAAGGCTTGCTTCTCAGGCCAAACATGAGGAAAGGTGGATGAGTTCTCCTCATTATATTCCTTTTTCTTTGCCATATTGAGGGTATTCCGAAGCTTAAAGCTATTTAGAAGGGATAAGCAATAATCCAAGTAACTACAAAAAGGATCTGTGTCCTTGTAAGAATGAGAGCTGCTTCTTTCAGACATGAAACTAAGCCAAAAAGAAGTGATTTTAGAAGCAGACTTATTTTAGGACCATCCTGAAACGTTTTGCAGAAGTATTATGTACGCTCAGTAGTCTTTGAATAATTCTCTAAAATAAGAGAACATGGCAGAAACAGGAGTGACCTACAATTTACAGTAAACCAAAAAATCTTTACCTCTAAGCCAGATCAGTAAAAGGACAAAGAAGGATACTTCCTAGCCAGCACAGATAACAGATAGCAGTGCTTTAAGGCATGTAAGTGAGCCATTATATAGCCTAGTATGAAAATCCAAGGCATTAAGGACATAACATACCAATACAGATAACTACTGCAGGGAATAAATGCAACTAGGTAAGTGAATACACCAAGGAGTGGAGAAGGTGGTAGAAGACATCCCAGTACAGAACACTGCATGACTTTAGGCAGACCCTCTATGCTCTGGTGACTCAAGAAGGATGAAGTGTCAGGTGGTTTCAAAGCGTTGGATCAAGATGAGGTCAGAACCAGAAACTTCTCACCTCAGCATTAAGTGCGATTCTCACCATGTCCGTTTTCTTTTATCCAGTTGCTGGAAAGAGGTAGAGAAGTAGAGGGGCCAAGAATGTCTCTGGAGAAAATCTCTGCCAACTTCAAAGCATAGGAAAGGCTTTTAAAGCAGTTACTTGTTCAAGAACAGATCTCCACACAGTGTTAGTTGGCTCCTGCTCAGACAGGCTCTGAGAGCTTTTATGTCAGTCTTGATCAGCCATGCTGCACTGCTAAGCAGGTTGGCAGCCTGGCCTCGATGATCCTACCTGAAATGAGGCTGTAGCCAGGTGGAGGTTGGCCTCTTCTCCCAGGCAACCAGTGACAGGACAAGAGGGCACAGTTTTAAACTGCACCAGGGGAGGTTTAGATTGGAATTAGGAGGAATTTCTTCAGAGATTAGACATTGGAATGGG
>WAAE01013236.1:7186-38197 GCA_013400495.1 Nicator chloris
AAACCCAAACCAAAAGAAAAACCCACAAAAAAAACCAGGAAAAAGAAACAGATTCAGCACTTAAGCCATTTGGATTAAACAGCAAATTCTGTGGTGTGCATAATCCCTTTTTTGTCTTTTTCTTCTATTATGCTGTATTTTTTTGCAAGAACGGGCTGATTTTTAGTCTATTTTTGTGAGCTTTATTGTGCTTTTCTTGTATCTTATGCAAGTTGACTACTAATGACTAATGAGAACAATATGAATGCATTGTTGCTGCATTAGTGTAAAGTGATCTGTGTTTTTTGCACTTAAAGAGGGTATTCAAGACACTCTAGTTGTGTAAAAAATAGTTCATATAAAAAAGCCACTTCTGTATTAGTTAAACTGTATGCTTTTAGTAGGTCTTGTATCAGTGGCAATACATCTACACAGCATTAAAGGCAGTGCTAGCTTGGAGAGGATTCAAATCGCTTCATATTGTGATCTGAAATTTTATATACAATATATCCCCCCCCCCCCAAATATACCTTATTAAATATTTTATGATTCAGAAAAAGTGCTAGTTTTGTTCTTACTATTATCCACCTAGTTAAGTAATAAGATTTTTACAGAATTTATTTTTCAGATTGCTATATGTTTTCCTTAGGTGGCTTTATTTTCCAGATGTGAGGCTTTATATTCCTTAACTCAAATGTTGAGAAAGGACAAACAATCCAAACCAAGATCCAGTGGTGGCACTGATACCCATGGACTCGGTCACAGCCTGTAGCAGTGCTCTGTCTGTGTCCCAGAGTGGGAGGGAGGCCTGCATGTCCACAGGGTTGTTGGCACAGCTGGGGTGGGAGCTGTGGCATTCCTGCAGGGTGGTTGGTCAGGTGGGTGAGTCATATTCCCTCTGGAGACACGGAGGTTGCAATGCGACAGGTAGCTCAGTATTTTCTGGGGAGAACAATGTGATTTCACCTTCCTAACAGCCATTGCATCTGTGCAGTAAGCTCATGAGACTTGTGGCTTTCAGCCTCTTAGTTGAGTACTGTGAAATATTTTAATGCTTTGTTTTCCATTGGATAGATTCTACCAATTTAATCATAAGATAAATTTTGTCAGTTTGAGGTCAGCAGTGGGAATTTATCTGCTTTATACAAAAATATGTAAACGAATTTTTAATTTATATTTTCAGTGACATAATCAAGCAACATGAAATGGCTTTTAACAAACATTAAACTAGCTTCTCAAGACTGGGGAATTAGATTGGCAACAGAGAAAGACTGTCCTTTCCTCACATTATAAGTCTGCAGTGGCTTTTCATTTTTTACATCCTTAATACTATATCAATAGCTAGCTACTACATGAAAGACCCTTTTGAGTAGTGAATTATAGAGTAAAAAAATTCTGATTTTCTTCACCATGTATTAAGGTGATTTAAGATGTAGGTACAGCTTTTCAGATAAAAAATGGTATCTGGGCTGACTTTTCTTTAATGAAAGCCATTCTGGTCTCCTATCATCTGCAGTCTCCTTGTGTAAAGCCCCCCACTGAAGTCATAAGGTAGGTAATGAAAAAGTTGCAGTCCCAAAACTTTCACTGTAAAAGACACAAAATTTACAATACTTAAAATATTGCTGTGAACACCAGCCTCATTTGTGCCACTTCAGAGTTCCCAGGCTGAGTGTGCATGTAGATCTTCAAGAAGAGGTTGAGGTGGGTAGTTGTAAGGTACAAAACTGTGGTCCTTTCCTGTGGTCTCAGTGTTGCTGAATGCTTGTTACCTAATTCACCAAAACTGTGCTTCGTGTGGCTGAATGAGTTGGTCCCTTCAGGGGTGCTCAGGTACATCAGACAGACAGCTCTGCACAGACCTGGGCAGGTTCCTGTCAAATGTGCTCGCAGCACAGAGGTCTGACTGTAACTAGTGGGAGGATGGGTTTTATGTAAGTCTGATTTGGAACATGCTGGACAAGGCTCCTGTTTAAGGTCTGAGCTCTGCCTACTGAGCCATTTAATGTGGCACTGTGTGATGCAGGGGGGCTCTGGTCTCAGTGCTGTTGGTGCTCTTGGAGGGCCACAGCTTAAGCTGTGAATCAGTTTTTACACAAGCTGTAGATAAAGTAGGCCAAACTGAGTGCTCTGTATGAAAAAAGCACCAGAGAGAGTTGAGAAATGTGGAAAAAGAACATTTTTTTACCCAAGATTTAAGTAATAGGAAGCAGTTCACAGTGGTCCTTTATGCCTTCTCCAGAATAAGAGATGATTAGATGGAACTGCTAAGAAAAATGATGTGATATAGAACAAGATTAAGTTTGTTACTGCTTGGTAAAATGCATCATTCTGGCTCATTAAAAAAAAAAATTGGAAATTTATTTAAGTATTGATCTCTGACAGTATTTTCCTTTGTCTAAGTTTATTGCTGCTGTGGCAATTGTCACAAATCAGAACTTAAGCTCCATAATTTCATACTGCTGTGCTGGACAAATTCAGCTGAAAAGTTTAAATCCAAACTATGACAACACTTAAAATTCTGACCAATTTTATTAGACTACTAACACTGATAGGCAAAAAAATCAGTATGAAATATTAACACTAGCAATGCTAGTTAGTGGTAATATGTGAAGTAAATTTAAAAATCCACTTCATCATTTTTTACAAAATATAAACAATTACTCCTTCAGTTAATATTTATTAGTATTGCCTTACGTATCTGCATCTTTTCTACTTTTTTAACTGTATCTTCCATGACACTTTGCAAATTGGGAGTTAATTGTTAAAACTTCAGCACAAAACAGACAAAATGATGAATCAAGGCAACTTCCAACATCAACTACTGTGGAACAATCACATTTTGTTTACACCTAACATACTCACTGTATTTACATTTTAACTGAGCAGTGGTTCAATGAACAAACATGGTGATTATTCAAAATATACACAGTATAAATATCCCCAGGAAATCAGGAAAGGGCCATTATGATGGAGTCAAAAATGCAGGCAGCTGGAAGCAGTCTTAGGAAGATGCTCTCTTCTGTTCAGAAAATGGAGATTCATAGGCTTCCATTGGTGGGCAGGTACAGACCAGATGTTGATCTCCATATATGTCATCAATGCGAGCAATTGTGGGCCAAAACTTGCTTTCAGGCTTCACAAATGGCTAAGAGAGATAAAAGAACCCAACCATCTTAATTTTCCCACCAAATAAAGCTACAAAATCATTATAGACATTAGGAGCTTGAAGAATTACAAGTGGTGTGAAAGCGCATTTTTTAGGTGAGGTCATCCTTCAAATCTATTTGCCGTCCCTGAAAGTTAACAAGCATGTATAATAGAAGTGACAGTTAAAAGAATGCTTAGATTTCAAAAAAGTATAGTCATGTCCTCTAATACATACTTGGAAAGAAGCAGTTTTCAGGAGATGAAAGAAAACTTTATTATCCTTTGAACAACTGGCTTTCAGATGGTAATGAAGGCAAAGCAGAGGACACTGCTGTGCTCTTCGATGTAGTTACAATATAATACTTAAAGGAAAGTGCAATAGTGGTGTCGTTGAATACTTACTATTTGAAACAGTGCATATCATTAAAATACTTGCAATTTCAGAGCAGAAAGGTTGGTTACATTTAGCTGCTATGACTGTGGAAGCATTTAAGAAGTCTGATGTCAGAGTCCAGCTCCAATCTGACCTTTTTTTGTAGCAGGTGTTGCTTTTCCCATGCTGACCTTGGGGCATCTGGTCACACCTTATGCAAGTTCTCTTGAGCAAAGCTTTGAATGTCAGCACGTGGGACTCTGTTTTGGGAGCCCTTGGTGCAGTATGTCAGAACTGAACAGACTGTTTCCAATAGGAATGAATATTCAGTGTTGAAGTGCTAAGATTCAGAAATCCAAGTCTGCACCTATGTGTAGAGACTTTTCTTTTCTTTTTTTTTTTTTTTTCTTTTTTGAGATCTTCTTTCCTTGTCTTTAAAAACTAGAGTAATTAAATTATGGTAGAGCTCACACACATAAAAACTGAGCAACAATAAAATGGCTCTGAAGTTTTCATTCTTACCACATTACTTCATCTCCAACTGACTAAGAAACTACAGAGCACAAAGCATATTTTTGTATTACCACACCATAAAGTTCCCATTATGTACTCACCAGTGGGAATGCTGCCACTTCTCTGGAGTAGGGACGATCCCACTTGGAAGAAGTGACACAGTTCAGAGTATGTGGTGACATCTACAAGAAACAAGACACATTGAGAACAAGAAATTACTGAATTCAGTTGAACGTATCAGTGTGAAGCCTTCTTCAAGTTCAAATTAGCACATGTAAATAATTACTGTGTAGAGAACACTGTTCATCTGGGGGGAAAAAAGGCAGATTTAAACCAGGAGGCAAATTAGTATTTGGATTTTTTTTCAGTTTGCCTAAAGGTGCTTCCCAGGGCTTGAATATGCTTTTGGCTTTTCACTAAACTTAAAAGTCAGTACAGCATTAAAAGAGTTGAGCAGAACTTGAGCTGATACCAGTTTTCTGCTGCATTGCTAAAATAATTAATTCAATCTTTATTATTAATGCTAAGGTCATTCCACTTTCCATCTTAAACCAGTGAAATAAGCACCTCTCCTTCATTACTTTGAGATGGCCTTGAAATATAAATCAAGTGCTTCTGGAAATAACTATCTCTGCTCTGTCAGCAAAGGCCTGACCTCTCACTTGAAAAAGTCAAAATTCAAATTTTGAAAAAGTTGAAGGTTTCTCAGGAAAGTCTTGTGTTCACTGTTGTGCCCGGTTGCTTTGGAGAGTACTGGAAGACCAGGAAGTGGGCATCTGCAGTCTCAAGGGTTAGGCTGATGCTGGTATCTTGCTGTACATGCCATCTTACCTTTAGTGGGTTAATTTGGGGGTCCATCCTCCCCTGCTCTATTTCAGCGATTTCCTGCCGAATACTGATCATTGCATCACAAAATCTGTCCAGCTCTGCTTTGTCTTCAGACTCTGTAGGTTCAATCATAAGTGTCCCTGCCACTGGCCAGGACATGGTTGGAGCATGAAAACCTGGTGACAATAGCAGAAATCAGTCACTGACAATAGGGTATGAGATAATACATGCATTAGCTATCAGCAGATTCACAAATTCAGTCTTTTCAGTACAAAAATCTGTACAGAATTGAACTCACTGGTAGTGTTGGCACTGTACTTTAGAGATAAGATAGATCATCAAGTATCTTTGTTTTTAGCACTGAAGGGTAACACCACTGTATTATTTACAATAGAGCTACACACTGATTTAATGAAACTGTTTATTAAAAAGGAACTTTAATATACTAATCTAACTCACCTCTATACCTACTGAAAAGTCTGTTTTAAAGTGGTGCACAGTATTTAAGGCTGACTTACAAAGAGCAGGAAGGGTGGGTTTTTTAGTATCACAATTAGGCTTTGGATTATTTCAATGAAGAGGTATTACTGGTTAGGGTTTTAACATCTTTCGTGCATGTTCATTAGATGCACAGTTCTATAGGATCAAGTAGTTCAGTGGGTCCTCTTGCCTGGCAGCCAAAAAGCATCCACAATCAGATCCTTAAGAGCATGTGTACAAAACTGCATAAACTGTATCAGGATGGAACTGTTCAAATCCTATCATCCTACTTCTAAAGTTTGTTGGTTTTTTTGTTTGATTGTTTTCAATTTCCTGTTTTGTTTTGCTTTGTTGGAATCTTATTAAGCTTTTGGCTCCAACCTACTTGGACCAAACAGTTGAGAGTCATGCAATCAGTAATTTGATGGGGCAGTTTACAAAACTGTGAAGTAGCAGCAGAGTCAGAAGTACCTACTAAAACTCAGTGTATGCAAATATCTCTCCAAGCCCTTCAAAGAACCTGAGAAAGCATGAAATAATTGTGACAGATTTACCATCCATAAGCACAGAACTAGAATGTTTGTGTCTCCCTTTAGAAGAGTTTTAGAAAATTTTAACTTGCACTGCTATTTTAAAGAATAGACATTTGACTTACCATAATCCTGAAGCCTTTTAGCAAGATCTACAGCTTCAATGTTTGCTGTCTTTTTGAAAGGTCTTGTATCCAAAATGAATTCATGGGCTACATAACCTGTAAATGAAAACCTGTTTGCTTAATAGGAGAGCAATGCAATTCACCAAGCTATCTATTCTGATTGGTTTTGTAGAGAACATAGCAAAAAGACAAACTCAAAAATATCCACTTGGGCAAAACCTCAAATCTGAGAAATTATCAGGTAAGAGATGTACAACTCAGTTTTTGAAGACTGGCCCTTTGTGTCCCACATCACATTAAGAAGAGGCCTCATTTACAAGATCAGAACTAGGAATAAATGGTCAAAGTAGCTCCTACAATTTACAAGTTCTCTGAAAAAATAATTGGCCTTGTCAATGGCCTGACATCATTTCGGTCTTAGGCTATCTTAAATTAATCGAGATAATCAGTTTTATCTTATGCCAGCACAATGCTCAAATCTGTTGTAGGGAGGCTAAAGACAAAAGTTATCTGTATTTATATCCATGATTCTGGAGAACCTTCCATTACATTGTTAAATCCTTCAAAATTTGCAATTTTCATTCACTTCTATTAAAGTGCAACTTTCAGGTTTAACCAAGGTGTACATCATTAAATTTAAAACATATATTTTAAAAATAATATATATTGTACTCAAATATTCTTTGATGCTGTTCAGCTTAAACAAACAAAACAAATTCTCTGATAGTTACTGTACTACCAAAATTATTTTTTCATCTCTTCTTCATTACTTCTTTCCTGTTGCAAGACTGGAGAGCCAAAACAGGGAGCCAGAAGGCAGCTGAAATATCATGCATTGCCAAGGGAATTCTATCTCCTCTCACAAAAGTGAACAAGGAGCAGAAATGAGGGAAACTTGGTGGGACTTTTTTCCAGAGGAAGTGTGCAAGGGGAAGTACAGGTCAAAAACTTTCTTTCAGTTCTTAAAAAGTTCTTAAATTGTTGCATCATTGGTTATGGAGATTTGGAAGTCTCAACTTGGTTGCTTTTCCTTTTTCTAACGTTCATTACCATTAAATTTCAAGGAGAACAATCTAATGGTTTACTCTATCTTTTGGCATCATGTTTTCTAATTACAAACAACTATTACTTTTCTTCTACTTCCAAGTATCTCTGTTTCATTGCCATACATCCACAGAAGGGTGGGGGGTTATTTCTCTCCTTGTGAACAACATCAAGAGAAGTTTGAAATCAGCGGTCACATAGCGTTAAAAAAAAATGAAAAAATTATGTTGCAAGCCTACTTCTACGTGAGGCAGAAAAAAACTCAACCTGGTAGAAGAAAAATACTGTCCAATACTTGCCTCTTGCTCCTCTGAAAAGGATTTTGTAGTGCTTCTCTAGCCTCTTTGCCATGTAATTTGCATTTAGTATAGCAATCTCAGAAGCATGCTTCAGACCCTTCGCTCCCATTGTCTGAAAGAAAAATAATGTGAAGAAACAGATCAAAACAGGTCCAAAACAAGCAAAGTGTGCTCCTGCATGACAAGAGAGCACCACCTCAATGCACCTGGCTAGGTCTAAGGCAGTCACTCTGCTGTTACACTTTTCCACACAACATTCATGGGAGAAGCACTGGATATTTACTGAGGACACCTTTGGTGTACATGGTTTACAAGAGTGTCTACTGTCTAGAGGTTTAGCTTGAATTCCTCAAGTGAATGACCCAAACCTTTCCTCAAACTGAGAAGTTTGAACTGAATAGAAAAAAAGTGAGAACATAAAAAATGTCAAAAGGCACAGGCTGCCTGTCTCCATCCCACAGCAAGACTGCCCAGATAGCTTTAGGAGGGACAATGTAAATAGATGGCATTTTGCACTGTGAGGAAACAGCTCCCCTTAAAAATACCTAACAGATTAAATATTTTGTAATGGGAATCAGCTTAGAGTCACAAGTGATTTTTACCCACAGCTGAAAATGGAAATTGCACCATTTCATATCTGCTCGTTTTGAATTCCAGGAGAGCTGGTTTCCTCAGCAGAGGAAGTTTCCACGGTTTGAGTATCAAACTGGCAACAAAGTACTCTGAATGACAGTGCCCCTAGGTTCTCTCTTCCCCAACTCTTGTCACTGAAAGCATTAAATGTAGCTTGAGTCCCAGCATACCCTTCTATCAAACAGAATTTGAATCTACGATCATCTCTGTTGACTAAATATTTCCATACATGTAGCCAAATATTTGCTAGCTTATCACTAAATTGCAAGGGATTAACAAATTACATAGATCACGATCAAGCTGTCTCACATGCAAAAGTAAGTTCAGTTTTCAAACCCAGTAAAATCCTCCGGAATTCAGAATATCGTACAGTTGAACATTACATAGATGTCAAGTATAACAATACTGAACCGTGCAATTAAAAATAATCTTGGGAGAACAGTAATTACCAAGCAGCTTTTAAACATGAAAACTTCAATGTCAGAAAGTGGGAGCCTGACTGCAGTTTTCTGCCTAGTGTCCACTTATCTCAAGACCTATTACAGGCAAGAGGTAGAAGAGTTAGATACAGCAGTTGTCCTGATGTCCTTTCTCGTGGCAACATTGTCCTACTGTAAAACAAGTAGGCTTGATGGATGTAAATAACCTATGACTGTACTGTAGTCACTTCATTTCACTGCATTTCAGCGTGTGCAAACATCTTACAATGCTCATGTCATTCCAATGGACTTGAAAGAGAAACAGAACCTCAGCTGATACTCCTTATAAAAGTCTACACACCTTGATATACACCCAGGAAATTGGCAATATAGCACTGGAACCCCAAGGTGCAGCACTGACAGTACCCAAAGGACATGCATCCTTATCCGGCTGTATTTTGATCACAGGGTGGGTAGGCAAGTAGGGAGCCAAATGTTTCTTCCTAAAACAAAAACATTGATTTTAGAGCTTAAATATGTGTTCCTGTGTTACCATATCTGGACATTTCAGCAGCAGTTTCTCTTCACCTGGCTTCCAAACACAGTCCTCTAGGAAGTCTGATCTATGCCTTCTTCAGAAGGAAGTTTAGTAACACAACTAGCGCCAGTGGAGGATGGCACTGATTTTTCAGCCTATCACAAGATATTCATGGAGTTACCCAAATAAAAACTACTTTTTTAAACAAGTAAGACTATCTTCCTTTAAGGAAATACGAATGCTCCATATTATAGATTGACACAGCTTGTGTAGCACTTCTGTGTTCTGGACTACATGCAGTATTATCAGCCCTCAAAGTCCACCTCTTACTCAGGAAACAGATTGCTAGATTGCTGAGTAAGGTTTCCCACACACACCAGGAGGCCAACAAGGAAGCCGGGGTTTGGGCATACAGGGGAACACCACCATTCATGAGATCAGCCCATGACTGTGCTGGAGAAGGACAGATGCTTGCAATCAACATAACACCCCTCCCACCCGTGACTCTGGACTGAAGCGAACACCCAACCAAGATTCACTAAGGTATATATACATAAAGAGATAATTTTTTTTTAAAGAAAAGGCTAATGTAGATACCCACACTCCAATTGGTCCCATTCCAGGTCCTCCTCCTCCATGGGGAATGCAAAAGGTCTTGTGAAGATTTAAGTGAGAGACATCAGAGCCATAATCTCCAGGACGACACAGACCAACCTGTGAAGGGAATACCCTGTTTCAAAACATTCTTCATATGCCATTTAAGACCTATTACTGAATGCAAAGAGAACAGGTTGAAAAAGATGGTGTGTGTTGTTATGTTTTTCTTTATCACAATGCATCATGAGCAAGAACTTGAGGCAAATAATATTTTGGTTTAGGAATTCTTAATTACATCTGTAAAGAATGCCTTTGATAAAGGGTAGGCAGACTAAGCCAATTTCAGTGAACAACTGATAAATCTTATGACACATTCCAGGGCAAAATCAGATATAAGAGAATTACTTTCACCATCTAATTTTTATTACTGTTCTTGGAAGTCTCACATCCTCCCCCAAACACTGAGCCATCTTGTGTGGAAGCTGTGTTACAGTCTGAACTGAGTACTGCTGTGCTATTTTTATTCCAAGAACTCCCAGTAGTAATATATCTGCCTAGCTTTTGTACCTGAGCATTCATATTTGCTCCATCTAAGTAGACTTGGCCTCCATGTTTGTGAATGAGGTCACACACATCTCCAATCTCCTCTTCAAACACACCGTTGGTGGAAGGGTATGTGATCATGATGGCTGCCAAGTTCTCCTTGTGCTTGTCCACCTGGTGGCAGAGAAAAAAAGGTCACTGAGGCTCCTAAAGCTTCTCAAGATTTTATAAAAAAATACAACTAAAGTCAGAGTGTTTTATAGATGGGAAGCAAGCTTATTGGCTTCTCAGATAGTCAAAGTCACTTCTAGTCAGCAAAGGATACTAGGTCCCTTCCTTCAGCCATGCCTATGGAGAAAGAGTGACTTCTGAATAAATCAGAATTTTAAATCAGGGAAGAAGGCAAGTATTAAAAGGTGTACAGATATATGTATACATAATACTCACTTCTGGGACCTTCAGACAACCAAATGAAACATCTGGCCTTCAAGTTAATGTGAAATAATGACCATTCCCCCTACTTTCAGCAATAGAGTTCTGTGACTACCATAAAGGTTTGTTCAAATGTGGAAATGCGTCCCGTGTCTCTTGCATGACAAGATTAACCTGCAGCCAATACACTTCAAAAAAAGAGAAAAAAAGTAGTTGCCTAGCAACACCTTCCCCAGCAGAGATGGACTTGAACTTTGCTAAAAGAAGGCTGAAATGCAGTTTCAAATGCTTCACGTTCATGAACACAGCTTGTTCATTTCCAGCACTAGCTGTGGACCAAAAGTGTCTATAAAAGTCTACTCTGTAGAAAGACTCTTTGAGCAAATCCTGCACCAAAGATCCTCATATTAAAAGAAATCTCACAAATGCCACATGATTAGTGTCTGAGTGAGCAAAACACAAAAAAAGAAAAAAACCCCTACTTATCCTTTCAAAGCACGTATTCACTATTATTGCTGTATTTTCTGTTGTAGAAAAATGTGATTCAGCTGCCAACACTATTATCTTCAGAGAAGAAGTAGTCCTTGAAAAAGAAAGATAATTAAATACTCACCATTGCTTTTAAATGAGAAATATCAATGCTCCCATTTTTATCCACTTCAATTGGCTGAATCTTCATCCCTGCCATTTGTGCACTTGCTGGATTAGTACCATGAGCAGATTTAGGAATAAGGCAAACCTTGGAAGGGAAAGAAAAACAGAGCCTAAAGTATAACTAATTTAAAAAATCTTAATGTTTTATGGTCTACACTCAGCTACAATTCATTATCAAAGTTTTGAAAAGAAATCCTGATGGTACCAGCAAATTGCCTCTTTTGCTGAACAATGCAACTAAATTTTTTAAGAAAATCCATCCACATATCAGCATTTAAATACTCATTACCAAAGTTTCATTTGTTGCATAATCATATTTAGGGATGCAATTCCAGAATATTATTTCAGATACTCATATTTAAAATCTTTTTGCCTCATCCCACCTTTTTATAAAACACTAATTTTTTTACAGTTATGAGTCTCCATATGTACAATGACTTGAAAGGAAAACCTGCCTAATTCCAAATTTCTACTACAACTTCTTGTGGCTTCCAAAGCATTTTCTTCTGTATTCTATTCAAACCAAAATTTTAGACCAAATATACTGGCTATAGATGAGAAACTCAAAACTACTTTTATGCTCTATACAGTTAACTTTAAAAGAAAAAAAAGAGAAGCACTTCTACTTAAATAAATGTAGTTAGTCATAGGAAAATGGCACATGTGTCAGGATATTTCCAGACATTTTTTAGGAATTCCACCCTTTCTAAAGACAATAAATATTTCTCACAAAGAAAAAAAAAATTAAAAAAAAATTCTCCTACTTTATTTTCCTGAGAAAACTGCATGATGGCTCATGGAACTCTATCACCCACAGTGATGCTGAGACAAATGTGAATACTTCAAAACACCAGAAACACAGGGACCCCAGTGCCACTGCCAGGAAGCACTGTGCCACATCTGTAGCCATCTTCCCCTCATGGCTGAAATGTAAAGTGGCTCCAGATGGCCACCAAGGCTTGCTGGGTGCAGACATCACTGATCACACAAAAAAGCAGGGATGTGAGCCGCCAGTTCCTGTCCATACTTTTTTCCCACAAGAGGGCACCAAATCCAAACACGGCCAGCGACGAGAACTTTGAGCTGCTGGTTTAATTACTTTCTCCAGCCCAGGATTTAAAAAGCACTTCAGTTGAAAGGCCAACATTTTGTGGGCTTTCTTATTTTCTTACTCCTTTTTACTCTTTCCCAAGAGTGCCATGATTTTCCTGTAACATTTGAAATCTGTAAAGTGTGAGTGAAGTTCAAGCAGCCCCCAGGCTCTCCTGTGCTGTTCAGCTCTGGGTATTTTCAGACCACAGAAGGACCCACTCAGACAAGCCTGAGGATCTTGCACAGAATAAAAGAAACGGCAGATGATACACGGACAATCAAAAGACAACTCTCCAAGGAATAAAATTTTAGCCTAATTTCACTTCCCACGGAGTAAAGCTACTCATAAAACAAAGTTTGTAACTGTAAAGAGTGGTTGCCTTCTAATAAGTTTTCTGGATGCAACAAAGAAACAAAGAGAGAAGACAACACATTCAATTTAAGGTGGTTTCATCACACAGAGGCTACAGTTCCCAGGAGGCCAGGACAGCGATGCTTCCCTTTTGAGAAGGTGACCGAGTCCCAATGGCAAGGATAAAATCAGGTTCAAAGGATATCTATGCTATTGCACTAAGGACTTTTTTCCTACTGTTTAAAGCCAACTCTATGGGTGTGTGAAAGAAGAAGACCTAAGCAATCTTGGATTTCCAAGAAGTTTTTGATGTGGTCCCAAAAAAATGTTCCTTAACTAACTTCCAGTGGGTTAAGTAGGAAGGTACATATGGATAAATATTTCATGAATACATGTTAAAGAAAAGAAAAGAAAAATAGTCAGTTTTTACTGTATGGAAAGCTCATCCTAGTAGAATATTATAAATATCTGTGCTGGTTCTCTAACATTCAAAATTACTCATAATTGTGTTTATAATGGAGACACAGTGAAATGCCAAATATCCTGTTAATACAACCCCCCCCCGCCCAGATCACAAAAAAAACTGACTGCAGAGTTCAGAAAAGGATGCACAGTACTGAGGGGCAGCACACAAAGCAGTATATGTATACTGGAGGCAGACAGATCTGAAGTATGACATGAGAAAACACATCTTAACAACCCACAACAGCGATCTTTAGCTTTGAACCTACTGCTACTGAAAGATCTCACAGTTTTGGAGGGAAAGAAAGCAACTCCATCAAAAATTCAAAAGGGAATAACAGAAAAAAAAGTTACAGGAACCCAGAAGCTTTAAAGATAAAGTTATAAAATGGCTTTTTTGAGAAGGATGGACAAATAACTGGAATCCAGCTAGGAAATGAGGATAGATAAGATAATAAATAATCCTGGAATTGACACATGATATGTCAACTGTGAACAGAGAAGAACTGTTCGTCATCTTTCAAGAGTGAAAGGGTGTTAGATGAAATTGTAAACACATCTCAGTTTCCTTCCTGACTTGGTGACCTCCCATGGCTGGCCACATGGCACCTGCAATTGTTGCTTGGGAATTAAAACGACGTAAGCATGACGTCCCCTGCTTTGCCCTCCTTTCCCTGAGCTTTTGTTGTTGAGCATGCCATGATATGGCATCAACATCCCTTTGGCCAGCCAGGGTCAGCTGTTCTGGCTGTGTCTCTCCCAGCACCTTGCCGACACCCAGCCTCCCTGCTGGGAAGGGACAGGGTCAGGACAGGGCAGTGGCATAGAGAGAAGGCCTTGACACTGTGAAAGCACTGCTCACCTTTTGCCAAGAGATCCCTGTGTTACAGACACTGCTTCCTCCACAATTCCTGTGGAGAAAGTTAAGTCCCCCCTAGCCAAACTCAGTACTATCACCCTTCCAGGGAGTGCCCTGTCTCATTCTCACTGTCTGTAAAAACTGTTAAGATGTTACCAAGGATCCATGCCGGAAGCATGGAATACTGAAAGGCTATCAGAGGTGATGATACACAACCTGGTTTCTCTCTAGGTGACTCCCAGCTGATGAATCACATCTCCGCTCCCCACCCAACACTCTTCCCCACACGAGTATCGATACCTACGGTTCTATGACGCTCTCCTTTGGCATTTAAATAGGCTTTGATTGCAGCCAAGCCTGCGTACTCTCCTTGGGCTCCACTGCAAGAAGAACACACACACTGTTACAAACACACACAAACCAGGAAGTGCCACCTCTCTGCTAGCACTTCAACACTGCCCAGCCCTGACTTCAGGCAAGTGTCAATGACTATCAACGACTTCAGGCAAGTGTCAGCACATTAAAAGGACCACATTCCATAGATTGAATTACAAATGGACATCCTTAAATTAACGGCTAGATGTAAATCAAAAGAGTAGATGACAAAGGTTATGCCATTTTATGTGTTTATACCACGATGTTAAAACCTTCTGGTGACTGAGTTGATCCACATCTCTGCACCTAGCAGGGGACTCTGTGCTTGATTACAGAAAGGCAAACTAACATTGAAATGCATTGCAAAGTGTATATAATGAAACATAAAAGGTCTTTCAGAGACAGCCTAAGTGTAGAGTAAGTTCTTGCTGTTCATTATGCATCAAAACTGCTAGTGGACGTAAAGAGGCTGCAGCAGTACTCCTTAAATGTTACTTTATTAATTTCAGTGAGCACGCAGATCTTAGGCATTCTTCAGCCAAACCTAGTGCACTAGCTACCGGTTTCAGTAATTAACACCTGGCAGCTCAAACATCTTATATTCCTATTCCAAATCTTTGTTTTCAGTTCATAAGGGGACATATTGAAAGAATTAAAAAGAACAAATCATTAAACTGTTAGAAGAGATGAGACAAAATAAGATACCATAGTTTTTAAAAAACCCAACAACTTACTAATTTCATAATCTTGCACTCAAGACAAATTTGATTTTAGAAAATTCTTCCACTTTTAGCTTGTACATATTCTTTGGAGGTGAGTTTTTGGAATCACGTCTCAAGGTGCAAACACTCAGAAAAAAAGTTCCTACCTATTTGGCTGGAAGGAGATTTTGTCATAGCCTGTAATCTCACACAGGTCCTTCTCTAAATCCTTGAAAAGCTGCTGATACCCTTGAGCTTGATCCAGAGGAACAAAAGGGTGGATGTTGGCAAATTCTCTCCATGTAATAGGCTATAAAATAAAACAAACAAACATGTAAAGAGTGCTGTAACAAAATAATCTACAGACAACTCTGTTCTGTTGCTAAACTCTGCGAAGGAAAGAAGTTGCCTTGTGGTCAATTAAGTATCAAACATCAAGTATGTTGATCTGCTGGAGGCTTGGAAGGCTCTACAGAGGGATCTGGACAGGCTGGATTGATGACTAGGCTAGTCTTGTGAGGTTTAATACAGTTAACTGATTTAATGTTAACCTTTTTAGCTTTTTATTTTGGTCATCAGATTACACATAAAGATTTGGGCTATTATAAAGGGATTTCCCCCAATCTATAAGCTTAGGATTAGCTTATAGAATAGATTTGCCCTTTTCTCTCTTGCTCTTTTTTCCCTTCTCAACAGATCACCAAGTCCATGTTGATGTTTAAGCCGTGGGATGGTGAAAAGCCTAGAAGATAAGGGACTAATGTGTGTGTCTCAAACACTGATGGACAGATAGCTGTGGAGCCAACCAAGGACTGTTGATAAGAGCATGCTGAGTAAAAGGGAAGGAAAGAACAGGATGCAAGCTGAGTAGGGGGCCATATGGAGGTAGAACAGCACTTTCCTGGGACAATAGTCCTTGTTCTGGCTTCTGGATACAAGCACAACACAGTACAGCACAAGCGCAGCAATGACATTGAGAAGAGACCATGGACTGTTCACCAAAGGCAGATCCAGTAGGGGGAATCAAGACCACCAGAGACCTCCAAAGCCCTCTGACCCATTTCCAGAAAGGCCTAGAAGAACTGTGCATGGACTATGCATGATAATCAATTTGCATAGAGAGCAAGAAACTTATCTCCAGGGTCAGGAAAACTTATCTATAAAAAGGTAGAAGCCTAAGTGCACGTGCGTCTAGGACCCTGGACATCATCAGCTGGATCAATGCTAGACCCAAGACTGGTGATCAGTTTTTTTGTACCTTTCTTCCACTCTTTCTCTCCTCCTCTCTAATTTCCCCCTCTCTCATCTCTTCAATCTGCTCCTTATTCAAAACACATCACCATGGGTTTAGGCTAGAAGATAAGGGACTAATTTATACCAATTTCCATGCCAAGTGTGAAATTTACTAATACACCTCTGTAAGTTTCTTTTGTGGACTCTCTGTTTCTGGTCATTCCTTTTTGACCATAAGTATCTGCAAATCTTGGGTGCTGCCTTCCCCTTAAGAGTGGGATACCACATTTTTACTGGCATTTCTGTTCCCTTAGGTTACAACAACCCCAGTCAGAGCTGCAGGCTTGAGGCAGAGTGCCTGGAAAGACCTGGGGGTGCTGGTGACAGCAGCTGAACATGAGCCAGCAGTGCCCAGGTGGCCAAGAAGGCCAATGGCATCCTGGCCTGTACCAGCAATAGTGTGGCCAGCAGGACCAGGGCAGGGATTGTCCCCATGTACTCAGCACTGGTGAGGCTGCACCTCAAATGCTGTGTTCAGCTTTGAGCCCTTCACTCCATGAGAGAAATTGAGTGAAAAGCTACAAAGTTGGTGAAGGCTCACCAAGGTGGGCTCAAGGAGTGCTCATAGGATCACAAGTCCTATGAGGAGCAGCTGAGGCAGCTGGGGGTGTTTAGCCTGGAGAAGAGGAGGCTCGAGGGGGACCTTGCCACTTCTCTACAACTCCCTGAAATAATGCCAGGTGGGGGTTGGTCTCTCCTCAGGTAGTAACTGGTAACATAAGAGGTTAAGACTGGATATAAAGAAAAATGTATTCACAGAAGGGGTTCACAAGCATCTGAACAGCCTCCCTAAAGAACTTCCAAAGTCAATGCCCCTGAAGTATTTATAAGATATGTAGATGTGGTGACCAGGAACATGGTTTAGTGATGGACTCAGCTGTGCCACGTTAACAGCTGGACTTAATCTAAAGAGTGTTTTCCAAGACAAATGATTCTATGAATTTCAGCAAGCATTTTTAACATTAACAATATGCCTAAAAATCCTTAATTTCTCCTACTACTTAGTTTTACCCACCCTTACATAGAACTGTGGGATCACAGGGTAAACAGAGAGGAGTTGTCTAGAATAGTATTAGTTTTACTTAGAGGAAATACACAAGACATAAAACAGTGAAGGGAGAGAGAAAGGAGTGAGAGAAAGGGGACAATGGGAACCAGTGAAAGATGACAGTGAGAAGACAACAGGAAGAGAGCAAAGGAAGCTCTTCCAAGTCAAAAACTCATTGCTAATCAAACAGCCTGGCTAAAGCTCTGCTTCATTTGCTATCAGCTAGAAAAATGGAGATATCTGGGGACTCTTCAGCTGGGGAAAAGGGAAGTATCCTAAGAAATTGCAAACTGGAAAAGAAGCTTGAATTGTCAGTCCCACCTGACTCTTTCCATATTTCCGAGGATTTGATTTTAAGATCTGTAAAGCAGACAGAAGTTAGGTAATGCAACATTGCTTGAGGGAACAGGACTGTGATACCTAATTCCAAAAATTATTTTCACCTTTTTTTCAAAATGGAGTCTTCAGGACCACACACTCTCCTACTGTTTTTGCAGTCCTACTTGTGCTTTCAGAACCTTTTCTTAGTGAAAAAGGGAGAGGGTTACTTAAGCTACTCCTGAAACTGCCTCCTCAGCTGGAGTATTAGACCAAGAGCAGCCTTTACTTCTCTAGAATGACACTGGCTAGATAGTTTATTCATGTGGATATCAAGTCAGACTGTTTTATTGCAACTTACTGTGAGTTCAGCTGAACTATTGAGCTTCATTGTGCAGGACCCCTAAAAATACAAACACACACCAGTATTTATTGAAATACATAAACACATAGGTAAGTACATAAATTTTTGTCTTTTTTTTTTGGTAAATACCTACCAAGGGAATCATGCTGTGAACAAGGGAGATATCTTTGTTTTCTAATCTTTTCATGTACCTCACAATATTTGTCTCAGAGTGATAGCTGGAGAACACAAAACACAGTGTTAAGGCAAGCAGTTTAGCTATACCAGCTGCTACATAGGAAAAGAACACAAAAAGGAAGAAAGACTGAGGATAGTTATTAATATATACTATGTCGTTCTTTCCAAACTGGCACTTTAGGCTTGCTAATAGCAACACAGATTAAAAATGCTTATTATTATCTCAGTAACACCATCAGTAAATATGGAATACAAGGATACCATGTCCTCGAATAGTAGGTTGTACAATGCAGATTAATGGAAAAACACATTCCCTCAGGGGTCATGAGTACTGCTCTGCTAATTTAAAATGAGACAGATAACTAAAAATGCTACTAAATATCTTATTTCAGAGTAACAAGTCACTGTATGAATCTAGGTACAAAACTGTCCTCAACTGACTTCACTGTTAGTTTTGAAAGGAGATATTTCAGATTCCCTAAAAATAGCAAACATACATTCACAAACCTGTTGAAAACCTGGTGTGTCAAGAATTTGGAAGTTCTCTTAAATGGGGTGCTTAGGATGCCTTTGGTTTCCTCACCCATACCCTCAGCAATTAGCTCCTTCAACAAAAAGAAATAGAGTAAAATCTTTTCATGGACATTTCTTTTTTTGTAGTCAACTTCCATTAGAACTAGCTTATGCTACCAGTTTATCTTAAAATTTACTCAGCTTTTAAGGTAAAACCCCCCACCTTTAATATCATATGTGTCTGTATATACCTAGCATGACAACAGTGTTATATTAAAACTGGATAGTTTTAATGTCTCAGTAATCCTCATCTTGTAGGTATTGCTGCTAAATGCTCATGACATGCAACAAAAATTCCAGTGGGAAAGAAATAACTGGCTCCACAGCCTCACCATCACAGAAGAAGTAATACCCTAAATGCAAGGTGTCCAAGCTGACGGAAAGAACTAAGTGTCACAACCAGAAAACGGCATTAGGTAAATCCTTGATTTAACACTACCTCTTTATTTAAGAGAGAATCTGAAATTCTTAATATTTAGCAAATGGTCATCATATAGAAAACCACTATGCAAGACTAGTTTTGGTTTTCATTAAACTCTGGAAACATTCAGATAATTTAGTCCACATGACCTATTATGTACTTACAGAAGAAGACTCGCAACCAAAAATCCATAATATGTCATCTAGATCTTTCTCATTTACAGTTTCATCAAGTGATATTCCAAGCTATGGATAAAAGCATCGACAATTACTCAAAGCTGTTTATTCTAGACACATAGCACATTTGTTTTGGTCAAGTAAAACTTTCCAGAAACATAAGTGAAAAAAAAATCAATCTACCCAACAATATGTAAAAATACATATTTATAGGTATTTATGATACAGAAATTTATTTTCTATAATTTATTTTTTATAACATTGTCCAATTCCTTCCTTTACCGTCCTAAACCATCCAAGACAGATGGCTCAGAAACTTTGACTTAGACCTCCTCTCTAGCATTTCTAAGTGTTTTCTACTTAATAGGAAAATTGCCTATTTTCCTGTGACACCCCTTCCCCCTATTCCAATTTACAGAACATACTACAGTGTGTGAAGACTCCTTAGTGCCAACCAAAATGTGGTTTAGATTTCAGTCTGCCTTCAAACACTGCCATAGGACCTGAATTCTGGATGTCACCTTGTATTTCATCATTAAATTTTATAGTCTCTCCACTCTACCCCTTAATGGCATAGTTGACATGAAAAAAATTGACAATTCTTTTAATTGGCATAAAATGAGAACACAATCATAATTTCTTGAAGTTCAGTGCATCACTTAACAAGTTCATTCTTTATATTATCTTTATAATTGATGGATATATCTGAACAAATTACAAAGGTATTAAATAATTTTGTTCTGTTTAGCACATGTATTAATTAGAAACTTAATGATGAAAATGTCATTCTACAAAATTTCTGAATTTATCAAAGGCATAGAAGGTTGCTTACTCTGCCATCACTATAAATCCGAAAATTTATCTTTCTAAGAGCTGCCCTGTCCAAAACCTCTTTGACTGAGCATCCACACGTGATCGTCAAGGTATCAAAGAACAGATCATGATGTAGTTTATGACCAGCTCGCCTGAGACCTGTAAAAGACAGTAAGTTAATTGTATTATATGCACACTGTATTGTTTGCTCAGGTGGTAGTTGCAGAACAATACTATGTATCTCATAAGTAAATGCTTTTACATAATAAAGCAAAATACTTCCCTTGTTTAAAGAGCAGCAAAATCACCATATTTTTAGTGAAACGTCACTGCACATGAAATGCAACAAAATCAGATTCAAACCTAAGTAATAATACAGATTGAGTCTAGGGAAGGTCATTCTGATACATCAAATCTGACACGTGTACAGCAGCAGAGTTGGTATATGAATGCAATAAGGAAAAAATAATAAGATTGGAAAGATATTAATAGATATGAACTTGCCATAACAAAGTTTAAAGTCAGGGATTTTTGCAGTAGCAAGAGGATTTCTGGCTAAACTGGCAAATGAAATATGAATGTTTCTTACAGAAATCCCTTGGTTCCAAACATTCCAGTTTTGTACAGCTCCTTCTGACAGCAGTGGTAGTCTTATCAGTGAAAAAGAACCCTACCAGACCACATAGTCCAGATGCAATCATTATTTTCTGCTACAGATTCTGTGCTTTTCTTCAGCTGTTAAGCTTTGGGATTTTAATGTTTGTAGAAAGTATGATTTAACTCAATTTAACTGAAACGTTTCTATTGCTTTAATATATTGCTTTCCTTTGCTATGTTATTAATACTCTGTGAAGATTTCTGTGTGTAAAGTAGGTTGGTCCATCAAAAGAAGTAGATGCTGGCAAACAGCAGTTCAACAGTATCATCTAGAGCCTCACTTTGTAGACTTCTGTTGGTTTCCCGACAAAACAAAAGCAATGCCTGCAAGGTCTTATCACAGACATCTAATTCTCGGATGTCATTACCGGAATTACACAAAAAACATCAACTGTGAATTTTGTGTTAAAATGGCCTCTCTCAAGTTGAAGGAACACACATCAGACAGACACCCTGCCCCCGCCTGTAAGTTTATTTAGGATGTATTATTTGAGGGGTAAGGGTTTTAGAACAGTTTCTGTAAACATTAAGTACGCACCTTCAGCCAAGATTAGAGCAGCATTGTGTACTCGTCTTGCAATGTGCCTTAGTCCATCAGACCCATGGTATACACCAAACATTGCTGACATATTAGCCAGAAGAGCCTAGGATCCAAATACAGTTTGGGACATGGTTATTGTTAGCAAAGACTACTTCATGCAAGATTAGCAGGAATGTTTCTTTAGCACCCAGAGACAACCCCATATCCTCAGCTGATGTTACAGCTGCTTGTGTATTGCCTACAAAATAAAAGGAGAGAAAGGCAAAATACTTCTCTGAAACTGTAAGGGCTTATTATGAATCTAATGCTGTTTGAAATGTAACTGTTTTAGCAATTAACATAAATTCAACCACTGTAACAAAGACATTTAAAGACTTTAAAGACAAGCTAGTCTCACAGGAACACATCGTTTAGGATCAGTACAAAAAAAAATATAGAGCATCTCCTGAATACTAAGTAATTAAACTTGTGTCAATAATAATAATCTCTCCTCAAAATCTGTCACAACATTAAGAGCAGGAGGAAGGCAATGATAGGAGCAAAAAAAGTTATGATCCTGTCTGGCTGGAGGTCTCTGGAAGTATGCTGAAGATAGCTATTTTGGATACTTACTTAATCATGGTATTTTCCTGTAAAGATATCGCTTTGGTGATGTAACATCCTTGCATCAAATCACATAGACAAAAATACAAGTTGTGACAATTTGAATAATTAGTTTTACAATTTGAAAGTTTATTTCTTCTGCCTTGAGTTGGAAATTTCAGACTATTGGAATTCCCTTCTACTTTATGAAGAGTTCTGTCTTGCTTATAACAAACACAGCACTACTCAGTGCTGTTAATGCTACAAGACAGACAGATTCATAACACTGCAAGAATTCAGGACTACAGTAAGGAAACAGATAGTAAAACTCTCTTTTCAAGCAGTCCCTATTCAAAGGACCCAAAACAAATGAACAAAGACCATATTTCTATGTCCTTCATTTTTCTGCTAAAATCTCTCTAAAATAAAGCTCACTCACTGTTCAACTTGTTCCTTTCTAGCACTGAAAATAAAGTGAAGTTACCTGTGCTGTGCAGATGTTGCTGGTAGCTTTATCCCTCCTGATATGCTGCTCTCGTGTTTGCAAAGCGAGCCGATACACTTCCTTCCCACTTGCATCTCTAAGTCACAAGTGAAAATGTTGCTTATGTTACTTCAAAATTACAGTTACTTATGACACAGGGCTTTATGCAGGCTAACCTGCAACTAGTTATCTATCCTCAGGGACAGAAGGGTGCTGGAGAGAACAAAGCATAAGTCAGGACAGTTGTAATAACAAACACAGCAAGACAAAAGCACCTCCAGATTTCTGTTTATATCATGGCTGGTGAGCTAGAGCACGCAGTGAAATTCTAAGGAAACGACAGGAGAATTTGGTATTTGCCTTAAAATAACAGATTATTGCAGCTATTTTAACTAAAAAATTAATATAAATTAATATTTCTAAACTTCTTGATTACTGTGAATGTTTTAGTTATTTTGGTTACTGAAGTACTTCTGGATAGCCTCTGTGCCAAAGATATGCAGTGCTCCTAGTGACAATTACTTTGCATTTTAATATTACTAGTTAGACATCTTGTCAAAATACACATTACGTCACCATCAGCAACTATTACACGCAGATTTTGCATACTTTTTCTCTGCTTTGATTAAGCATAACAAAAATTTGAACTAGATTAAGTTCCTTCTGGATTATTTTGGAGGTTCACTGAATTTTCTGCTTCTTTGCATTTATGTTTTGTAAGATTGGATGACAGAGAAAAAGGTCTAACAGCACAGAATATGTGGAGTAAGTTAGCTTGCAAAGCCTCCTGCCATCACAATGAATTCACTCTGCTTTTGGTTATCTCTTCATCCCACAGTGCCACAAGAAATACAGACAGTTCCATACAAATGGAATTCTTGAAGCTTGCTTCCTCAAAACTGAAGGCAGCTTTTAGTCTCACCGTTTTCAAGAAAAAAAGGTGCATGATACAACACCATGGTCACCTGCTGTTCACAAAGGCTTCAAAAGATGGTCATAATGTGGCTTTTTTTATTGTTTCTTATGTATTACTAGGATCTCTGAGGGGAGACTTTAGATTGCACATCAGGTAAAAGATTTTCAAAGAAAGGGTTCTAAAGCATTGGAACATGCTGCCCAGGGAAGTGACAGCATCACCATCCCTGGAAGTGTTCAAAAATGTGTGGATATGGCACTAGAGGACACAATTGAGTGGTGAACATTGTGGTAGGCTGACAGCTGGACTTGAAGATCTTGAGGGTCCTTCCAACCTTATGGATTCTAAGACTTTATGACTTCAATCTTCACTTAATGGCAGAGGGAGCCCTTACCTTGTGACACCCACCATTCTGCCCGGCATCATTCTCACTAGATTTTCCTTGACAGCAAAGAAGGCTGCGTGGGGTCCCCCATAGCACAGCGGGACACCAAACCTCTGGGAGTTACCCAGGACAACATCTACCCCAAACTCTCCGGGAGGCTTCAGAATACAGAGGGCCAGAAGGTCAGTAGCACAGCAGGCGAGAGTCTGAGAACAGAAATGCACAAAGCAGTCAGCCTCCCTTCTGAAGGAATGGTGTTTAAATGGGAGCTAGGTTTTTAAATTTAGGTTCAAACAGTTCCACATCACTTGCATGGAGTGCAAGTGCAATGGTTGTAATGATTATCAATTGCATGTAGCTGAGATGGTATCTCATTAACACTTAGTTCCCATGATTATGGCTGTTTGAAGCATTAGATTGATATCTGTGTGGCCAACAAAATTTACTTTACCCCGTTCTGATGAGCTCTTTCAACAAGTTCAGAGAAGTCTTCGATCTTCCCTTCAGTGTCTGGATACTGAAATAACACTCCACTGACATCCTTTCCACTGAAATCCATCTCATGGGGTAATTTGAGCTCAGTAATAACACCTGTATAACTGGAAACAAAAACATGCAGAAAGCAAAACATTCAAACCACTTCCAACCTTGGCGTAATACTTAATAAGATGTTTTCATGGGCTCATATATGGTTCTTTTCTTTAACATACAGAGAGTTGAACATCTTTGCAGCACTAAACATTGAGAAAGTTTCATGTCATGGTATATAGAACTGAAGAAGAACTGCATTTAATATCACCATCAGAAATACAGAGCAAAGCAAACAGAGAACGCTTAAGATACTTGCTTCCTAGTAAAGGGAAAAAAAGACCCTTTTTTTCCCTTTACTAGGGAGTCACATGTATGTCTTTGAGCAACAGTTGAAAGGAAAAATTAAATATTTTCTTTTTATCATGTGTTTAGTCTCTTTTTGAACAGCTTTAATTTCTTTGCAGTTGTATTTGAACTAGAAGTAATGCCAAATGATAAGTGACTTCTGCTTTTAGTTTGCAAAGAAAGCACAGGCCAGAAATGTTAGGTATATGGCAAAAAAGCACAGATAGAAAATGATTGAATGTAAGGGAGAAGATATGGTGGAAAATGGAGGAAAACATTACTTTGCTCTAGTTTGTACCACTGCTATAGTTTGAGGGTGGCACCGGGCATCTACATAGAACTTTCTCCTTTTGTTGTGTCTGTCAAAAAAAAGAAAAAGAAGGTTTACACATGAATAATATATTGTTTTCCATGGAAATAAATTAGCTTATTTTCTAGAGGTGAGTTTTCCTATGTAAAAAGACAGATGAAAATATTGGTTATTATAACCATATTAAGTGTAAGATTGAATGATGTTCCTGGCACATTTACATTTTAAAAAGTTCATTTCAGACACTCAAATGAGAATCATACATGACAAAAATTAAAACAGATTATGAAACAGAGCAGGGAGCTAATTTCAAAAGCCATGGGAATGGCTCCACACACACATACTCTTTTAAATGAACACAAGTGTGGTCTTTAATATAGACTTTTAAATGTTGCCCTGGATAAAAAAACACACCATAAGCCACTCAAGTAGGTAAAGGGTGATGAAGAAGACGGTCCCTGCCCACAGCAGGGGATAGAACTAGGTGATCTTTACGATGCCTTCCAACCCAAACCGTTCTATGATTCTGGTAAGATAGTTCCCTAGAATTTTATGTCACACTGAGACTTGGAACTAATGAATAGTTAGAAAACTATTTTCACACATACAAAGCTACGATTATACAGCCTCTGCTGTGTAATCATCTTCCCGATACACAGTTCTCCAGTGACCTTCAATTATTTCTCATATTTCATTTGATTTGCAAATGCCTTGCACATGGTCCTACAACAGGCATCCATGAAAGCAGATTTGGATATACCAGTAACAGTTTCACTTTTAGCAACTTAGAATGATGTACTCTGCCATTCTTTAAGGCTTCTTTTAATGATTGATGGAAAAAGATAATGCACATCTTCAAATTTCATGGATGCAAGAGACTCAGGCCACAGTCTGTTAGATTATGTGATAAAAACTCCTGTGCACACCCCACAGAGAGGCAATGGCACAGAGAGGCAAATAACAACCTGTCCCTGCTGCTCCCAGATGCTTCTCAGGGAAAATTAGCCCAACAGAGACCCATCTCCACAAGCAGAGAGGAGCAAAGAGGCTACCAGGCAGGTGGGAATTCTTAATTAATTAACTAATTAACCCAAACATGCACACTGTCTGGGTGCCACCCCCAACTTGGCAAGCAGACATTATGGGATGCATGAGAAGAGCATATGGGGATCACAAACATGTCTTATTATGAGATGTTTAGGGGGAAAATAATACAGCGAATTGATTCTGCGAGCAACAACTATAGCAAAATAGGGTAGTAAGGGGACAAACTGGGACAGTCACATATAAATAGTTGGTTGCTGAAGCTCTTGCATTTAACTAGTGAAGTCTGTCCTCTCTTCTTGTTAAACGCCTTTCTGATTCCTTTCATGGGTAAGGGGACTCTGTATCCTGTGTGTGTGTATGTGTGTGTGTGTGAGTGCCACTGGAATCAGACCACGAAGGATCCACATTTCCATAGTGCAGTAACTGAAATGACTGGAGTTAGTGGAATAGAGTGAGCGCCAGCAATTGGAGCAGCACATCAACCAGTAGGGACCCTTGTGTCTGCGGTGGTACCAGTGGGAGCAGGTGTGTGTCTGGGTGCCAGTAGCTGGGCTGGTACCCCAGGTGGGGCAAGTAGACTCTTTCCAGTATGTCCACATCTCTGCTGTACTGGGGGGGTGGGCACAGCTCTGTGGGATGTGGACTCCTCAGGGTGAGAGGGAGGGATCCCTCCCAGGCCTTCTGGCAGAACTCCCACTTCCAGTGCAGGCCAGGAGATTGTTGGCCTCTTGGCCACAAGTAAGTGCACACTGCTGCATTGTGTTCAATCTGGTGTCACCCAAACCCCACAAAGGCCTTTTCAGCAAAGCTGCTTTCCATCCTGCCAGACCCCATCATGTACCCCATATGCCTGGGGTTGCTTCTCTCCCAGCTGCAAGACTTTGCACTTCACCTTGTTGACCATCACAAGGTTCCTGTCACCCCATTTTCTCCAGCCTGTCCAAGGCCCTCTGTAGGGCACCATGGTCTATCTGCTGATCCTCCAAGTTTTGCATCATCAGCTAGTTTGCTGGGGATACAGTCTGCCCCACCACACAGGTAATTTATTGGACCCAGCGTTGTCCCTGGCTTGTAATAGCTGTCCTCCACCTGGAGTTCGCATCACCAACAAGCACTCCCTGGGCCAACATTCAGACCGTTTTCCATCTATCTCTCTCCCACCTCATCCAGCCCATAATTTTTGGTTTCTCTGTGGAGGTTTAAGGGACACCCACTGGTCTCCCCTCCCAAGCCAGTCACTCAAAAGTAGAAAGTCATAAGGTCAGTCAAACATGACCTCTCCCTGTGTTAATTCATGCTTGTGACTCCTTATCCTCTTCTTGTCCTTCACATGTCTGGAAATGGTTTCCGGGACTAGCAGTTGTTCTGTCATCACTGAGGGATTGAGGTGAAGCTAACTGGCTGGTAGTTCCCTGCATCTTCATTCCTCCCTTCCTGGAGACAGGAGTGTCATTTGCTTTGCTCCACTGCTGAGGCAGCTCCCCCAGTCACTGTGGCTGTTTAGAGACAATCGTGGGTGGCCTTGTAGTGGTATCAGGAGGCTCCCTCAGCTCCCTCTGCAGCACATCAGGACCTGTGTAAGTCCAGTTTCCTTAAGTGTTCTCTAGCCTGACCTTCCTCCAACAAGGGTGAGTCTTCCTTCCTCTAGAATTTCTCCTTTGTCCTTAGTTTTCTAAAGGCTTTAAATGTCTTAAACATTTACATCAACACTAGGAAATTCTCTAGGGGTATGGCAACATGGACTCCAGTTGTTCAGTGAACTGCCCACAGTAAGAAGGCCACACTCAAGTTCAACCCATTGCCTACACAGGGATAGATGCCTTCAAATTCCAAAATTAATTCCCGCTGTGATTTAACCATACATTTAAACACAGTACCTGTGACATAATTGCATGGCTTCTGCAGCAGCTGTCCCTTCATCTAGCAAAGATGCATTAGCCACATCCATTCCTGTGATATCACACACCATAGTCTGGTAATTTAGGAGGCTCTCCAGCCTGCCCTGGGACACCTCAGGCTGGTAAGGAGTATACTGGGTAACCCTGTAAGAAAAAATGTTCCGAGTTTGGGTCTAGGAAAAAAAAAGTTATGGCAATATATAACTGAACTGTATCACAGAAAAAATAAATAGTAAAGTGTAATTCATTAATATGGAAATTTGTTAGAATACAGTTATTTTTAGACATAGTAATTTTTATCTTCTGGTGTTGACTTTTTACAGGACAAGAATTCTGTTTCTCCATTTTGAAAAGAGAGATTACTCTTAAAACAGAAGTGTGAGGGCATTTTGGAGAAGGGACAGAGAAAGGAAGTGTGGAAGATGCTGAGTGTGGAAGAATTAAATCAAGTCACAGTATTCAAAGGAGAATGTTTTGTTCAATCACATCTAGATATTGCCACAATTTTTCAATGCTGTTTCTGAAGACCTTTACTTGTCAAGTCTTCTCCACCGTTTTAGGAGGAAAGGCACTCGGCATTTCACAGAGTCAAGCTCAGAAGCATGCAACTTCTTGTGAAACGACAGTTTCCGTACATGTTAGTGGAGAAAAGTCAGACTGATATGAGTTTTACGCTGCCATTTCATGAACCAAACAGTAGGGGCAATATAAGCAACTCCTTCAAAACCACAAGAATCTAAGGAAAACACTCTATTGTAACAGTCCAGAAAACAAAGCAGCATGGGTCCAGGGATGAAAGGCAAAAACAGAGGTCAGACTCTCCACTCACTGCTGGAAATTTGGGCACTGGATTACACAGTAGCTCAGGACAGACTTTACGCCAGATTGAATTTAGAGTAGCAGCCAGGAACAAGTGGTAAGTGCGAACACTTGTGGCCTCTGTTTTCTAGTGATGGAAGAAAACAGCATTTTGTTTCCCTAGTAGTAAGTAACAGCAGTAATAGGTGTTAGACTTTTGAAAAATGAAGTGAAGGTATAAGCTTTCCAGAAAGGCTCCAGTATCTGCAAGCTCAGGTCATGTAAAGCCAACAGAAGGTGAAAACAAAAGATTTTTAAAAAAACAAGCTGGAGAACTTGGCAAGATGAAAGAAGCAACAAAATAGCAAGGTGAGAGAGAAAGTAGGAAAAACATCCTGAAGAGAATGCAAAAGCTAGTAGAAGGACATATTCAATATGTGAACTCAAAGTGTAATATATAATGCTAATGTATTTACTGTCTAATTAAATGAAACATCTACTTGAATTATTCACACATACTATTCAGTACAGTAACAGAAAGCAATAGGTACGTGTAGAGTACATAAATATGAATGACTTTGCCAAAAACTGTAGATTTCTTCTCATTTTTGGCCAGTTCTAGCACTAAACTAATTATCATCATATGACTGCATAGTTCACAAGTGAGACCATGTCCTAAGCTGCATGCAACCTTGCTAATCCCAATAGTAGGGTGTTTTTTTTTTTGTCCACAGCAGATAAACCTGGTGTTCAGTTTGCCAGATAAACTTTCAGTCTGGGAGTATTAAAATTTCTTTTCTGCCCTGCCCACTCAGTTCCCACCAATAAAAAGAATTATTCCAAACACCTTCACATGAGCAGTGACTTTTATTGATTAGTAGAAGAAACTCTTCTTCCTCTACAGTTTTACAATTGTGTTTTCTCATTTTATTTCACCTAAGGGCCGTTTCTTGTATTTTAACTTGCAGAAGGAATTAGAATTAGATTAACAAGAATTAGAACACTGTGATTAATTAAAACGCATTAGAGAACTCCTGCTCCACACAGCTAGTGGTAAAATACACTATATTACAAAACAAAATTAATGAAGCCTCATGATTTCGATGTTATAGTTTTGAATGGTCATCACAGTTGAACTAAAACAAATCAATTTCAGAAAGATGGAAAAAAAATCAACCAAGAAATCTTGAATTCCAGTAACTGCCACAAACTAATATGAAGCTTAACAGTTCTACAAATAAAGACTCCTATTATAACATAAGCACATTTAGTTAAACACTCCTTTAAAAAGGGTTTTTTTGACATTTTTTAAGCATCTATATACTTGAATTGATTCTACTTCTCCACAATTTCTTCAAATAAAATACCTGGCTTTAGTCTGCATTCTGTGTTCTGCCTGAATCTACACTACATGGTAAGTGACTTTTTAAAGTAATTTAAAAGTAAATTCTCTAAAAGTAATTATTGCACAGTATGTAGTTGTTTTTGTGAGTGTTACTAACTAACAAGTTTAATAATTCACACTAGAGATGTGAAGACTGCAGGCATCCTTGGTACAGGTTTGTATTCTTACACATTTAATGTCTGGGGGCGAAGGAATCAAACAAGCTGAACTTTGGGAGAATTTTAGTTGCTCTAACAAATGCCAAGCAAAGCAAACACAAGTATGTAATGGAGGCACAATAGACGAGAAGCAAATAAGCCTGAGCTTGTTGTATTTCCCTTGGAGCTGCAAGGTGAAGTGTGTCAGCATGGAAAGTGTTACACACTCAGTAGAAGTAAGAAGTCTGATTTCTTAAACAGCTTCCATAAAGCCTGCGTAGTTGCTTTAGCACACATGGACACACACATATATACTTTCTCTCCAGCACACATTTTACCCTTCACTTTCACCATCTAGCAGTTTCCCTTTAAGCCATCCAGTTTGACTTCACTGGACAGTGCAAGATCAGATTTCTCGACAGACTCTCAGTTGTTTCATAAACTCTACATAGCTTTTTAGGATTGAAAAGTCTGCATTTCCTTTTGTTCCACTTACTTTCTAATTGTTTTTGCTTCTATCAACTGATAATCTGTTTCCTAGTTCTGTACTGAAACATTTACATTGCATATGTCGCAAAAAGTGAACGAGGATAAGGCCAAACAAAACTTTGCCTAAATCTTTACATAGATTCCTTGACTTCAAATGCTGCAACTTTTCCACCAGTGATGCAAATAGAGCCAACAAATCTAAAAATAAATAAGACTTAGAGGTTTACAGATATGTAGGCCCATTTATGGCAACCCAAAGTATAAAAGATACATAACATCTAAGTAACAATGACTTTTTGCACTGAGTAATATGATCCTTTGGTTG
>WAAE01013237.1:0-35795 GCA_013400495.1 Nicator chloris
AAATTTCTCCAAACTTAAAAAACCGCATATAATAAAAATACATAAAAAATTCCTATAATTCAATAACACAAAATATAATAAAAATAATATATTTTTCTGTTGTACAAATATCTCTCATTATGATCCTCAAATATAATTTGTCCAGAGCCGTATAGTCCAGAAAACTCAGGCCTGCCTTCTGAGTTCTTTAAGAGCTCAAATACCTTTTCTTGCTCTCATCTAGATAAGTCATATTTGTTAGATCTCTCTTCTCACTTTCACTAGACCGCTTGGGTAGATAAGGGATTATTTTTGCTTGATTGTTTGGTTTGATTTTTGTTTGTTTGCTTACTTTTGCAGAAGCAATTATAGCTGTGTACTCCAAAATATGTCAATCCAATTTCATGACAAAAACTAGTTCAATTATGTTAAAAGCAAAATCTCTTCTCTTGTAGTTCCAAAATTGTATCATGTAATTACTCTCAATATACTTTGTTTATGAATTGCTCATTTGGAAACAGTAAAAAATATTTACAAAATATTGCTATAACAAACATGTTTCCAGTATGATTAACATACTCCACTAATAGAAAGAAACAAACTTTGTAAGTGTTGTGTGAAATTAATTTGAGTTTAAATATGGAAAGGAATTTAGGCACTGCAGCATATTATTGTGGTTCCTCATTTTTAAGTCTATTTTTCAGATATATTCATTGTAGACTGAAATCCCAGTCATTTTTGGTGGACTATTAGCTTCCTAAATTAATTGATATATTTGAGACTGACTAGAGTCCTGAATGATGAGGCAATAGCTAGCCAGTAGTGAGAAGTATCTGTTCAGTGCCATTACTCTTCAGACAATACCAGTCCCCAGGGAGGCTGTTTTCTTCATGCATGATTAACAGTCCTTCTTCTAAAGATACAGAGAACAGCAAGAAGTGTTTTGTTTCCCTTTCAATTGAAGTTTATTGGAATATAGTAGATGTAGATTCAGTTTTAAACATACTTTTTTCTGGTGGATTTGGTTTTGTTTGGGTTTGTTTGTTTGTCATATCCCCTGTCCTCCAGTCAATAGATTATTGTGGAATAAAGATGCAATTTGAAAAGAGAGATGCAAAATATTTGTCTTGCTAAAAAGAGAAAAGCATGCATAATATACCCAATGATCTTATCTATCCACATATCAATTAATTCTGTCCTTCGTAGCATCTTAATTTGTTTGGTATAAGTGTTACGAAGATGTAGTTCTCTGCCTGCACATGAAAATGTATTTAATTAGACAGGTTTACTTTGCAATCCAGACACCAATGTCGTTTTAGACAAAATATCGTGTGATTTTGCTAAAAATTCAAGGGGTTCTTTATGTGAGGCGTTTTGTTCTTGTTTATTTATGCATGTGCCATAGCTTCTCCCACAATCCTTTAGATTTCAGAAAAATCCTTTGCAGAGCCCTTTCCAGAAAGGATTCTGTGAGAACTGACCCCCTATGTCAATTCAATAGATTTAGGTACACAAAATTAAGTAATTTGAAAATAGTTACCATTTAATAACTAAATTGGACATTGTAAATTTTGAATGGAGAGGTTTACGTAATATAATTGTGGCCCATATTTTTACATTAACTGAGAACAACAACAAAAAAAACCCCATGTAGAACATTCCTTAAAGTTTAAAATTCTGCTTCATTTCTTCTTGGATGCAATATGTTCAGTATTTCACCTATAATTAGTCTCTGTTTTTACATCCAGACCTCCAAGAACTTACTAGAAATTGTTCTTGCAAGTGATAGTTTTTTATTTGAACCAGTTAACCCATTTTAGCTCAAATGATTTTTTTCTTAGTGAAATAATTGGAGTGTCTACTTGACCTATTGTTGACTTCTGAAATCAAAATAGATGATAGTTTATTTGGCTGTGTCTACATAATAATACCAAAGACATTCTGGGGCAAAATATTTTTTATCTGGTGCCCTTAAGAAGCAAAATAAGCACTTGCAAGGTGTGTACATGACCCTGACAGATTCAAGGTTCTTGAATTTTTATTGTTGCTGAGAAGAATCAGTAATATGGGATTAGACATTATTTTAGTGATTATTTATCCAAAGAATGGTCAGCACTGCAACACAAAATTAATTTAAGATACTTCATCTGCTGTTGGATTATCTCTCCAGCTTTTATTTCTGTTAAGAAAATAATTAGGGCTATCTTTTCACAGATATGTACAGTATGTAAGCTTTTTGTTTCCTTTTCAGGGGTATTTTAATTCTTAAAAACTTGTTGGATATTGAAAAGAATATTTTTTCCAAATTTTGAATGCTACTGATACATGTTACCAAGATAAATTTATGTTCATTCCAATATATGAAACAAAATAATATTGATTACCTTTGTTAGATGGAAATTATTAAATTGTGAAATTATTAACCTCTGACATGAATGAGAGCTAAATGTGAATGCTATATTTCAAAGAGCACTGTAAGTTCACATGTTGAACTTAATAGCTCATTACCTAAGGAATATTGGGCTGGTTATTCTTGCCAAGAACTACATATAAATAGATACAATATGAAACATGACAAAATTAATACCTAGCATAAATCATTGCTTTATTGGACTAATATTACTGAAGAATAACTCAAGCCCACTATCCCTACAGTAATTCACATTCAATAAAACAATGTAATATTCATAAATTGGATTTCTAAGTTACAAGAGATTCAAAGAAAACAGGAACTCTGATAATGATGTTGTCTGACTGTCTTGCTCATTTAATTACAATGCAGCAATAATTTATCATAAGATTAATAAAATATGACAATTGGCATGTTTTTTTCTGGTGACACTGCTGGTTCTGCAAATGCCATATGTTCTTTGAATTTTATACTGTGTTGTCCTTAATTGTGTACTTGTAACCATAAACAGCATTTGTGTGTTATAATTAGTCCTGGTAAACAAACAAGCACATTAGATTATAGTTGGATAATTTTAATTACATAGATATATTTTATCTGCATTGCAGTGGCAGAGATAAGTCTCTTGTTATGTTCTTGTACATTCACCTCTTCTGATATAGAACACACTTCAGTGTGTGCTTCCCAAAATCTACTGTGGAAATTAGCTCCAGTATGCAGTCTTAGGAGTCTTGCTGGCATACAGGTTTGACTATTACAAGCTGATACATAGATGGATGGATCCAGGCTGGAAAGTAGCTATGTTTTATGGAGGCCTTTCTAAAGTAGTGACTGCATGAGTAACTGATAGGTGCAACCTGAAACAATGCTTCCCCTGAAATCCGATCACTGACAACACAATGGGATACTTTGCAGTCTTAATTTGGAGTTTATAAATTTGGCTTTGCCCAAACCCAATATCTGGATTTGGCATTTAGTGTCAAAAAATATACTTCTATCCCTTTTTGACTTTAAATCACTAGTATCACTGTGTTTTATTTATGTGCAGGTTTGCAGGGAGCATTTTGGACCGTTTGCATAACCAATCTCTTTAACCTCAAAGTTGTGTACAGAATCCAGTGTCTTCTGAATGGCCATATAGAAATCTCAAACCACAGTGAACAAAGCTTTCCACCATGTTTGTCCCTCATAAACTGTGTAATATAATAAACACTCTCTCAAAAAATATTGTCAGTACAATACTAGTACTAGTAAAGTAATCCACAATAATAGTGCAGAAGTTGAAAAGGTGAGAGAAATTAAAAATTTATCCCTCTCATTTCAGAACTTCAAAGTCATATCAACTTTGAGAGGATATGAGTTATTTTCACATTATTACCACACTTGTGGTATGTCTTCTAATACATTAAATATTGTTTTTCTTATTGGATATAAGCACCACTTCAAAAGAAGAAACCAAGAGAATTTATCTGCTTCAACCCAACATCTCAGTATAATCTCTAAGGCTTTTTCCTGAGAGGTCTGGGATGTTCCTTTTACCCTGTTGGTGTACAGGGTGGAGTAAACAAAGCTATTTGGCAGCCTGGGCTGCTCCTCTGGCTGCAAAGAAATCATGTAAAATAGAAACAAGGTAATAGTTTGTCTCCCAGCAGTTATGTAAAATTCAAAAAGTCACAAGTCTTGCCAATTGCTTGGAAATAACACTGCAACCATACTTTTTTTAGGTCTGTGGGATATACGTGCTGGTTTACTTAAAGGTTCCCAAGGAGGTCACACCAAGGTACTTCTGTGGAAATTCAGAGCTAGGAAGGCACATAGTGAGTTTAGGTGATCTATTTGCAGCACTTGTGAATCAAAAGGTTTGTACATACTTTAAAATCAAGATTCACTAGATAGTTACCCATGTGCTAGTCTGTAGTAAATGGGAACAATATGCCTGCATATAACAATGTGAGACCTGTGACATAGCCATGGTTCATAAGTCATGATTCTGCTAGAACTTGTAGCTGGACAAAAATCAGTAGAACTGGTTTTAGTAGAATTCAAAAGAACCAGTAGTAGCCCTTCAGGTGGAGGGCACACAGTGACAAACTCTACTGTACATTTCAAGTGTTTGAAAGAGCTTCTGCTCAAGAGATCTCTCTGATTATACCTGTTGAGTTCCACCTACATGGAGGTCTTATTTTCTTTTATAGCTAAATGTCTTGCTATGAAGATTTTTCTTGTCAGGGTAATACTTTTTTGTGTATTTTTTGAGGGGACATAAGATGCAACTTTCTGAGAAATCATAACAGAAAAAGACAAGAAAAGTTTGAAATGAAGTGAAAAGGAAAGTCATTATTTCTAATGATCCCTTTATTCTGTATAAAACCATATTGACTGGCCTATAAATCAGGCAGATTCTCTCACTACTGGATGATATTCTCAGGACATATGTGTATAAATAAATGGTTATAACTTCTTTATATATTCCAACATACTATTCACCAAATTATTATTCAGGGAAACTTATTGGCAAAGTAGTTGCCAAAATGGTTTCTTTTTTTAAGCTCTGACAAAAGCAGTAAAAGGGACTATGTTTTCAGTGAAATATGCAGAAAGTATATTTTTATTATGCGCCATCAAAATATTGATATTTTGGGCCTTATTTCCAAGTCAAAATTATCTGACAATTTGATAAAGGAACTGCTTTTATACTTAGTTTTCCAGAAATAGAAAGAAATAATAGAAAGTCACAGAAATTTAAATTCACATATTCCAATGAGTTTGGTTTTGAGTACACGTACTTACTTACCTTCTTAGAAATATTAAAATGATAATGATTTGCATCAGTATTCTGCAGCTGGAAATGACTGCATGATCAAGAGCACTATAGAATTGAACCCCTCTCTGTTTTACTAATACATTTTTTCAGGCTGTACGTAGTTATGTTGATTTCTAAGCATTTTCAAGTACTCTGCTTTTGTTTAACGTAAGTCTTTCAACTCTAAATGAGTTCTCATATCCTCCTTGATAGTTCTTAGAAACAAATTTCCATTTTTAGGTATAGTGTTTTATATAATGACAAGTTTGATTTTAATCATTGAGAGCAGATGCAGTTATTACTGAAAATAATAATACCTTTTCTTGATAGAATTGCCTCTTATTTTTTCCCCTTTATTAATATTAATGATGTTAATAATGTATTAGTCAACAATTAGAAGACCAAAATCTATTACGACAAAACTTGGAACACTTCCCTACATTTTGTAGGACTATATACAATAAAGCTGTTTTTTGAAAAATGTGATCTTAAAATTTACATTAAATAAAAATTATTTTCTTTTCTTTGTATTTCATTATCATTATATCAACCTTATTCTTCTCATACATTATTTCTAAAAATAATTAGTGACTAAGAAAGGACTGTATCTCTGAGGCTATCAAAAACTGGATGAACTCCTCCTTGGTGAAAGTATCTAGTTTTCTGTACTCCTAAAGACTGCAAAGTTTCATGAAGAGTTTTTGTATTTCTTGTATTTTCATTTATGATAATAAATGCAATATGTAAATTTTCTCCCTCTGCTTTTATTTATCCTTTCAGAGTGCTTACATTTAAAATTAGTCTGCTGCATTATTGTGTTACATTTGCATACCACTCATCTGATTTTAGAAGATGCAGTTCTCATTGACTTAGATTTGTGAAATAAAGACTTTTTTTGTTAGTCTTTTTACAGTAATTTATGTTTTGAAATAAAGAACATGTAATTATTTTAAGGAGACATATGTCATCTTTGGAATAAAAGATAGAAGGGAATTGGGAAAGCTATACTATTATATTATGCCTGAATGTATTTTCTCATATGGTTCTATCAGATAATATTGCTACAATTTACTGGACTCAAATGACCTTAAAGATAATTTCTAACCTAAAGGGTTCTATGAGCCCGTGATTGTGTATGAATCCATATGCATATGTGTGTGCATATGTATACATTAAAACATTAAAAAAGTGTGTCATTAGTGGTGAGTTTTTACGTTGACTAGTTTTCAGTCTTAATATTTATCTGGAAATATTTTAAGATATTTTTAATATCTGGAATCTTTTAAGTAAGGCTTTTGCATTAGCAGTAAAATTCATGAAATAGTGACTGAGAAGCATAGGTACTCAAATCTCTGCTTATCTCTAGGCATTCTTTGTTCTCAAGTAGTAAAAGGATGAGTGATGAGAATGACAGTTCTGTAGCACTAGTCAGCCTAGTAAGGCTGGGGTCCTTATTCAAGAACTTTTGGAGGGCTGAGCTTTAAGTATGTGACAGCTGTCTGTATGGCTCCAGGGTGCAGTCATTTAGAATTTACATAAGCATTGTAAATTTTGCAGTAAATGAGCTTCCATACTGATACTCCAGAAATGGTCTTCATTTGTAGTCAAATTGAGTGCCAAAAGTTTGCCATAGAAATACAGTTTAATTTGAATAATTAAATGGTGCTGGAAAAATGAACCAATTAACAAAATCTCAGAATTTTTTTTTCTAACTACTTTCAGCAAAATTTCATGCTAGGTATAAGTTAGCAAAAGAAGTTAAAAAATAAAGATCAAGGAGGAGAAGAGTTAAGGCCTTTTTTATTCTCTGATATGTCCTGCAAGTTGTTCTTTGTATTTGTAAGAAAACATTAATTTTTTTCTGGGACTAATTTAAATTATTTATTATAATTAACAAAATGCAAGAGGGGGACAGAAATTTTCCTCTTTTCTGCATAAGAGAGATATACATGTCTAATTTCCATTGTCAGTGATCAAGAATGGAATCAAAATTATTATTTCAATTTGTTTTCAGAGGTGCTCTCATTTAAAATCAGTAATAATATTTCCAGGTTAAAAACGTACTCATTTAATATACTGAGTCCCTAGGGGTAGGGGACATTTACATGGCAGCTCTTGAGTGATTTCACTTGCTAATTCTGCCAGTAAAATCAGATGATGTCCCAAATGGGGAGAACTAATTAAAAATTAGATGTCTTCCTGCCTTTTTCACTTCGAGTAAAACCCCAGAACTAGAATGTCACTGTCACTCTGTAGGGAGGATTTCTCAAATCTCTTTTCTTTAGGGCTGGTGAGCTTCTGGAAATGTAAAATTAACATCTTCAATTCATAGTTTAAATCCTCATGATATAAATAAGGGGTTTACACAAAGATGACGAAAATTCTATATGCTCATGTGTCTTAAAGTTCTCTAGGAAACAGATGTGTCAGAAAGACAGCAAGTAGAGAGGAAAGCACTGTGAAACTACTTCACATAGAACACTTCAGTTTTTCCTTAACAGATAGACATCTTTATACAATGCATATGAAGCTGCAGCTGACAGGAAGGGTTTCTTAAACTTTTTGGCAGGTGCAGAATATTTGTTGACTGTTTAATTGACTTTATACATAATCTCTGTAGAAGGTGGCCTCCAATGCTAAGAAGGCACTTTATATTTCATTGTTTTGTTCACTATCATGGCCTCAAGCTAATTCATGCATAAAGTCCCAGCTGGAATCTAAATAAATGTAAAAAGAACCTGACAGCCGTTTACAGCTTCTCTAAGCCAAACATCAAAAAGTAAAGAAAGACAGATACGATAGAAACAGAACAAAACCAACCATTAGCAGCAAGAAAGGACACTTTTGCAAATTTTGCAACCTGCTTGCTTTGTTTTCATTTTGAGTTTGATGTTCACAAAATTATAAGCAAGAAGTGCATAAACAAGGTGATTATGTATACTAAAACAGAAACATTATACCAAGAATATATTTAGTAGTTATGCTCTAATCAAATCCTAAGATTTTTTCCCTTTTACTTTTTCTAATGTCTTACTTATAAAACACATATATACAAACCCCATCTGATATGCTTGAAAAGTTTAAAAAATGTCATTTAGAACTGCATTTGTCCAGCTCAATCTTATCCCTGAAAACAGCCAAGACATTTCTCTCAAGTATTTGCAAAGTAATGATATTAGTAACCTTAACAATACACAATCTTCTCTCCTGGCTTTAGCTCTGATTGCCAATACTTTGCTCTAAAGCACCTTTTTGGACTGACTCAAAAGGTGAAAATTTGTTGCTTTAAAGAGAGTTATGTGTTCTGAAGAAAAAGGAAAAAAACCCACAACCCAATCCTTCCTTTTCAGATCAGGAAGTAGCTAGTTTACAAGTGAATAAAAGCAGTAAACTTGCCTACTACAAGGAAAAAGTCAGTATTTCACATGTAGGAGAAACAATGAAAATCATCCTCCACTAAGAAAGTCTTAAATCTTAGCAGCAAAGTATGAGACTGAACTCTCAAAAAAGTGAGGAGGGAAGGAAAAAATGAGAGGAAGATCTGATGTTAAATGTTCATGTATTGTACCTAAATGACAGGTTTGGGTATCTGGGAGCTGCCAGGTGCTCCGAAAGGAGGAGATCCTGAGGGTTCAGTTGACGCTGTTGTAAATATTCCATTGCACCCCAAACTGCAGCCAGGCAGGGGAGCCCTGTGGTTTTCATTTTGCAACTGAGGCCAAAGTTTCAGCTGCAGTGCTGTGAGCTTTCACATGGGAGCTGAGCAGATAAATATGTAAACATATCCTCACAACATTGTCAGGAGATTTGTAAATATCTGCACCTGTGAAAACAAGAAGTGTTGATTCTAATTAACCAATCATAGTGATGGGGCGGTGATTGAATTGACCAATTATGTCTAGCTGTCTGGAAACTTTTAAATAAGGTCCTGATTTTGAATCAAGTCAGATCTCTCGGTCAAAAGAACAAGTCAGAGTCCATGTGTTTTTAACGTAGCAAGAGCGACAGAGCCCCATGTGCTCTGACTCCCATGTTTTTAGGAAAGGGGGAGAGCCACGAAGCACAGAATACACACTGGGGAGAACACTTTGGGAGATGTATGTGTAGAGGTATACAAGGAAACGTGCCGAGGAGAGGCAGGTGGGGAGACACATGGGGATAGATTTGTGTAGGTGGGTGGGACTGGATGCTTGCGGAGACACGTGCAGAGGCTGGGCAAGGTGCTGGTGGAGACGTGTAGAAACACAGACATGGGTGAGGAAAGAGATTCCTGGGGTGCACAAGGAGAGGGCCCGACACAGGACTGATGGGACTGCAGAAAAAGGCATGAAGGTGACACCCACAGGAGCCCACAGTCCAGCTCCCTGGTCACACACCACACAGCTGTGACTGCTGCTTTGACCCATCTGACATTCCTCCCTTGAGACAGCAACGTTATGTAACTTTTAAAAGTGCACATGTGTCTGAGATTAAAGTTGTTTTTATCTGCCAATGTCATCTCAAACAGTGAAGTTTGGGAGATTTGATTCACTAACTCTATTGACACTATGGCTTTTTATTACCAGATAGCATGTGGTTATCAACCCCTCCATCACTGTCACACAAATCCCAAAAGCAAGAAAAACCCAACCCAAACCAAACCAAAATACATAGGGGTGCATGTTGAATATTTTGGTCATGATTTACAAAGGGACTTTTTTGAACAACCCTATTCTCAGTGTGTAATTCTGTCCCTTCAGATTTGGAAATCAAGGAGCATTCTGACTGAAAAGTAGAGTGCAAAGAAAAAAGTCTGATGAACCATATCTAAAAATTGCAAATTTCTTTCACTCCAAAACAGATATTGAATAAAATACATCTCAAAATGGCATTCAAAATTACTCTTAGAATAACAAAATGCAAAAATAATTAACATATCCTATCCAACTGCAGTATTTTAATATGAGTCATCACAGGGGAGTTGATTAATATTTCTTTTGACACTAGACCATAGCTAAAGGCATACCAGTGTAACCCAGGAAAAAAAAAAAAGTTACATGTCTCCTTTAATTTACTGGTGTCCTGTGTATCTTAAATACTTGATTTTATGTGTTCTTTTATTCTACATACTCTGTTACAGAACTTTAGTTTGATTTCAGTGTAACAGAATAGGATGGAAAACCAATGTAGCCTACCTAAAATATTTTCCTAGAAGATAGATTATTTTCATTTTTAAAAGCGTAATTATACATAAAACCTGGATAACTACATTATTTATTATTATTTAGAAATTAATCATATATTATAGAAGAACATAATCTTTGATTTTATGCATTAATATTTGAAACAATCTAAATCCATTTGCCAGCTTTATTCAAAAACAGCAGAAAGCATTTACCAATATTTCACCCAAAATATTTTGTTAAAGAGAATTCATATTAAGTTCTTATGAGTATTTGGTTAAATGTTTTACAAGATTTACAAAAATAAAATTAATGCTTTCATAAGTGTTATTTTACTCCAGTGAAAGCTCCAGTTCTCGAGCATTCTTAACATTTTAAATTTATTCCAACAAGTGCTAAGGACATGACTACCAACAGTCATAAAATGCTTTTCAAAATTAGAAAAGTGATGAAGAGCAACAAATGGATGCCCACTCATCCATTTTTAAACATTTAATATCTTGACTTTTCTGAAATAATGTTTTAACACAGGCCCCAGGCTGAATAACAGTACATAAGGATGTTTCTTCTTTATCAGTTATGTATTAAAAGAGTCTGCCTGCAAAACAGATTTTATTTTCCAGCTCTCAGCTATTCCATATCAGACACTATCATGGACTGCTGCTTTATCCCATAAAAAGGGAAGTGGAATGGATATCAAGGCAGCAGTCAGGATGATGTGTTCTTTAAACATGCTGTAGTCTGTCTACCCTAGCAGGTTTATTCCTAAATGGACCCTCTGCTTGATCTTGTGTTTATTAAATCCATTAGGAAGGATTACACTGAATCTATCCTGCATAACCTTCCAAGTCTGCATGAATAAGGACAGAGATTATTAAAATGTGACTTTTTAACTCATGCTCTGTAGCTCATAATTGTAAAATTAGTGGAGGAAGTGACTTAGGATCTTAGTTCTGCATCCTCAGGCAGAGTAGTGAAATAAATGAATGGAAGCCATATGCTTCTTAGAAATGCTATGTAACAGATGTAACACTGGGAGAGACAGTGCAGGAATTGAAAAGGGAATGAAGTTACATTTAGGGAAGATAATATTTCTAATAATGTTAGACTTTTAGTTTTATATTTACTAATGTTTATTATTTCTCTATGGTTTCACATTAATAAAATAGGAAAATATCATTCAATGCTTCTCTTTCTACCCTAATTTCTTTGGAGACCTGAACAAGACCTGAATATTATATAAGGGAATAATGAGATGAACTTCCAAAATACAGTAATATAAATGGGACAAAATTTAGTGGGGTCATGTGTATAGGAACTTACAGACTGAGTTTCTACTAGATTGACTGAAAGCTAATCAGTAGAATATTATTTCCCTGACCATGACTGTACTCTGTCAAATTAATACAGATTTGGTAAAAAGGAAGGGAAAGTGTAAAAAGTAGCATACCTGCTACTCCCAGTAGATATAAAAATTATCATACAAAGGTTTAGAAAAGGGAATAGAACAGAATATCCTATTTCAGTTGAAAGGTCTCTTCACCAGTCATCCAGTCTAACTCCCTGACAACTGCTACTGAACAGAAGTTATTAAGGGCATTGTTTAAGTGCTTCTTAAACACTGACACTCTTGGGGCATCAGCCACCTCTCTAGGAAGCCTGTCCCAGTGTTTGACCACTCTCTTGATAAAGAAATGCTTCCTATCATTAGATNCAGATTTGGTAAAAAGGAAGGGAAAGTGTAAAAAGTAGCATACCTGCTACTCCCAGTAGATATAAAAATTATCATACAAAGGTTTAGAAAAGGGAATAGAACAGAATATCCTATTTCAGTTGAAAGGTCTCTTCACCAGTCATCCAGTCCAACTCCCTGACAACTGCTACTGAACAGAAGTTATTAAGGGCATTGTTTAAGTCCTTCTTAAACACTGACACTCTTGGGGCATCAGCCACCTCTCTAGGAAGCCTGTCCCAGTGTTTGACCACTCTCTTGATAAAGAAATGCTTCCTATCATTAGATACAAAGGAGAAGAGCCCAGCACCTCCCTCTCCCTCTCCTCAGGAAGCTGTAAGGAGCAATGAGGTCACTCCTCAGCCTCCTTTTCTCTGAACTATACAAAGTCCTCAGCCGCTCCTCAGAGGACGTTCCTTCCGACTCCTCTGGATGCTTTGGACTACCTTAACGCTGTGTGGCCCAGAACTGCACACAGCACTCCAGAGTGGGGCCGCAGCAATGCTGAACACGGGATGATGGATAACCACCTCTTTGGACTGGCTGCTTATGCTTTGCCCGATGGACCCCAGGATGCATTTTGTCACCTTGGCTGCCAGGGCACACTGCCAGCTCCTATTGAACCTGCTGTAAATGGCCCCCCAGATCCTTTCATTCAGGGCTGCTTTCAAGCCAGTCTTCTCTCAATGTATACTTATACCCCAAGAAAGATGACTTGACTGATTAAGAGACTATAAAAGTTATGTTTAGGAGTAGCAGCTACTAACAAGTGTTAAAATCAATAAAATGAAGCTTGAAAATACAGCAGAGCATAAAAATAAGGGTTATTTAGGTATGGGATAAATGTTGGTGCAAGAACAAATAGGCATAAAATGGCTATGAATAAAGTTAACATCTAAATTTGGGCTTTCATTTAATAGCAGAATTGCTAAGAAAAAAAATGGCCTATTTTATAGTGGCACTTGTCTCAGTGTAAAAAGGTCAGGTGCTGTGGGAATGGCCCTGCCCATGAGGGCCCATGGCCCATGCCAGGGTCACCCAGGGCTCCAGCTCAGCTCAGGGAGCAGCTCTGCTCTTTGCTGCTACCTGACATACACGACCACATGACCAGAATGTGTATGATCCAATCCTTTAGTCACATGTGAAACATCTCCTGCCTATCCTCTGTATGCACAAGAGATTTTCACACGTGTCCATTTCTGGATCTGCATGAACACTTTATAGTGACTGTTTACAGGGATCTTATTTACTCAGAGGTTGATCAGTTCTGCACATGAACCATTTGGAGTTTCAGAAAAGGTCAGGTTTTTCACTCAAGGTGTTAGTCAATACTTTGCACATACAGACTAAAACAGACAACATATTTCACCTGGGAAAATCTTAGGGAGAGTTTGAAATTCTGACCTGGAGAGGTCCTCTGCAAATTAGTCAAAGGCTGTGTTGGGAAGATGTCTAAGATTTCAGTAATAAACTTCTCTCCAGTCAGTCTATTATCTCAACTATGCAGATAGCTTCACAGGGAATTTCTGGACCACCCCAAGAACTAATGACTTAAGTGCATTGGGTGTGCACAAAAGCTCAGAACTCATACCCTGTTATACAGCAATTAAAGCTGAAGAACAAATTTGAGTCCAACTTGCAAATTATATTTCATACCTTTTCACAAACGAGAGAAACTCACAAATGCAGTCTTCTGCTGATGCTGTGGACATGAGAATAGCAGAAAGGTAACAGCTTAACTGTTATCTGAATATATCATATATACAATTGAATACATCTCCTCATTGTAGCTAAAAACAAGATTGAAAAATAAGACAGGAGAAATGTCTACCTGCCTTGAGGCTTCCAGGTCTGCAAGGACAAGGCTTGTTTTGACCAAAAGCTGAAATCCCACTCTACTGAGAACAGTTCCCTCAAATAAATCTGATTCCCTATTGCAAGGCATTCTTGGTCATCCTCATTAATATGAAACTTGACATAAAATTACACTAGTATAATTTGTAGTTGTCTATCTTAAAAAAAGACCCCTATGCCTCGCAATCCATTGAGTTATTACCACCTCTCCAGATTTACAATGGCAATATGCACAGTAATGGTTTTGTTTCAAACAGAAATCATTTGGAGCACATTATTCAGCAACATGAATTCAATCACATAAATATTTAAAGATGGGCATTTATTATAGGTATGAGTTAATGAGTATAGTATAATTAAGGAGCTGTTTTATTTTTATTTTATATTTAGATGCTAGACGATATCTTGCTTCTCAGCTGAACTCCTAAAACATACACATGCAATTTTAATTTTAAACTTCTCCCAATAGATTAGTTTTAAATGTCAGTGTTCCAGACTCTAGCCAAATGCAGCAAATGAAAATATGATAATAAGAGATGTGATGGCTGTACAGCATCTATAATGCATTAATTGACATCACCTTGTAATGTTTCTTACATGCAATATCTAAGGAGGATTCGGAGACTTTGTAGTTCCTCTCAGTTGCTAATTGTTAAACTCATAATGATTATTATTTCCCCATGTTATATTTTCCCCACGATTCTTTTCCTTGAAGGTTCCATAGTACATAAACCATATTTCTGTGATCCTGTAAAGTACACTTCTCATATTCATTGTAGGAAATTTGAGAGAGACCTCAGGGCGATCCTTTGGCTCACAATGACCATTCCTACTTCCCCATTAGTTTCTGTTGGGATGTGATTCTGTTGCCTAAAAATAGAGATCTCAGTTTAGGCTAGTGCTTTTTCAAAACTGCATTTAAGAATGAGACAGCTGCCTAAAGGCAAACATCCTACTTCCCTATTTACACAATGGACGATATTATAGATAGACAGCCTTCAGCTGGAGTCATTCAGGTGACTCAGCTTTATCAAGATGACAATACAACAATATGAAGGAAAAGTGCTGCAGGGCATCAACCTCCTCCTGCTCATTCTCTCCACATTTCTGCTCAGTCTTGCTCCTTCTTCAAAACATCATTACTCTGCTTTGTAAAAACCACAAACCTTGGATGTTTATTTTTCCTTCTCTGTTAGCAAGACCTGTTTCCCCTAACCCCAGAGGAAGTATCTAGAAAGTAGAAGATTCAATTTTCATGGACCAAAAGCTGTTGTGTCTCTAAGACAATTCTGAGAGAAGAGTCACAGCTTCTAGTCTTACAGAAGCAGAAAGTTTGCAAAACCCAGCACACCTGGACACCTTAGTTCCCATCTGTCACAGCCAAAACCAATTAGGCAGATCATGCAGATACCACATATGTTCACCCAATAACTATTGCCGTTGCTATATGTAGTGCAGAGTGCTTCATGATTTACATGCTTAACTTCTTGCTCTAAGAGTCCACAGATGCTGGCAGCTGAAAATTGCTCTGTCACTGAGTAGCATGTAGGATGGTAGTGTTTTCCCACTTTGCCCTGTAGGGTGGAAGAAGACCTTTAATATAAGACACTGACTGGAGGAGAGGGGCTAACTAGGTGTAGATGGGATTGTCAAAGAAAAACATATAGAGGATGTTCTGAGTGGGCCTGGGAAGATGTACAAACCCAGTTTTCTCTTTCTTCACTGTCATCACATTGTATACAGGATAAGAATATGGGAGTCAGAAGTACTGCATGCAATAAATGCCTTCACTGCAAACACATATTGCAAGAATCCAGTACGGACAGATTTCTACAAGGACACAATCTCTTCACAGACCTGACAGCAGTGCCTGACCTTTCCTATAGTGGTGTCAGCATTCATCTGACCAGGTAAACTGCTCAAGCTCCATGGACAATCAGTAATACGGACCAAGGTCTCAGTGGCACATGATCGTGGATGGCTGCCCACAAGCCATAAGAAGCCAGCACTGATTCATCTAGCCTAAGCAGGAAGTGTTTGCTTCAGATAGTACCATAAGTCCTTCATCATCAGCCCGAGTTTATGAGTTCACTTTCTCTTGCAGCAAAACCAGTCAAAATCTATAGTAACAGAAGTTACAGGTTTATTTAAATAGACAAGAAGTAGAAGTCAGAGGCTCAGACACAAGACTAAAAAAAATCCAACTGTCACTGACATAAATCCCAATTAATGCCATTTCTTTCAGTAGCTATTAGTAATTGAGTCCATATCCCTCCAACATGTGGAATACCTAAGGAATAAAAAAAGGTTTATGACAGATTTAATATTTCTATAGCTTTTATCCTCCTCCTCACAATCCTTTCCACACCATTAGTCTAAATTTTTGGAGTCTGATAGTTGAACAGTATTGTGTCTTGTTCTGATCCCTGCCTTCAGTTGCCAAATTCAATCTTGTACAATATAAAAATGGAGAAATTTTCAAATTAAATTTCCTTACACTATTAGTGAGTACACTGAAAGGACATCTGAGATAATGTTGGAGGTTAGATCTGTTTGTTTTTTACTTGTAGAAATTTTTTCCCATAACTTGCTAGGATATTAACTGCCGGTACTTAATGGCTGCTTGAACGGAACAAAAGAGGTGGCCAAAGTGGGGAGAGAAGTGAACAATGGGCTACCCTTCTTTTGTTCTCTGCGAGTTTCCCTCGGGGAAAAAGTTAACATGAGTTTTGGGGGGCAGGAAAAGGACAGGGCTGGGGGAAGTTGGGGTCTCTTGCTCAGCACTGGACGCGGAGGAGGGCGAGGCTGTTTTGCTTGCTGTGAGAGGAGCTCGCTGTCACCACGGATTCTGGCCCTGGGAAGCTACCACCATCTGCTCGTGTGCCCAGGAGCTCTGAGCTCGCCTCCTCCTGCCCTGCTGGAGCCGGGCCAGCCCTGTCCCGCCGCCCCTTCTTGGTACAGTGGCCCCGCACCCCCCCTGCCCTGCCGGGACATCCCGCCCCTGCCCACCAAAGAGACTTCTGCCGCTCCAGCCACCACCGCAGAGCTTCTGATCTGTCTCATCCACCAGCCCGGGATTTTCCACCGTTCCAGCTCTGCTCCTGGAGGTCCCACTCGAGCGCCAAGATCAGACTTACCTGGGCTTTGCTTCACAAAGCCCTCGAGGTTCCTGGTTCTGTTTAGTAGTTAATGCTGTAGTTGTTGTTGTTTGTTTTGTTATACATACTAGTAAAGAACTGTTATTCATACCCCCAATACCTCTTCCTAAGAGCCCTTTAATTTTCTAAATGACAATAGTTTGGAAGGAGAGAGTTTGAATTCTCAAGGCCCTACCCTCCCCAGCAGACACCTGACTGTCAAACCAAGACAGATGAGAACCATAGGAGTCACGTACTGCGAGGGAAGTGGTTGCAGCTGGATGGGAGCTCTCTGTGCTTTATAACTGTTCATTCAAGGAACCATTCCCATGCCTGTACAAAACTGTACTTCAAAGCATTAAAACTGTAGTTGAATGTATAAGGGAACTACATATGGCCTTTGTCAAAAGGCAGTCAAAGTGAGGTATAAGACTTCATACTTGTTTGGAAGCAGGTGATTTTACACTGTCTTGGCTAAGTTACTTCTGTTGGTTCTGTTGCTAGGCTCCAGATGTAAGTATAAATCAACATAAAGAGATAATTTTCATAGTATTCTATGGCATAATACAGTATCTATATCCAGATATATATGCTTGAAGAAAATTTTGCAATATTTTCCACAAATTCAGCTTTTGATATAATTATTAAAATTGAAACAAGTTAAAAGCGTCTTTAATTTCCAGCCTATTGTAAATACCTTAGTCTGTGTTGTAGAGCAATTCCAGTTTCCAGAACTCCACAGCTCTTCATTTATGGAACTTGTATCAATGAGGAAAAAAAGCTGGATGGACAGCATTAAAAATGACCTTATTATTATCTCTCAAAAATTTCTTTTCTAAAAAGCATGCAACAATAACTAAATAGCTCACCAGGAAATTTGAGCGAAGAGTGGATGGATTTTTTTATTTAGATCCTTCAGTCTACAACTGTCATTACACAAACCCTTTTCTCCCTCTTTTTTTTTTTCTTTTTCTTTTTTAATTCATTCATGTCTGGCATCATCTTAAGCTGTAGACATGCACAGACCACAATGGCATCTTTGCTCTTCTATTAATAATCTGTGAACAAATGAAAAGACATGAAAAATTCACAAAAATAAGTTTAATAAATGGATCCCTTTAAATGCAGATTTTTCTTTCACATATCTCTCCCGCTCCTTGATTATCTGTTTTTCCTTTGTAGAGCCTTTTGCCAATCTGTACGCAGGGATTGATACCAGAGGAAGGTTGCTAAGCAACTTAAAATGAAAATCATATAGTGGACTATCAGGCATTTCTAATGAAGCCTTCTTGAGCCATACCTTAGTCTTCACACCTCATAAGTAAGCCTGGGATTATGAACGGGTGTAACAGATAGGAATTGGTTTCCAATTAGTATACCCGAGTGTACAGAGAAGCAGCATGCCAGAAGGAAAGCTGTTAACGAGAGCAAGATACACACTTAGTATTCAAGGGCATCAGACAGAGAAATCAAGCAATGACCAGCCAGAGAGGTTTATTGAATGCACAGTTGTGCAAGCTGCCTAAGCTTCAAGTAAAGAGTCTAAAAGGAAATGGAATGGTAAACAACATCAGCAGTGAAGCCTTTGGTTGCATCTACATTTTTAAATAAAGCTCCTAGAAATGCTCCTGGACACTATTTCGTATTCTGCTAGTCTACTGGAAAGGTCCCTGAAAAGCTTGTGCCAGTTACAGTCTCCCAAAGCATTTCTTAGCATAGTTAGGAGTTAAAACTGACTACGGATGACCCTCAAAAGGCACTGTGGATGTATTCATGATGTCCTGCAGCATAAGGGAGTTTAATAGTTTAATAGTATTAATGCAGGTTTTTCCACAGAGTTGTCCTCAGCAGTAGACAAAACTCTGATTCATATTAATTTGTTAGCATAGGCTGAGCTTGTAAGGATTGACCTGTGCTTTTTCAACCTTGACAAATTTCTTCATCTCTAGATCCTGATACTTTACCCAAATGTTCTGATTTGCATTTTTATACTTTCTTATGTGGCATTCAGAAACTTTTGCTCAAAACTTAAAACTGTAGTTTTCTGAGAATTATTTTCTGAGTACAAGTGATACATATATGCAGTTTACCAGACTGTCTATATCTGCTGCTTTACAATATAAAAATAGCTATTTTAATAATTCACCACCTGAATTTCAATTACTGAAAAAATTTATTACCCAGTTATATTATTCTGTGTATTTCCTTCTCTTTGCCATGTTACTTTGACAATTATGAGTATGCACAATGGCTATTGTGTTCCCATGGTGAGACATCAAATGTGCAGGCTTTTATAATTTTGTCACTGATTAAATAATACATAATTGCCACAGGAAACTTGCAGGACGTCTCTCAGTGTCACTGCTTCTGTTTAGTTTCCTTGCTCTTATAAATCTTTCCCTGTCTTCCTACTTACACTCTGAGTAACCAATTTCTGGTTTTCTTTCCTATCTGGCTTTACCAATCTTTCTCTGAATTGGATGATTTTTAGTTAAGCCATGCAAAGTTAAATAATTGTAACAGGTAGAGTACTAAATTCAAAAACCTAATATATTTTGGGGGTTTTATTGACTGAAAAGATAAGTCTTCAAATCTTCCTATGTGAAGAATATCTTGTGAATATCTTGAAAAATATCTGTGTGCAGGTATTTTGCACACAGCTAATGCTATCTTCATTGCTTTGGCAAATTTTACAGAACTTCAGCATTGTGTGTTTTGCAGTTTATAGGGAGGGGTTTCTAGATGTTGAGAGTGGGCTTCCTCTCACTGAACTTTAGACATCTGAAATTCATCTAGGTTTCCTAAATGGTTAATAGAAACTCAAATACCTGTTCAGAACTGGAGTTGAGATTCATCTTACCATTTGTCTTTAAAAGGGGTATCTAGGAGTGAAACCTATTATAGGAATTCTGTTCAGTACAGCCAATGAAGTCTAGAGAGTTGATAATTTTATTCTGTAATATATATCCACAGAGTCTGAAGGGCTCTCCATGCTCCAGTGCCTACAAGTCTTCTCCATTATCCCAATCCCTGAGTTGAATCTTCACAGAAAAGTTTTCTCAAGGTGACCTTTACCAAAAGTTTCAATGTTAAGTGGAACAAATTAATTACATTTCTGTCAATTTAATATAAAGGGACCCTAAAGATTAAATACATTTACTTAGGTGAGAGAAATCATACTCTTTGCAGATGGCATGAATTGCACAGTATTGATAGCAGAAAGAAATAAAAAATCATGCAAGTAAATGTGCAATGCAGTCAGCAGAACTTAAAGAAAATCAGTGAAAAAATATTTGCTTTATATGTAAGATGAATCTGAGATATATGTATCTTAGACTCCTTAATTACGTTTTTCATTCACATGTAAAATATGAACAAGGATAAGATTAAAATTCTTTAAAATATAAAGAATTAATGGCTTTTAGTATTAGAGTATTTCTTTACAGACATGTACCCTGTGGATACATGTTTAGCCACCTATTAGATTCCCATTGGCAATTTTTGCATTTTTAATAGCCTTTACAATCTATAATTTAATACTTTTTGGATTTTTTTTTGCACTAATATTTGCATAAGCTTTTTCTTTGGAACACTGGAAAAAATTTACAGAAATGGTCCAATTGACTGCTCTGTCATTTGTACAATATTATAAAGCATTTATAGTGTTATATATAGAAGACAAACTCACTAAATAAAGGAGTATTCCCATTGTACTTGTCCACTATTTCTCCCACCATTGATCAAAGATAATTTTGAATTGTTTCCAGAATCCTGGAACACACTCAATTTATCAAACCAGAGCTTCTCATCAGACTTTTGAGAGCAACATGCTCATATGTTTATTTCTGCCATCTTGGATGAAGGGCATTTACTCCACTATTAGAATTTAGACTTGAAAAAGTGCATCTACGATCTAGTTCTTCTTTCTGGTGAACTTTGTAATGCTCTGATACTGAGTGTTCTAGATTTTGGTTTCCAGTATTCTTCAGAAAAGTCAAAATACTTAGAAAAAAATTGCCACATTTACAAAGCAATGTGAAGAATTCTGCTGTAAATAAATGGTTCGTCCCAAGTATCTAGAAACAAAGGTGTACAATGATTACTTGGTCACATCCGAAGAGGGTGAGAATTTTAATTTCAGTGAATTTATCCCTACTATTCTAGATTATAGTATCCTATGGAAACCAGATTTTCTGAAACACCATTATCTTTAATAGGGTATCCACCAAATCAAATCATATTTATAGCTATGAAAACAAAAATGCCTAGCTAGTAACTTGTACTTATATTCCAAGGTTGAAACACTCCCTTCAGTGAATTAGCTTATTAAAAAAACTGACATTAAAAATGTGTTTCCAGATAGTTTTTTCATGTTGCATTTTAGGCAGTAACTTCTATATAAACTGTTGTAAATTTTATATACTTCCCAAATCAAAACTTAAATATCTCCCAGTAGGGTAATTAACAACATAAGTAATAAATATATCTTGTGTTAGGAACAAAGTAAAAAAAACCAAAACCATAAACCAAAAGAACCAAAACCTAAAAACTCAAACTCACAAACACACTACTAAATGAAATGTTATTCAGTTGCCACTTTTTCACTTATCTTCCGCAATGTAAAGGTAGATCTTGGCAGTTTAAGGAGTAGAAAGTATCCAAGTCTATCTGAAACCATGTTGCTTCTGAAAATATTTTGGTCTGAATATTGTTTCTAGTATTGTTTTCTGTTCTAAGCAGCACTTTCTTCTATGAGTTGCTATTGAAAATATTACCTGTAATTATTTCTATGGTTTTAAGCAACTTAAATTTTGCAAGATAGATTTGTTGCAAGAAGAAAACACTCATATTTATATATATATATATATGAGTCTGTACATTATTGTAAAAATCAGGTCACTTTCTTTTAATTAGTTTAATAGACCTTTCTACCCTTCCAATTTCACTGCTATGTTTTGGTGACAACTTTTAAAACATTGCTGAAGAAGCAATCTTCACAATCTATTCTTAACAAGAAGTGGAGAACTTAATTTTCACTGAGTCTAAATATCCAAGATTAAATAACCAAATTTTCCCACTGAAAGTCAAGTTTTAAAAGGGTAGAATAAGGACATTATGGAGAAAAATACTCATTCTACATAATTCATAGGATGTATTGGATATTGTGATAGATAACCTTACGGTTTCTGGTGAAATAATTTTAGATTTTCCAAAGGAGAAAGGAAGAAGGATGGTGGGAAAACCACTTACCTTTAAGCAATTGATAGGCAAGTTCCTTTAGTCACTACTTAGTGCCTCTACAGTATGTACCATGAGTTTTCCATATTCTAAAAGAAAATAGAAGAAATGGAAAAATCTGGAGAAGGTTATTTAAATGTGTGTGCTCTTAGTCGCTAAAGTAAGGTTAAAATGAGCTTCTATCTCAATAGGGTTCTGCCAGATGAGGACAAAGAATTGTAGTGACATGCTGCAGCCCAGCCTCTGCTCTCTTCTCTTATCAGCCTTTTAATAGATCATAATTTCTACCTGAATTTATGGTGCATAGATGTTGGATATGCTGTAATTTTTATAATAATGGCTATTTTCTTATTTTGCAAGCTAGAAATTATGGACAGGGCACCATATATGCTCAACATACTTTTTCACACCAAATTACTTTAAATTATACAATGTCTCATACAGTTTAGCAGCTTGCAAGTACTAATCCAGAAGGCCTGATAGGAACTCTGATACACTGCTGGTTATTTAAGTGCTTCCTGTGAAAACTGCTGTAATTAAACTAAGTGCAATGAAAGGTATTTATGTTCAGCTTTTCTGATAGTATTTATACTTGGCAGAAGCACTGCAACATGATCTTGAAAAAACATACATGACATATTTGCACTATTACCTTTTAATTAAAACCAGCTTGCAATTTCATTTATTGCTCATATAGTTTCTATTATGATTGATGTCCTGATTTTCAAGAGGGTAAATTTATGATTTGTCCATTCAAAAATATGTGTCTGTAATTTAATTAAGTGTGTATTTATTACACTCCTCTTACAAACAAAGCCTCTATTGGACATTTTTATGGGGCTGAGGAATCATATATTTCACTATATTTGTAGTGATTATGCTTCCAAAATAAACCCCCAGAAATCCAACAAATGAACAAACATTAAAGTTCTTTCTTCAGGTAAAATTTGTTTGATCAAACTGTGTTTTTACTAATAACATTCAAGAATTTTCTAAGTTCATCAAATCAAGGTATTCAGTTGGTAATTTTGGAATGGGTTTCTCACCATGTTGTTGCTTACACTCCACTTCTCACAAGCCTCTTATAAAGCAAATGAGCTTAGGTAAATTTCCACAGTAGATTTTTTTATCTTATAAGCAGTCAAAATCTCTAGAAACAGTTATATTAAATTTAACTATGTTTGTATAAGAACGATATTTGTAAAAATATAGATGCTGATAAAAGAAAACCTATTTTTATCCTTATACCTACAATTTACCTATACTGATTGATATTATCTAGACAGAACCCAAATATTTGCAATAGCTGCTTTGGAAAGCAAGGTGTTGGTTTTAATGAGAGTTTTTTTCATATTTTAATAAATCCAGAATTAAATAATTGGAAATTTTTTTTTTTTTTAGAAAAAGAAAGAATCCTAAACCTGTGGCTGTTGCAGCAGCCCTCTTATTAAAGCATAAAAATGACCTGAGGCACAGACTTCTTGTTAAACACAGCATAAAAAGGGTCCTGGTTTATTCCTCTTCATGGCTTAGTCATCTTAACTCCAAGTATTCACTGACTCTGGCTGCAGCAGCCTCCTACTGTAGGCTTCCCTTACAGCCTCTGACTGCTGGTTATTTCCTGCTAAACTGTGACTCCATGTATTGGTTTGCAGACTCTGAATGCAGGCTTTTACCTGGCTAGACTGTGACTGCAGGTTCCAACAACAGGCTCTGACTGCAGACCCAGACTGACCTCACAGCAGTGATTCTCTCCCCAGGGTCTACTTTAATGAACGTCTCTCCTTCACACTCCTCAAGGCCCCTCATCTATGATAACCCTCCCCTCACCACCTCACCCCCTCTTTTATCTCACTCATCCTTTTTGGATATGGCTGTTACTCATCAAGGGCGAGGCTGTATTGGGTAATTAACACAGCTGTTACTTATCAGAGGTGAGGTCACCTGTATTCCCTTCTCCTACAGGTGGCCAGTTACCTCACCCTGTATATTTATTGTAAATTACATTCTTTGCAGGTGTTATGATCCAGGAACCAAAGCCAAGTGCTGTATACTACTTAAGACAAATATTATACTTGCTTACTGGGATATGTTATTATGGTTATAAAACAATACCCTGAACATTAAGAACAATGGGATTGTATCATGAAGTAATGAAGTGCTTTGATTTAAAGAAAAATTAATTTTAAGGAAATGAGTTTGGAGGCTAGCACAGCAAGATCTCAGAAATTCAGTGCTAGCTTAATTCTCTAGTTCAGAGACAAGTGAAGCAATTCAGGAATTGTGAAAATAGTTTACAGATCCTTCTGCACAACAGTTAACAACCAGCATCAGAAATGTGTGCAAATAAAATACTAGCCACTACAAGTTTGCTATCCATGAGTGGTAGGGCAACTCAGACTCATAGCAGTGGTTTTGCTGCTGTGACTGTTAGAATAGACAGAAAAGAATGAAGAAAAATATTTTTCCAACTAGTCTGTTTCGGTAATGGTACTAAGACTATTTTTCTGCCCTCAGGAGACAGCAAAAACTGTCAACAACTGGGGTGCTTCAAAATGGTAAATAATCAGAATCACAAGTATTTCTTTTCAAATAAAATTTAAAATGCAAGTCATAACTATAAAACAGATAGAAGTATTTAAAGATGAATGTACTATACATACTAAAATATTGCCAGAGATAACTATTGTGTCCTAAGTCTGTTTAAAGCCTAGAGTTCCTGGTAAAGAACTTGTTCACCTAAATGATATTGAAGAACTTGAGGTACCTAAACTATATTCTTATTTCAGATTAATTATAGTCTTCATTCTCACCACCTCTACCAATTAATTTCCATAAGTCCCTAGAAAAGAGTAATTTTATTTTTTTAGTTCTGTGAAAATAAAAGTATAGTGACAAGTGATTTGCACTCTCTCTTTTCTATAAACCCTGAACATCAAGCCTTAAGAGCTTTATATTGAATTTTATGTCCTATAAAATTAAATTTTAAAGGAGGGGCAGAGAGAATGGGAACCTCAAACTAAAGTATTTAGGCTTGTAATTCTTATATTGTCTTCTTACTTACCTATGACAATAACTGGAAAGAGAATAGACTGGAGTTAGCAGCTCTTTGACATTTGCACATACTCTGCCACTAAAGAAGAGGTCAAGGATGGTTTTCTGGTCCTCCCTCCACAAGCTGCAGCTTCCTTCAAGGCACATCCACCTGCTGTGGCACGGAGCCCTCCATGAGCTGCAGTATAGGTATCTGGTCCTCCAGGGGCTGCAGGGAGACAACCTGTTTCACTGTGATGTCCTCCAGGGACTGCAGGGGATTCTTTGCTCTGTCAACTGGAGAACTTCCTCCTCCTTCTTGTCTCGACTTAGCATCATAGAGCTGCTTCTCATATTTTTTTCCTCACTTGTCACTGCCTATTCATACATTTTGTGCTTTTAAAATATGTTTTCACAGAAACTGATGGGCTTAGTTGCAAAAATGTGTCCTGATAGAAAATGACATGCTATACAAAACCATGATTTTTATAAAAGGATAGTGGAAGTACAAAAGTACTGCTAAAAAACTGGAAAATTGACACTGCTTTATTGTAATATGTCCCCTCATTTTGCCTTCCTTCTCCTTAAGATCTGGGAGGAACACTGGGCGTAAGACAATGTTGTTCAAGGAGAAGATTTTTTAGGATTTTAGAGTATGTGTTCAGATTTCTGTTGAGAAAAGGCACTTTGTCTTTTGTAATAAATATCATTACCCAGTATATGCTACAGCATATCACTAGCTACAAATTCTGACCAACAATAGCAGATCAAAATCTGGTGAGACCAAGTAATATACCTTTAGTGGCCAGGACAGAACCATAGAATCACAGAATCAACTGAGTTGGAAGGGGCCCATGGGGATCATCAAGTCCAACGCCCAGCCCTGCACGGGACCATCCTCCAGAATCACACCATATGCCCGAGAGCATTGTCCAAAAGCTTCTTGAACTCAGACAGACATGATGCTGTGACCACCCTCTGGGAGCCTCTTCTGGTGCCCAGCCATACTCTGGATAAAAAACTTTTTCCTGATACCCAACCTAAACCTCCTCTGGCTCAGCTGCATGCCATTTCCTCGAGTCCTGTCCTTGTAGATCTCATTTGAATGCTCTCTAATAGCTTAATGGTTTTTTGTTGTTGTTGTTGTTGTGGCACCCAAAACTGCCCCCAGCCCTCGAGGTGAGGCTGCTCCAGTGCAGAGCACAGCAGGACAATTCCCTCCCTTGCCCAGCTGGCCATGCTGTGCCTCATGCCCCCCAGGACAGGGTTGGCCCTCCTGGCTGCCAGGGCACTGCTGACTCATGTTCAACTTGCCATGGACCAGGACCCCCGGGTCCCTTCCTGAAGTGCTTCTCTCCAGCCTCTTCTTCCTCATCTAGTCACACACCAAGTCTGCCTTGTCCCAGGTGCTGAATCCAGCACTTGCCCTTTTTAAACTTCATATGGTTGGTGATTGCCCATCTCTCTTATTTGTTAAGATCTCTCTGGAAGGTCTCTTTGCTCTCAAGGGAGTTAGTTCACAGCTCCTCCCAGTTTAGTGTCTTTGGCAAACTTAATATTCCTTCAAGTCCTATGTCCAGGTTGTTAAAGCAGATGCTGAGGAGAACTAGCCCAAGGATGATACTATCTAGCCACTGAAATTAACGCTTCATACTTATTCTTGTTCCTTAGTGCAGAAATCACAACAAATGTCTTCTTATTCGATTCTTTTATACTCATGCAGATATCTTTGGTTATGTTCGTGCTTTTTATCCCAACAGCAGCTGATGTGACATTTACACACACAGAAACAGCACAATTTTCCTACTATTACTAGACTCAACAATTTTGCAATCTGTGAATCGGTGACCTTTGCAACTAAATTCAGACCTTCAGCATTTCTCATAAAAATAGTAAAATGTCCTCAGAAGAAGATAAAACTGTGCTGCATACTCAGTAAGACTACAGAATATATGATAATGTGTTAGCATCACAAGAATTTAAACACAGACCCTATAATTTAGCAGGGAAAAAATTAAAATAAGAGCTATTTTACACAGCAGCATATCTGAGAAACAAAATCTGGGTCTGCAAAAACTAGGATCTTCAAAACTGCTCCCTGCAGTATAAATGCACTTGTAAGAATATAGGAGATTAAATATCTGGTTTTGAAAGGCTACATCCTTGGTAGGATAAATTGGATCTCATCCTGTAGATGAAAGATCAAGGAGCTCAAAGTGGAGATAGGGATACACATCCAGATAATGAGATATAGCAAAGCATTTTTAAAGATAATTAAGGATTCTGGTGGACTGAGCAGTTAGGTTAAATCTGCCACACTCATTCAGTTTGGGGGACTGAATTGTGAAGGAGTCCTAAACCATATCTGAGACTGTATAAAGTAAAAGAGATCCATCAAAATTGTACGGTTAGTGTGAACACTCTCACTCTATTGTAAAACATTTGATGAGATATTAAATAATCTTAGTAACAAAATGAAATAAAGCCATTGTACCATCTTGGAATGGGAAAACACATTAAAAATATTTTTCCTTATGTTTTCTTCTTCTTTTTTTAATTTTTTCTCCCATAAGAAGTGAACTATAATTTTGACCATTCTGGAATGTTTTCAACAGATGAACCTAGCATACTATTTTTATTACAGGCTCTTGCCCCTTATATGCTTCATTACAGTTTTCTAATATACTCCACAGTCATTAGAGTTCTTTTATCTTTTCCCAGAGACACCTTTTAAAGGAATACTTAACCCTTATAAATCATATTTTCGCTGGTTTCTCAAAGCTTTTTGAAAGAGGTTTTTTTCTTCTTTAAAAAAAATTACAGCATTTCTAATGGCATCAGATCCACTACAAGCAGAAGTTAAAAATAAATCTTATCTCAAAGAGACTATTAAAGCTAATGAACTGCCAATCTTGTTACTTGTATTTTCCTAAATCCTTTTAATTTCAAGGCTGCCTTCCTGAATCCTCAGTTTAATTAGAAAACATTGTATTTATAAATCAGAACCAGTTCAATTGCTTCTGCAAATTCACCTTTATTTTATGATTGTACTTAAACCTTGTTTAATTCAAACATTAAAATGACATAATATGTGACCCTTTCATCTGTCTGAACTGTATTTCATTGAGTTTCTCATTGCTTCAAATAAGGACAGATTCTTTTCAATTCACATAGAATATTATCTGAAGATCTGCCTGCCTGCTTTTGTCACTTGCTTTAATGAGAAATCAAGGGAAATACATTCTGAATGTTATCTTTTATAGTCTACTTTTACCAACCAGTGTGTTTGTATCTACTAGAACAAATTTCAGTTTGAAAGAACATATCAGAGAAAATCTGTTTACTAAAATGGCCAAAAAGAATGCATAACATTTAGACTTTTAAAAGAATATATTGGAGCAGGGTCATTCCAGAGAATGCCATGTATCTATTAAAAGTGCAAAAAACTTATATTTTTAAATGCACCTAAAAATGACCATTTTGGATCTGTTTGTTTTGTTTTGTTTTTGTTTGAAAGCTCTGACACTTATCTGATTCCTTTTTGAGCTAGTTCAGCTCACTAATTTGGTAAGAAAGCAGTTAAAAATAAACAGAAAACCCTATGGGGAGCAGGATGCCACTTCAAGCATATGTAGTAAAGTGTTAGGTCAGCCTTCTCTGTTGTAGAAATATGACTGTCATATATGAAAATCAATGCATAGCACTATCTTATTTTAAACTTTCTCCTTGCTACTGAATAACTGAATCATCAAGATGGTTTAAAACCAAGCAACACCCAGTCTTCTAAAATACTCCCCAAACTATTGCAGTGGAATAACTTAATCAAGTGAAGAGCTTGCTATGGAAAACCTGAACATGATGTCAACAATGCTCGGTTGTGGATTACCATTGTTTGGAATTGTCTATCCCTTACCCTGCCATGGAGGTATAGGAAAAAAAATTAAGTAGCCACAAGGTTTTTACAGTTCTTATTGTATTTTGAGATAGTAAGGATTTAGGGCAGTAAACAAAACTGTGGCGTGCTTTCCTATTGACTTTATTGCTTTTTCACTTTGAATTAACTGCTTTGCATTTCAGCTTACCCATCAGCATAATGAGAAGAATAATATCTTCCTTCCTGCCCAAAAGAGATTTAATTAGTGCCTGTGATGTCATAGATTTAAAAATGAAAAACATTGTGATTAAAAGGAAGTATTGGCATGCTACAAGGTAACCGTAGTGATCTGTGATTCCTCCTCAGCTTCACTGTGGTTGTAGAATTTTAATTAGCAGTTCCAAAAATTTATCTTAGTATAGTCTGATGACATATCTCAGTAGAGCAGGATGTGTGACTTAGAGAATTATGGAATCATTTATGTTGGAAAAGACCTTTAAGAACATTGAGTCAAAATGTAATTAGCAAATCCAACCATAAATAAAAGTTTTGCTGTTTGAAGAGAACACATATTTTATCTGATAAGCTTTGCAAGTATTTGTGCCATCACAAGCATTAGACAGGAATATAGTAAGAAAGTTGTATAAATTAATAGAATGATTCTCAGGATAGGATATTTGCATGATTAGTCCTTCTTCCTGACTTCTTCAAATGAATTATTTTTGTAAGTTAATGATTGCATTGTTACTCTTTTGACAGCTCTTAGTGTATTATTCATATTTTTGGCCTATGAATGCCAAATGGGTTAGTTCATAGTTTTCCAGATAAAGACCAAGATTCAGTGTTGCTTAAGCCAGAGGCAGAAATGCTTAAATTCTCCACCCTCCTTTTTAGTACCTAATTTGTATTACAAACTCAGTGCACAATGTTGTCCCTTAAGGTCCAGCTGTCAGCCAGCAGAGGTATCTCAGTTTATTCCAACAGGGTGACATTACTATGGCTCACGGGGTGCTGCACACAGAACCCCTCAGTGTGCAGCTATAGCACACAGTAATTACATGCAGTTGGACAATCCCACCGCTGACTGGGGATCACCAGAAAAGTAGAACTATAGAGATTTAATGGAGAGGTCTCTGGAGGAAGTGGCCTGAAGAAGACAGCAGAAATCCCATCTGTCTGTTTGTACAAATAACTTAAATGTTGTTTATTGAAAAAGATCTTCAAATTTATCTAGCTTTTTCTGCAGTTTATTTGTAAACTATATGCATTACACGGACAGTTTCACTGAGCATCTGAAATACAGCTGGGTTTAAGTGGACTGAATCAGGGTTGGGAAGCAGTGAAATAAAGGTTTTCAGAAATACCTGACATCCAAGTCCTGCAGAAATTTATATATTTTTTATGCCTAGATGCTTTTTAAAATAATGTGTAACTATTTAGCTACCTAATCTTTTTAATATGAAATAGAAGGAAAATTTTAAAATGTAAGAGAAAACTCACATCTTTTATAGCGTGAATATTTTTCATAGTTTATTTCCTGTTTTCCAATTTATTTATACAAGTCATATTATTAAGTAATAACTCACTTTGTATAAAAATATTTAATTATATACTTCCAAGTTAAGACTATTTTTTCCCTGAAACAGTTTCAAAAAATGCCTATCTGGATTCTCTCTTCTCCACACTCATTATTATATGAAAATATTTTCAATATTATATTTTCACCTTACAGGATGTAATTATATTCAGAATATCAAGGCTCTATTGCTAGATTGTTTAAATAGTTTTCTGGCTATTCTAGCTTCCTGTAACAACTCTTTTCATCTATATATTTTTGCAGTAAGGCATCACAGGTGTCTGTGAGAAGTTCTAATATGAATGAGAAATAACATGCAAAATACACGTGACATACTCTACATATTTCACTTCAGAAAGTTACAGTATGCTTAGACAGGATGAAATAAATAAATTTAATGCAACATTTATAAATCTCAGAAATCTGTTACCTGTACTTTGGCTCAGTTTGCAGGGCTCTGTAAAAATGCAAACGTGAAGTCCAAGGAATAGAGCAGAAGGTGTATTGGGTAGGGGTGCAGAAGACTGCTCTGAAGGGTGATGTGAGCAAGATTGCATTCTATAAAGATAGAAGCTGCTTCAGCTGACAAAAATGTAGAAACTTTGTGCCACCAGCCTAGTTTTCTGGAGACATTTGACCTCTACATTCTTGAGGGCTTGCAGATGTGAATGAATCTGTCCTCCAACTTTTTTTCCTTTTTAATCTGTATAACTTGATCTGGTATTGTGTACTGTACTGTATAGTTTTATAAACAGACATGTTTCAACTGTTTGAAAGTTAGGTTGCAATTATGAGTTGGCTGTCAAAATAACTAATTTTCTGGTTTAATCAAAATATCAATAGAAAAATTCAATCCACTCCTATGATACAGATTCATTTTGAATTTACAGGATAATTTGCATTAGTAGTTGTACTGCATGTGCAATAAATGTGACTTGGTTTCTAATGATGATAATAGTCCTCTTTGTATTAGTATGAGAATTGAATCTACCATCATTATTTCCTTCTTATTGTGCTGTAAAGGAAAAATAGTTTGGCATTAACCAAGGAGTAAAATGCATGTATTTAGCATTGTTCTTGCAGGTAGTCATCAATTCTGAAAATACATCTCGGAAGCTGCATCAAACAGGAAAGCTAGACAGATGGCAGAATACAGAACCTGCCATTTAGGATTGAGTACAAAATAAAACCCAAGAAATTCTTCATGGATACTGCATAAGTACAAAGGCACCATTAATTAAGGTTGAAAAACAGGGAATGTGAAACTTGTTAGATGAATAAAAACTATGCTAATCAAGAGACTACTGTGCCAAGTGTGCTACAAGGCATTGTTTTTTAATTAGCATAATTTCCAGCATGAAAAAATACTATTTTTATTGTAGATTGTTTTAGAGTGCACAATAGTGTGAAAAAAATGCTTTTATTTTTATATTTCTAATAACTGTGTATCATTATAAGATATGATGTAAACAAGTGTTTGAAAACAATGTAATTTAAAGGTTAATTATATTCATAAATACTTCACATTAAAAAATTTTGTCTGCTGTTAATCCTGAAGACTCTTAAAGGAAAATGTCCTTGTTGCATTCTCTTCTCACTAGTACAGGGGCACAGTCTTACCTGCATTCTTAAGCTTTTTTTATGTTCCTGATGCATGGCCCAGATATCCTTCTCTCCATTACCATATGATTTCCATATCAAGTGATGAGAATTTCTGTTCATGATTGGTGAAATTATATGTCATAACATTCATGTAAAGTCAACTTGAAAGTTTTTTCAAAAGGAATTTCTTCCTTCTTAATGGAAACCATTGGCCGCAGAAAACCTACTCAGTTTTTCAGGAGGTGAAATAATATGCCTGCACTCTACAATTTCCTTTTATTTTGTCCATCAGAAGAAGAAAACTGCTGTTTTCTTCTTCTTATATCACCTTAGATTTACTTTATTCTAAATAGTTATAAACCTTTGAATTTCTATTTATAGCTAATTACTTTCACAGTGTGCTCTAGCATATGTATTTTAAAAGGTCATTTGTGCAATTATATAAAGAAAGCATAAAGGTGCAATAATGTTTTTATCTTATACAAAACTAAAAAAACCCAACTATTAAAACTGATACCAGCAAATGATATCTGTAAGACTATTGCTGGAGGTTTTTTCCAGAAGAATTATATTTTTCCCTTTGTTTTCTCCATACACAAATATTTTTCCACAGTCCTCTAATGGTGGCATGTTACTACTGGGGATAGAGTTTTGCCCTGTCAGCATTTGAATTGACTGTATTGTAGTTGTGTTCAAATTTGCTAATGGGACATTTTTTTTTAACACACTTTAGCAAGCAAGAGAGCCTCTTAGTCTTTAGATGCTACAAGTCCCAGAAAAAGATGCATGAAGTGATGAAGTGCCTTGTGTTCTGAAGAGAGATCAAAAACTTATTTCTGGGGTCACCTCCCCTCTTGGTACACTTGGAAAGTGCACAGAGAGGTTTAAAGCAGCACTTTAACTCTCTTTGCATTCACTAGTAAAGTTGAGACAGAACTTGCCCCAAGGTTTGTGCAAAAATACTTTTTTAGGCAACTGTTAACCAGACAATATCTCCAGGAAAATTTGCAGTGGCAGAAAGCAAGCCTTTTCTGGGAAATCTACAAAATTGTTCAGAAGTTAGCTCCATTCACTGTTGCTAACCACTGCTGTCTAGATGTCAGATATGTTTGGGACTATGCTGAAATAATTATAAACAATGTACTGATGCTGCAATATTGAGTAAACATAGGTATTTTCCATAGCTGTCATGGAAAAATATTTCTATTGGTTTAAAATAAGTTTAATATAGAAAAAAAAACAGCATGGTAGAAAAAAAATACATAGAATAGAATTCTTAAGTCATACAAAGTGAATATTTTCTAAATTAGGTTGTGAAACTTATTAAGAAGTAGGAGTATATCCCACATGACTGGTGCACAAGTTCATGTTTCCAACTTATTAAAAACATATTAAAAATATTATTGAAAGAAAAATTTTCTGCCTTGTGGAAAAGTAGCCCAATAGTAATTTTATCAAGTAGGATTATATCAAGTATTGCTACAAGATAGTAGTAGTACTATGAAAAGCCTTTTGGCATGTATTTAACTACAGGAAACTTGAGAAAACAGAGAGTGTAGCTATTTTCTCTTCTCACAAGGTTTTCCCTGCTGCTAGTTGTACTTACTCTTTACTATTGCTGCTTAAATATTGTCTAAAGAAAACTTGTCAAAATAAGAATATTGTAATATAAACAAATGTAAATACCGATTCAGCTCCAGCCAATTTTAACTAGAAAGTATGAGAGACATGCTCTACTTGAATTTCTAATGCATAGATGTAGTCCATCATTTTATTACCATCACTGATAACTGGGAACTCTGGATATAGGTGCAAATGCAGATAAACTTCAGGGAAGGAAAGTGTTGGAGAGCTAACTGCAGTTCCTTGACTTTACGAGAAATTACGTCCAGTAATCCCAACCAGAAACATATAAACTCCATTTTGAAATGAGTTGCATTTATTGTCCTCTATTTTTCCTATGTGAAGGAACTCTGAAGGAACTGAAGGATAGTTCAAAATGGTATGGCTAAAGACCTTAGATACCTCCAATTTTATTTCCCCCCAGAAACAGTCATCTCAAAACCTCTTTAAAGCTCACTTTTTCCATTAAGATGCCATATTTTAAAATAGCATCTTGTCATTTAACAGGGTATTCCGAATATAATTTACAAATTTAGACTAAAAGTAACACTCTTCCTAGTAATCTTTCTTTTTTACAGCACAGTGCTAACGTGGGCAGCGAAGAAGAGAACAGACTGCAGCTCTTTCTGGAACATCTTGAACAAATGCCATTGCTTATGTTCTAATCATTCACTTCACCAAAATACCTAACGATGAAGCAAAGATGGTGAAGACATTACTAGTGGTATCATATGGCAACGTGTGGGTGTGATTTATCAAGTAGAATTTGTATCACATAGATGATACTTGGCAAGCAGCAAATTAAGTTTGTTTTTCAGATCTCAGACGGACGTTACATGTCAGTAATTTAATAAAAGGATAACGAGAATGATATTTTTTGATTCAGTGAACATGAAACTAAATTACACCCCTACCATGGACATCTGAAAATTATGGATAGGCAGTGGCTGATTTAGACAAAAAAAAAGAATTATCAGAGTTTAAAGAAACATATGACCATAAACACTTTGCTGATGGAACATAACCTATTCATTGGCTGAAATGAAGCAGACAGACAAGACATATGAAATACTTCTTATGGATCAAACATTTATTTTCTAAAATGATGATGACAGATGGTGACCTCACCAACTTAGATATTGCACAGTAGGTAGGGGCACATAACTTGCTACACTTTCCTGAGGAATCATCATCCAAGGGGATTTCCCCCTGCATCTATGTAAATGTGCCTACCTTTTTCACAATACTTTTGCAACAGCATTGTTAGGCCTGGTCAGCTGGCATGAATTATCAGCAGCAAGGTGACTGGCCAGGGTAATTTGCTTAAAGGCATTTTGATCTACAAAACATTTTGAAGGTCTGTTTCAGCCCTATTTGTCATACACAGCCTTTCAATGGTGCTAAACAAATTTTCAGGCTGTGGATCACACGAAAAAGTACTTTCTGGTGTCTTTACTGGGCTATATGCTCTTTATTCTCTCCCTCAACTTCATTAGCTCTCATCTGTTTCACATGAGCTATGTTCAAGGTCCGCAGGATATTTTTAGCAGAATCTTGAGGCCTGGTGCAGTAAGAATGATGAATACAACACAGCTGGGATGAATTTCCCAGTTTGGATAAAATGTATTATGCACACAAATCCAATGAGAAGGTGTTGCCCCCTATCCCCTGAAAAGCCTTCACTAGTACTAGTGTTCTACATAAACCATATTTTAGTCTGAAAAAAGCCCTTTTTCTGAGAGTGTCTGAGAGATTCATATGAAGCACAGATA
>WAAE01013241.1:0-11052 GCA_013400495.1 Nicator chloris
CCCGGGCGGTGGCCCCGCTCCAGGCCACTGACCTGTGCAGTGCCCGGCAGGCAGTGGCGAGTGCGGTGCTGAGGTGCCGCAGCTGCGGGTGCCCGTGGCACAGAGCCTCCAGGTCCTGCACGTGGTGGGTCAGGTACTCGGCCATGAAGCCCATGAAGTCACTGGCCGGGCTGGGAGAGGGCTGGACATAAAGATCCTCCCTGGGCATGACCATCCCATCGCCCGGGGCAGGCAGGGGTTCGTTACCTGCTGTGGACCTGCTCCTGCAGCCTCTGGTGCAGTTGCTGCGGGATGTGCGTCCGGCTGGAGGGGGCAGCGCCAGGACACCGCACCGTGTGCCCCCAGCCTCGGGCATCCTCCTTGTCTGTGGGCAGAGTCACCAGCTCAGCGGGACCCACCCCGCTCCCAGCCTGGCACAGCCCCCGGTCCCTACCCGGCTCACCCGAGTCCTCGTCCGGCCTCGGCCGGTGCACGGGGTGCACCAGCGGGGTCACCAGCCCGTTGTTGGGGTGCTGGTAGGCACCGATCAGGTCGGGGAGGGTGCGGAAACACTTGGCTTGGATGCCCTGGATGGTCTGGGGAGGCAGAGCAGGGGAAGCACCATCACATCCCCTCCTCTGCCAGGGCAGCCCCAGCCTGCTGTATCCGGTGGGTCTGTCCCTCCCAACGTGCCCGTGAGGGGTTGGAAGGGCCAGCTGGATGCCGGACCCATGGGGCGAGGAGCATGAAGACATCAGCCTCCTTCAGCACACAGAGATTCTCCCTGTGGACACCCAGGATGCTCTTTCTAGGGGGCAGAAAGGGCAGCTGCAGAGAGCTGGGTACCAGGAGAAACCCTGAGGAGACATGGAAGCGAGGGCAGGACAGGCATCATGGGGCTGGCTCTGAGTGGCCAGGCTGTGACAGGGTGTGTGGCAGGAAAGGACGGTGTCGGGATGCGATGCGTTGTGCTGTGCCGAGGCAGCCTCTGGCGGCCCCGAGCCGGAGTGGCTGCAAAGCGCCCGCATCCTGCAGCTCGTGCAGAAAACAAACCACAGGCTGATGCCACCTCACCGGGGAGGGGGACGAGCACCCCGGGCCCTGCACAGCTGCATCCCGCCCACGCCCAGCTCCGAGGCACCGCCCAGGGCAGGGGGTGCACCCCCCCTGAACCCACCTGCACGGAGAGCAGCCCCTCCTCATCAGGAAGGATGCGGTAGGTATAGACGTGCCTCTGGAACCTGGAGAGAGCAGGTGAGGGGCCCCATTGCTGTGGCAGCGCTGGGGCCCCAGCCCTGAGACAAACACCCCATCCCCTCAGCAGAGAGAGGAACTGAGCAAGCATTTCTAGAAATAAATCATCACCCTCAGCTCGGTGTCTGTGGGAGGATGTGCGGTGTCCCTCTGCTTCCAAACAGCATGGGACAGCCGTGATTCCAGTCACTGGGCTACCCACAGCACCCTGTCTCCATGGCTTTTGGCCAGACAGAGCCTTTGCCATGCTGCCTGTAGGGCCACTGCACATCTCTGCCCTTGCCACCATCCTGTGCCAGCAGCCTGGAGTCTGGCTCATGCCCTGCACCCCCAGTGCCTAAATTTGCAATTTGTCCCACACAAAGGGTCAGGCCAGTGAAGGCAAGAGGGTGCATCCTGCCAAACCTGCCCACAGAGATGTGTGACAAGCAGGCAGGAAGGGTGCAGCGCAGGAAGGATGCAGAGCAAGAAGGGTGCAGGCAGCAGGAAGGGTGCAGGCAGCAGTGCTCACAGGGCTGCACAGCTGGTTCCAAGTGTGGGGATGGCAAGAGGCCCCATGTTGGGAGCTGTAACCCCAAAGCCCCAGCATGGGAGATGCTCACAGGCCAGCAGGCAGCCCAAAACAACTCAGTGTGCTCTGGATTTGGGTTTATCCATTCAGCAGGCATGGTGCTGGGTAGGGCTGTGGGCCCAACCTTCATTCTGCTCCCAAGGACACAGCTCCACTGCCCTGACCCAGGGATCACTCAAAACCCCAGTGCCAGGGAGCTGCCACCCCACTCACCCAACTCACATCCCTGCAGAAGGCTCTTTCATGAGGTTTTGGCAGTGCTTGGAGCAGGGAGAGGCACAGAGAGAGGCAGGCAAGGGACAAGAGACAGAAACCACACGCAGAGGCAGGCCATGGACTCACAGGAGGCACAGGGCATATGCCCCCTTCACCGACTCGCTGTCCCGCACCAGGAAGGAGCCGTCCAGCCCAGCCTTGGCCAGCAGCTCCTCGGCCACCACCTGGCTGATATGGCCGTGGTACCACCCTGCTGCCGCCATCCTGCCGAGCCGTGTCCCCGTCCCAGCGCCACATCCAGCTCAGCAGGGGCTGCTGGCAGTCACAGGGGCCGCTGGGGCGGGTGAAGGAGGGCGTGGCGTGGGGACACCGGGCTCCCGGTACCCGAGCGCGGTGCTGGCTGCAAGTCCCGGCGGGTGACAGGGAACCACCGAGGTGATGCTCATGGGGCCGGGGTACCCTGCCGCCAGGCAGCGTGGCAGGAGCACCAGGGGGGCAGCTGATGGAGGCTGGGGGTCCGGATGATCCTCATCACAGAGGCTCCAGCCTGCAGGGAACACGGGGGCAGATCAGCGAGTACATCTCTCCTTTTGGAGGGTCGCAGGAAAAGTGGCCCTGGACCACCATCCTGCCGTGGTGCGCTGCGGGAACAGGCCATGGTGGTGGCACACAGGGATCCGACCTCACCCGACACACTCACCGTCCTTCACAGACGCCGTGCGGGTCTCCCGTGGCTCTTGTGGGGTGCTGTGGGCAGCGCGCTGAGCTTTTGGGGTTCAGCCAAGTGGGAGCGGAGCCGTGATGCTGCTGGGCTTCCCCCGGTGGGTCACATCGGCCCCCTGTCCATCGGGGCGGCTGCTCGGGGTCACGCAGTGCCCACCGCGATGCCCTCGGTCCCCGTCCCACGGGCCGGCCCCCCCGCTCGCTGCTGCTGTGCTGCTCGCTCGGCACCGCGGCGGCCTCGCTCTTCCTCCTTCTGTGCGCCCCGCTCTCCCCAGCCCCGGGAGCGGCCTCCTCGCTCCTCCTCCAGCCCCGCTACCGGGGCGAGGCAGCGGCCACGGGGGTTCGGCGCGGTGGGGACAGCGGGGACACTCCCGCAGGGCGCTCTGCCTCCAGCTGCTCCCTCCACATCCTCCTCGGGGATGAGGGATAGGCAGAACCCTGGGAGAAGGCACTGCCAGTGGCACAGGATGGCAGAAAGCCCCTGAAATACGTTTGGGGCGGTGGGCAGGGCTTGAGCTGCCCACTCCCGGGGGGCTGCTGCCCGCTTTGGGGCCGAGCTCTGGCCTTGGCAGAGAGAGACAGAGCTGCTGCGGGCACCGGGCACACACAGTGGCACTCACGGCACCACACCTGTGTGTGCCCTGCCTGCAGGTGGGAGGGAATTTGTGTTCAGGGTCTCCCAAGAAGGGGTAGGGAAGGAGGGAGACTTTTTCCAGCAGGACCTTGTTCGGACAGCACCACAGCTCCTGGGTGCAGCCCCAGAGGTTTTACTCCTCGTGGCCGGGGCCAGCGGGCCCACACGGGTGTGGTGTCTCGAGCTGCCAGGGTGATTAGCAGCAATTAATTACAGATGAGCAGCAGCCACTGTCTGCTGTCTAAGTGCCTGGCAGCTCCAGGGCTGCTCAGGGGATAGATGGAGAAGCAGATTCCTGCTTCCTGGAGGAGGATGAGGATGAGGATGGAGTGCTGTGCCAAGCCACGCTCGTGAGTGTTCCCCACTCCTGGCACCACCGGACATCCCTGCAGCCCTGGGCCAATGCTGAGGGACTGTTCCACCCACCTCCCACCCCAGCCTACCAGCACAGATGTGCCAAAACCCCCTGTGAGGCTTCCCCCTGGGTTCCCAGCCTCGAGAGGAACCTGTGGCCAGGTCAGTGAGAAGCTGGGCCAGCCAGTTGATTTTGGGCTGATGTTCTGGTCACACAGCAGTGAGTGCAGCTCTGCACAGCACCTGCTGTGGGGACACACAGAGGTGGCAGGTTTGTGTGGGGCTGGAGACACCCATCCTGCTGGAGCCGCAGTCTCACCAGTGCTGCTCCCTCCCGTTACTTAACAGCACGGCAGTAATTCCTGGCAGGCGTGGAGGTGCCTGTCTCCTGATTAATGCCATCCATGCCGCTTAATCCGGATCAGGAGAGGAAGACCTGGAGCTCTGAGGGGCTTTGGGAAATCAGCAGTGCCTGCTGTGAGTGTTTATGTAAGGTGGCTGTAGTGTGCAGTGCCAGAGATGGAGCTGGGACCGTGCCAGAGGCACCTGGGAGCTCTGCCAGCACCTGGGCACAGGTGAGGTTGGGAGGGCAATGTGGCTTCACCAGGGCCAGACTGCTGGGGGCTCTGGCTGCACCAAGGCTCCCTCCAGAGCCTGTGGATGCAGGAAGCCCCATGGCCCTTCCCTGGGAATGCAGGACGCTCCAGGGCGCTGTCTGTTGGGACAGAGGAATGAAGCCAGCCCCCACCACACTCCACCAGCCCCATGTCCCCCGGCGTCCTGCCCCTTTGGAAGTGGCTGTTTGAGCTGTGCTTTACACAGTGCATGTACCTGGAGGGATGGTGGGATGAAGAGATGAGAGGAACCTCTGGCCATTCATTACACAGGAAAAAGGAAGAAGGCCTCTTTCATTTCCCTGTTATTTTGAACTCTGCTTCCTTCCCTGGTGCTTGGTTTGGAGCACAGTGTGAGCATGAGAAGAGATGCGGGCTCTGTCCATCTCCCCACAGTTTTGGGGAGGGGAATTATCTGCTCCCCAACTTGGGCAAGGCTGAATCCACCCAGTTGGGATTAGGCTGAGCTGAAGGGACCCAAGATGAGCCCTGCTGTCCACCTCACCACACTGTGCAGATCCTGCAGAGCCAGTGAATGTCCCTGGCCACAGGCCCCTCATTAAAAGTGTAGCAAAGAACCACAAACAAAGCTCAGGGTTAGGTGCCCCAGGCACAGTGCTGGGGGCTCTGGCCAGGCTGAGGATGTCCAGGTGGGGCTTCCTCCTCCTCCTCCTCCTCTTTCACCTGCCAGTGTGAAGGTCACAGTTCACGTGTCCCCCTGACTGTGGCAGAAATAGCGCCAGTTAATCTGGAACCTAAGCAGCTCTCCTGTGTGCAATTAAAGAGATCACAAGTCCTGGCCCTGGGGAACGTGTGCTGGCAGCTAAAGCCCTGCCAGTGGGGCTGCTGAGCTGGGCATGGCTGGGCATGGCATGGCAGCTCCCAGTGGCCATGGAGGAACAGGTGAACTGTGTTTGGGAGGAGCTGACACCCAGCTGATAAATGTTGTTGAGCTGATGCAGGGTCCTGGGATGAGGCACAGCTCCTACAGGAATATCCTGATCCCAGTGCTCAGCTCTGGGGGTTGAGCCAGAACCAAGTGCAGCCCCAGAGGAAGGGCTTGAATGGTGGTGGAGGTGAGGAGGATGAGTAGGGCGTTGCTGGAGCAGTTTGTAGCTGCCCTGCGCTGTCCTTGTGCCCCATCCCTAGAGCCAGTCCCACAGCTGTTCCCATGGGAGGGTTTCCCACACAACGGCTGGGTTACAGTGGGAATTCTGCTTGCCTGGCAGCCATAAGGTAGAACCACTTTGGGCTTTGCAGAGTCTTCTCTTTGCTGCACCAAACCTGGAGTTAATGATGTGCTAATTGGGTCAGGCGAGGTCAGCCTGGGAGTTATGAAATGATGTTGGGCTGAGCAGGCTGTGTTGGGGGACAAATGGCAGCTCTGTGTCCCACCCCTAGGGGTGGCTGGTCCTTCCCTCATGGTTCAGGGAGGGTGAATCCTGCCTTCACCCCATCATCTTGTACAGCAGTGCCCCGTGGGGAGGGTGTCCTGTGTGCCCTGGGCCATGGCAAGTCCCCTCTAGGTGAGCAACCACATGGGCATGTTGGCCATGCAGGAAGCTGCTTGTGCCTCCATCCTTCTGTTATCCAGCCAGGAAGGTGAGGGAGGGAGGGAGAACTCCAGGCTGGTGCCTCCTTCTCTGCCATCTCCTTGCAACCCCATGCCCAGACCCAGCCCATCTCCTCTTGCCATAGGAGCAGCTGCAGAGAGCCCCTGTGGGAATCCACACCCCCTTCCCACCAGGAGCAGAGCTTCCACCTCAATTACCGTCACCTTGCTCCTAAGCCCCCTTTGCCAATCCCTCTAAGCTGCTTTCCCAGGGCTCCAGCAAAAGATGTATTTATAGCCCACTCTTACTCATGAAGCGTCTCCCCAATTAATCAACTAATAGGATTCCTCCCACAAGTCCCTCTCCCCGGAGCACTTACTCAGACACACACCCCCTGCAGCCCCGGCCAAGGCTGAGTGGGCGAGATCAGATGTCAGGGGAGGGACAGCCGGGGGGGATATAAGAAGCTGCAGTACTGGGAGCAGCCCGTAGTGACTGGGTGGCACTGGGACGTGCTGGGAGAGGAAGAGGAGAACGTCTGTCTGTCCATCCACCTGCCAGGTGAGTGCTGCCTGCTCTGTTGCCTGGGCCCTGCCAGGGATTTGGGGTTCTGAGGGTTTGGAAAACAGGGCAGGGACACTGGTGCTGGGTTGTGGCTGGAAGAAGGGTGGTTTGCAGTTGAAAAATGGGGAAAATGTGAACACAAAGGATTCCAGTGTGGCAAAAGGACATGGCAGAGGGGTCAGGTAGTGGCATAGGACAGCTGAGCCAAGCCAGAGAGGTTCCAAGTCCCCTCTTTGAGGCTTGGGAGATGCAGAGCAGGAGTTCAGCTCTTCTCCCCTCCACCTTTCATTGCCTCATCCCCAGTTCCTGGGGTCTGGAGGGAGCCAAACTCTGCTCTCACTCCCTTTGCACGTTCTCACCCTGTGAGGATTCCCAAACCTCGCATCCCATAGCACCCAAGGGTCTGAAAGATTCTGAGCTTGGGACTACTCTCTTGTCTTCCTGTGGGGAAGAGAATTATCCCCTCACCCCCACAGCCATTTCTTCTCTCTCACCAGCTTCCCTGAGGTTGTGTTCAGAGGCAACTCTATCCACGTGCCCGTGGGGCTTAAAATCCTGCCTGGGCTTAAGCTGTGCTCCTGTCAGAGCCATCTATCCCTAAGAGGCTGAGCTCATCCCATTTAATATCCCAGAGAATCAGCTGGTGATCAGTGAGATCTTTACACGTTCCTTCTGGACACAGGCTTGAGCCAGTAGAGCTTGAGCAGGGCTGGGAAACTCCAGCCTCACACCCAGCATAAAGGGATGAGGGTGGAGGGACCTTGTGCCCTGAGACCCCTCTTTCCATGGGGCAGTTGAGCTTCCCTTGATCTTTGTTCCTGTGTTTTCCTCATCTTCCTGTGAGTGACAGGACAAAACAAGCCCGTTTGTACCACTGAGCCATGAGAGCCAATTTCCAGCAGACAGGAAAAGCTATTAAAACTGAGACTCTGTAAGGCCTTTTCTTTGTTTTCTCACCTTTCCCAGTCTTGAACTGCTCCATTGGGAATCACCCCTGTGCTTCCTCTTTTCTGGAGCAACACTCCCCCCTTTCTCTCTCCCACTTCATCACCTTTTTGGCCGGGAACAAGGAGCTGGCTCAGCTCCCTTGTGCCACCCCAAAGCCAAACCTGGAGCTCCTGAGCTCTGCAAAGGTGGCAGCACCATATCCTGGGGGCTCTGCTGTTTGTTGGGATGTGCAGGACGTTGGATGGTGGCCATGGCTGGGGTTGCCTCTTCCCCAGCACCTCATCCAGTGCTTTCCCTGTTTCTCCACACAGATTTCCACCTGGAGATTCCTGCACTGACTTAAAATGTCAGACGGATCAAAGTAAGTTTCTTTATTGATTTATTTATCTGGAATTGGGGTGGAGCACTGCACTACAGAGTAGAGGCAGAGGGAAGAAGTGAGACCCCAGCTTGACCCAGCTGCTGCTCCCAGGGGCTGGATTGTGAGCTCCCATGGAGCTGTCACGGAGCTCTGTGTTGGTCTTTCTCGCTTGCCCTTAAGACACAAAATCCACCCATTCCTCCATGGTCACCCTGAGCTCAGGAGCACATCTGGGGTAGCCACACAGGTTGGGTTTGGCCCTGAATTGGTCCATGGAATTCTCCAGGGACAGGACACCCTGGCATAGCTCTTGGTGATGCACCACGTTTGTGGGGCAGCCCATTATCTCCCCATCCTGCTTTGTCCTAGGCATTCCCAAATATCCGTCTCTGTTTTCTCCACAGGGTTTTCAAGAAGACCAGCCCCAACAGCAAGGTGACTCTCTGTGCCCTGTCCCCTTGTGTGGCCAGCCCAAGGTTTAGGCTGTGCTGGGATTCCTCCAGGGTGGATCTGCCCACATGATCCGGGCTGGGTCTGCCTTCTCTTTGAAATCTGATTGATTCCTGGACCTGCCATGACGCCAGTGTAGGACTGGCTTTTCAAAACAGAAATTAAAAAACACCCTGACATGATCCCCTAAAGGTGATTCTGGTCCAGCCTGGCGACAAATCCCACAACACAACTCAGGGCTTCAAAATTTGTGCCAATTCAATGGCAAACATTAACTTGCTTCCTTCCTTTCTTTCCCCATCTGCTGCTTCCAGCTTTCCCTCTACCTGGGGAAGAGAGACTATGTGGATAACGTGGATTCAGTGGAATCTGTAGGTGAGTGGGGCTGTGCCCAGCACTGAAGGGGAAATACAGGCAGGAGAGGCTGGGGAGACCAGTCCCAGTGTTGCGGGCTGCTGGTAGAGCAGGAGGAGCAGCTCTGGAGGAGCAAATGCCATGTTTTCCTGCAAATATCCTTAGGAAAAATAGTGGGGAAAGGGACACATTCCCTTTGCAAAACAATGCAATCACACTGCTGGTGGAGATGCTGGAGGAAGCATCACCATCCCGCTTGGTAGCAGCTCCTCTCAGTCACCTTCCAGCTGCAAAGTGGATTATTTGGGTTTGAAAAGCTGCGTTTTAGCAAAGATCTTCCCAGGCAGCAGAGCTCACTGGTCCTTCTCCTTTTGCTTGTTTGCAGATGGTGTCTGCCTGGTTGACCCGGAGTACCTAAAGGACAGGAAAGGTATTGATACAGAAATACAGCATGAGGGGAGGGGATGGAACCAGCTCAAAGCTCAGCAGTTAAAGCTGCGCTCAAGTTAAAGCTGCTCCATGTCACCTACAGCTCATTGACCGTCAGGGCCACAGCAGCAAAGGACATGAGGGATCCTGTTCATATTTAGTGTCTGAGATCCTGAGAAGTCTCATTTCTGCTGAACAGTTTTTGAAATAGTTTTCTTTCCTCTTTATTCATCCCCTGTGCCTTCCTTCGCTCCCACCCCTGCCCTCATCCCTCTCCTGCCTGGCTCAGTGTATGTGACTCTGACCTGCGCCTTCCGCTATGGCCGCGATGACCTCGACGTGATCGGCCTGACCTTCAGGAAGGACATCTACGTGCTGACCACCCAGCTGTACCCGCCCGTGCCGGACCAGGCCCCCAAAACCCTCACTCCTCTGCAGGAGAAGCTGATGAAGAAGCTCGGGGAGAACGCCTACCCCTTCACCTTTGAGGTAGGGGCTGCCAGCCCCTCCTGGGCACGCGGCACCATGGTGTCACCAGGGCTCAGCTCTGAACATGACCTTTATTCCTTTTCTCTCTCTTTCCCTGCTCTGCCCAGATTGCCACCAACCTGCCCTGCTCCATCACCCTCCAGCCTGGGCCAGATGATGTGGGAAAGGTGAGCTGCTGTCCCCAACCTGTGTCCCCTGGACCATCCTCCCTGGCAGGGGGTTGAGCTGTGGGGTGCTAAAAATGAGAATTGATTCTCATGGCCCATGGATGAGGGGTGGGCAGGGAGGATGGCTGGAGTCAGCACCAGGATCTCTGAGAATGCAGTGGAGGAAGGAGGAAGAAAAGAAACCGAAAGCTCAGGCAGCTCTGACCCCCCCGGCTCAGTGACCATATATGTTCCCCCAGGCCTGTGGTGTGGACTTCGAGGTCAAAGGATTTTGTGCTGAAAATCTGGAGGAGAAAATTCACAAGAGGTATTTTCAGGGGGTTCCCTTCCCCCCTTTTGGCCCTAAAACTAAACCACAGGATCTTTTTGGGGTGACCAGCTCAGGGGTCAGGCTGAGGATCTTCTGTCAGCCTGTGCCATGCTTGGATGGAGAGCTCTGCCCTAAACTGGGGCAGTGAGCCCTCTGTCACATCTTAAGAGCCAGGTGAAACGTTCACCCTTTGGCTGGAGACACTTTGATGTCCCCAAAGAATCCCTGAGACCCCTTGAAGGCCTTGTTGAGGCTGTGGGGGACACTGGGGGTGCCACCTCTGTCCCCACAGGAACTCTGTGCGCCTCATCATCCGCAAGGTCCAGTTTGCCCCGGCGCAGACGGGGCCAGCCCCGAAAGCCGAGACCACCCGGCAGTTCATGATGTCAGACAAGCCTCTGCACCTCGAAGCTTCCCTGGATAGGGAGGTCAGTAGGGACACTGCCCCCCCCAGGGATGGGGACCAGGATTTCTGGTCACGTCACTGAGCCTCTTCTCACTGCAGGTCTACTACCATGGAGACCCCATCTATGTGACCGTCAATATCAACAACACCACCAACAAGGTTGTGAAAAAAATTAAGATCTCAGGTGAGAGAGGGGCAGAAGGGACATGTCCCAGTACCCATCACTGCCAGAGATGGGGACGGTGAGCCCCTGCCATGTCACCAACACGGCTCCCCCTTGTCTGTCCCCAGTGGATCAGATCACAGACGTGGTCCTTTATTCCCTGGACAAATACACGAAGACTGTGTGCACCGAGGAGATAAAGTAAGGGACAAAGGGCCGGAGGTGATGTGGCATTTACGAGAGGGTGGAAATGAGGAGGAGAATGGGAGAGTGATGGGGAGAGAGGGTGTGACAGTTTTACACCAAGCAGCAAAAAATCTCCGGGTTAGAAGAGCAGGTGCAGAGGAAGCAGAGGACAGGGAAGGCTGTGGACAATGTCCCACCAGCACAAGCCTGTGGTGGCTGGCAAGGTCCCTGGGGAAGGTGCACAGCTGCTCCCAGGCTTCTTCATCTCCTCACTTTGCATTTTTGAGGCCAGACACAGCCTCTACCCCCCTGAGAATGAGGAGGGAG
>WAAE01013242.1:0-44142 GCA_013400495.1 Nicator chloris
ATTACTAAGAAAGAAATGGAATAGCTTTTGATGAAAATTCATTAGTTCAAAAGAAAATAAAAAACCCCTAAAACATATGTATAAATATAAAGGATCAGTTCATCTTACTGGATTGTTCTGGGATTGTGCCACTTTCTGAAAGTTTAGTAGCTGATGCTTCTTGTGATGCTGTCATTGCTATTGATGCAAATAGGATAATTTAGAAAAGTTTCTAGCCCTATGAAAGTTTAAGACCATGGCATATGCTGCTATGATTTCTCTTTGGATCAAGCATTCATTTAAATTTTATTACTGAATTCACAGTTCTTTTCAAAATGACACTATATCTCTCTCCATTTTTTGAATTTCAAAACTCTTCAGACACAGCTAAATTTTTTGGTTTTGGTTGTCAGCATGTATAAATGCATAGGCTTTAGAAGGAATGTGTTTCACTCCATAGTGTACAGATTACCCATTTAAGTAATCTGCTCTCTGTCCACAGAATCATAGTGAACAGTGTGTTAAATGGCCTTTTAAATTGAATATTTAATGTCAAAAGTTCATGGTCGTTTGTAAAAAATGATGAAGATCATTTGTATAGTCTCCATCGATAAGAAGTGTTTGGGTAGCATTGGCAGTTCTTTTCCAGACCCTCTATGGAAGAAGTGAAATTACAAAATACAATAGCATATTTCTGTCAGAACACTTGAAAGATTCATCTTGGAAACCACAAAATTGTGACTCTGGCGTAGCACTCATCTAGATAACAATATCAAAATAAAAAGTCTTATGGACTTTATGAGTTGAAGAAAATTATTTCCTATGCAAAGTAAATATTTGAAACTCTGTGTCAGGTAATATTCTCACACATTTGTTCAAAAGTGAGAAATCTGAGGCATCTAAACAAGTCCAGATTTTGGGAAGGCCTCTGCTTTAAAATATGTATGCATTTGTTCATGTGAATGGAATGAACCTTGGGCCTGCAGCAAATTAGTGTGCGCCATAAGTGACCTTGACGTGCTTTCTGCCACGATCTTTATTGTTGCTGTCATTGGCTTTCCTTTTGATGTTCTTCAGATTTTTTTATCCTTTACCTGTATTGTCAAAACATGACTATTTGTAGTGTGTATATTCAGTAACAGCAGTTTATCTCTCCATGGTTTACAGAGAGAGTTAGAAGCCAACAACTGTAATTACTTCCATGTTCATAGCTTAGCAGTAAAGCAGGAAAGTGAAGTTAAGGTACACCATTCATGCAGTACTTCAGGAAAGAATTACAGGATGAAATCATGGCTATACATTCTTTTGGCTTAATGATGACTGTTACTTAAATTTGATTTTGGGGGGTTTACCACTATCTGTTGTGTTTATGTGACCACATAAAGAGAGTTTGAGTTATCTGTTTTGTGGATATCTTCTTGTTGTACTTATTTGCCACGTCTTCCTTTTGGGTCCGCAAAATTGTAAATTCCAGACAATGACTTTCTACAGTAAGCTGGCATCTTGCTGTGTGGAACCTGTGCAGTTTTTGCCCTTAGTGGTGGAAGTATGTAAGCTAGGTTAGGACACATACATCAGAGTTCAACTGTGAAGTGTAATAGCCACTAGTCTCTACTAGCTTTCTTACAATTGTTAAACATACTTGAATGAGGCAGCTGCCTCTTAAGGTTGAAATGAGTATAATTGAGAGTAATATGCAACAGGTATTCTCTAATAGTGGAAGTCTTAGCATCTCAGAATGCAACTCATTTGCACAGATGTATTTACATGTATAATTATTTTATTATATTTTGGCAGTTAAATTTGAATACTCTGTATGTAGAATATAGCTTATTGTTGTGGTCCATGGGGTTTTTTTTCCTTCCTGCCATAATCATGTATATATTTAAATATTATTTTCTTACTGAAGCAAACTTGAATTCAGCACAAGAAATATTTAATTTCCTGAACATCACCAGTATTACCATGTGAAAAGATGCAAATCTTTCATAATTTATATGATGAAAATGTTTAGCCAAATATGGAACACCAGAGATAGATCTAAGTGACCTGAAGCTACTGAAGGGTTTAATTGAATATGACAGGTAGCAAGAGGTCTGAAGTTAATATAAATTGTCTTCATTTGGTGCATTAAGCAAACTTTGCTTAGGCCAAAGAAAAAAGATACGCCAAATTGGAAAGGAAATTCTAATCTCCCGTGTCCGTTCAAGTGGTCCACATTACCAAGTTCTTAGCTGTTGAAAATTAGGGCTGGTTTCCTACCCACATCTATCAGTATGTTTCCTCTTGGTTCCCTGAGAGTCCACTAAACTTCCTCTTGCTTTAGTCTTGTGCGGTACCATTATATTGGCATCCAGTTTTAGAAGGGAGAGCACAATTATATTTTTAAGGATATCTCTGGGCACTGCTGCGAAGCATGTGATAGCAGGACATTTTTGTCACGACCTAACTTTTGCGCAGGGAAGTCTGAGCTCACCTTCTAGAAAAGCGCTTTGTGCTAAAGTGGTTTAGCCAGTAGTTAAGCAAATTGAAGCAAGATTAGGACACACTTACATGGCATTTTGCGAGCAGACCTAACAAACTTTGCCTATACTTCTGAGCCTGTCAGGCACATTGCAGCAACTACATGGCTCTCAGTTCTGGCCAGCTGGCTCATGGCACAGTCAAGGCTTGCATTCCATTGCCTACAAATATACTCCTATACTTGTAATAGCAATGTGAACAGGGGAGTGGTCACACCGACCTCACAAACAGCTCCCTTCTAGCTCAAGTGACAGGGATGAGGGGGCCCATGTGTCCAGGGAGGGGGGTGGTGAGGCCAGTTGCTTTTCAGATGCAGCTACTGTCTTCTAGAGATTGCCTTTGAAGTGCCCAGCTGCCACTTAGCAATGTAGCCCACCCTTGTAACATGACCTAGCACAGCAGCAGCAGGAGTGGCTGCAGCTAACTGTCTTCTCTCTTTGGATGGCCTGGTTGCCTATTTGCAGTTTGCACGGAGGGATGGAGGGATAGGCTTGCTGTAGGCTTTGTTCTCTCTGATTCCTAGTCAAAGAGCTTCCTCATTTATTTCAATCTCTAGTCCCTCTGATTTTTTTTGGAGATTGTAGAAAAGCAGAATAAGTTCATATTAGTTTCATAACCAATTTTACACAATTTTTACTGAGTTGTGAATGCTTTGGATTTAAAAGGTCCTTCTTTCTGCTGGCAATAACTGCAACGTTACTTTTTTGTTTTGTTTCAAAACAGTCCTTGAAGACTTAGATTTAGAGACCCAGAGGAGAAATTATTAGGATTTAACCTTCAGTTTCCTTCTGTTCCTACCTCTGTGCTCTCCACTTAGTTTTGATTTGATGGAAGATTGCCTAAAAAATGCTTATTATCATAATAAAATAAGAACAGTCTGAAATAGTTGAATTCCCTAGGAAATAACAGTGATTTTTTCTAAATTAATATTTGTCATAGGATTTAATGTGGTCATTCTTTTTTAGGAACTGAAAGGAGATGCACAGATTTAACATGTGTACCTTGTTAGCAATGTTTTGACAAAGAGCAGCAGCTGTATAAACCAATCTTCCTGTAGCTTTCACACATGGGACTCAATTAACAATGAGCCACTTTCAGTATCTAATCCTTTCTATCATTTGAAAAAAAGTTTCCTGGTTTCTGTACATTTTTCCATGTCTTACTCTTACCTATAAACTGAGGCAAGTGGCAGACTGTGAATAGACTGACCTTGCACGACATTTTATATGCGATTTAGAGAAGACAATGGCACTTGTGTTTATATTCCTGGTAAACTCAGATTAAAGTGAAGATTAAAGCCTGTTATTTGTAGAACGTTGTAATGATTGCAGGATCTAGAAGAAAGCTTTGTTTGAAATTCCGGTGTTTCAAGCTCTGAAGTGCAGAGAATCAAGAAGCATTGCCCCAGGTATGTCATTCAACCTCATTGTGGTAAGTGCTCTGGAGGAAGGAGGAAGGAAGACCTGTGTGGTTATTAAGCCTGTGAACCCAAAGTATGTATTGTAAGAAAGTCTGTATTTACCTATGGCACGGGCAGGTCACAAGACTGGATAATTGGGCCTTTAACTAATTTCCAGGTGGATCTGTGGCCAGAAATTGAAGTATTAGGTACTTCCACAGTGACACTTCTGGAAGTTTTGAGAGGTTTTAGAATAATAGCAAATTAATGCAAACTCCATTTTAATCACACTTGACATTTCAACCTTTAACTTGAAATTCCTGCACTAGAATTATCTAAAGAGGACATTCTGGAATTCCAGGGGCTTCTTGTCTTTTGCAACTGAGCAGGAGGATGCCAAAAGGATATAAAGGCAGAGCCCAAACATTATGTCATTAGTTTTTTTCTTTCACTTAATAAAACTTCAGTAAAGCTTGAATTGCTAAATTCAGAATAGGCTATTGTCACTACTTGCCAAACAGTACATGCTGGTGCATCTGTCTAATCCATATATGAAAGCCACAAACAGAAGCACATAATTTGGCACAGCACCAGAAGCATGCCTCGGCACACTTCTGGAGATTCTTCCAAATGACTTACTGATTCAAAAATTCTATAATGTTTGCCTGTGTGCACGCGCTGAATGTCTGGAGGAGTTAAGCATGAACTCCACCAGAAAGCCAAGTGTTGCATTTGAGTTTGGGATATGATAGTTATGCATCCCTACTAATTTACCAGGAGTCCTTGATGCAGGACTTGTTGTTGTTGTTTGTCTGTGTGTGTGAGAAATGGTGGTGTTTTCACTAAGAGAAAATTCACAGAGGCAGTGTACATAAAATGGACAGGTATTGAAGAGCATTTCTTAGTGACAATTGCTTTTTGTTCCCCCTGGTTACTTTGTTTTCTGCTATTTCTTCCCTCTCTTTCTGTCAAATTTTTAAAAACAGGGTATGAACACTGCTTAGAGACTTCAAATTATCTAATCAGGAAATCAGTCTTTTTCTTCCTTTAGTAACCATTGATCCACAGGTTAATCTCTCTGGGCTCTTCTTAGACACGTCTTTTGTTTCACAGTGAAGTGTTTCAAATATTCAGATAAATTTAAGGGTACAACTCCATGAAACAGCTGAGATGACTTTATGGAAAACTTCTTTAAAAAAGATGCTATTCCCCTCTGGCCATCTCCACACAGCTTCCCACAGAAGTATTCTCTTGCCCTGAAACTGCTGGTTGTTTGTGTCATCTCTTTGCTGATTTCTATTTCATGCTGGCGGGAAGTGTTTATGTAATCAGAGGATGAACTTAGTCTGGAAATTCACTGGTTTAAAATACCATATTAATGAAAAGCAGATGGAATGATTTGATGCTTTGAAATATAATGCAATGGAACACAGCACAAGAGTAAGCAGCCATTTAATTTTTTGAAGGGGTGTGAGTTTTCCCCTTAGCCTTAAAACAGTAATCTCATTTCTCTCATGCTTCTTTGCCACTCTAGATGTAAAAATACAAAATTTTAAATAGCGTATTCTATCAGAGCTATTTCACTATAAATTACTGTTTTACCTGCAAGTGTTTAGAAGTGAAAAGAGATGCTTTAGAAGAGGAAGTAATACTTTGGTTCCAAGGCAAGTTTTCCAAAGTTTTATATTTTTATGTTTTTAATATATAAATAACTATTTTTTTATAAATAACGATTTTAATAACTATTATTTTTAATATAATACCAGTTATCTGGTATTATATAATACCAGTATAACTGTCCTGGTAAATCTACTGTTTTGGAGAAATATTTTGTGATTTGTTTTTTTTTAATTGAACACTGTATGTGCCAAAAAGTGAGGTACATGCGTCTGTACTCTGGTTCATACTTATGTTAATCTTTCATCAGAACAATGACCAACATTGTATAGTAAATGAGAGGAATCTGAATTTTCTTATGTTTTAAAACTTTTGATGTGGAAATATTGTCACCTCACAGCTGTAAATATAAAAATACCATTGTATTTTTTTTTCTTGATGAATACAGAGTGGTGAAAGACAACTTATGTCATAGAGATTCTGGCTTTATTCTGGACACTACTTCTAGGAGAGACAGGCAAACACAGCATATTCTGTTGCAACAGGAAAAAGACAAAGACTGTTTTGTCTTTTTTTACTGTGGTAGGTTGACCTTGGCTGGCTGCCAGATGCCCACCCAGCTGCTGTCTCACTCTGCCTGCTCAGCAGAACAGGAGAAAATGAGGACAGAAAGCTGGTGGGTCGACATAAAGACAGGGAGGTCACTTACAGATTACCCTCATTGGTAAACATACTCAATTTGGGGAAAATTGATTTAATTTACTGTCAACTAAAATAGAGTTAGATGGTGAGAAACACAGAGAAAACGAAGCCACCTTCTTCCCATCTCCTGCCTTTTTACAGGCTCAAATTTACGCCTTCATTCCTGACTACTTCTGCCACCCTCTGTCCTGGGCCCTACTGGGGCAGGAAGATGGGGAACTGGGGTTCTGGTCAGTTCAGAACAGCACCTCTCTGCATCACATTCCTCTTTTTCCTGTGTTCCGGCATGCATCTTCTCCATGGAGAATAGTCCTTTAGAAAATATTAACCTGCTCCAACGTGGAGTCCTCCACCAGCTGCAGAAACTTCACTGTGGGTGAACAGGCTTCTCAAAGGGCTTGTGGAGTCTCCCTCATGCAGATACCTGAAAGCTAACTGGACATAGGCCTAAATTACATACTTTAGGGGATGCTGCTTGAGCAAGGGGGTTGGACCACGTTGCCTCCAGTGCTCCCTTCCAAACATGCATTCTGCGATTCTGGCATGGTCCTTTCCACGGGCTGCAGGGAAATACTTGCTCTACTGCAGTCCTGGATCACCTCCTCTGTGTCCTTCTCCTGTGAACATAGTATTAGTAGGGTTTGTTATCACACTTCCCCCCCACCTCAGTCCTCATTGTTTTGCCCTTTCTTATGTACATTTTGCTAGAGGCATCTCCATCTTGGCTGAGGGTCTCAGCTCTGCCTTGTGGTGGCTCTGTTGGAGCCTGCTGGGGCCAGGGCAGACTTTGCCTCTTCCACAAAGGCCAGCCCTACAGGCCCCACAATGCCAACACCTGGATATCTACACCCAGTTCACTCAGCATTGAAGGGTGTTTCCTCTTGGAAGAAGACTCCATTCATTGCGTATGCCATGGGGCATTAAGCCTTTCCTTAAGAGGTAACAAAGAAGGAAGTGAGACTCCTGTTCTTCCTTCATACCTACCTCAAACTTACTGCATTAAGCTAAGCAGAAATCAGATATGCAAAGCATCAGAGATGTGTTCTGCACTACATTTTTCAAAGACTTGGTATGGAACGAAAGGATTTTAACAATTCTACTCACTGTTTTGAAGGCAGCTTTCAAACACATCTCTACTTGTAAGAAGGATGAGAGCTGTTAGCAGTTGTTTCAGCTGAGGTCTGGAGTGAGCTAAAATCAGGAGGTGTGAGGAAAATTTGAGTTAGTGTAGGTAAACAGTTTTTTGGCTTCTATGAGGGAAACTGTGGTTTAGTAGTACAGGACTGATTTATTAATTTCAAAACTTTTGACAAAAAACTTTGTGTTTGTCTACTTGTTGTGGTTGGAGACTCCAACCTAAATGCCACTATTCTTCATTCTTCTCTTTCACCCTTTTGCCTCCTCCAAACAATAGAGAAATTTTAGGACAGTAGTGCGGTTCTTCAAATGGGTTTAGGGTTTTCTCTCTGTATGGAAAGCCTTTTTAAAGTAAGCTAAATAAGCACAGCTGCAAACTCTCTTCTGCGCTCCAGTGAAAGCTTTGTACTAGCTCTTGGTGTGAACATGCTTAGCTTGTGCTGAGTGCCTTTGTGCAGGAAAATTTATTGCATTGGCAGAGTTTAGAAATGTGATGGCATTGCTAACTCTGGACAATGCTGAAATGATTGCCCAGTGTAGACAGACTGTTAAATGAAATACATCTTGGAAGCTACCATATTTTCCTGTGAATCTGGTGTGGATGGGCTGCTGAAGAGAGAATTCATCATATACAGTTCATATTTAGAACTTTTTAAAAGAAGGATGAAAACTGATTTACTTGCCCTTAAAGCCCATTGATAATGCCAAGAATAAAATTTAGCAATTATTTTTTCTTGTAACATTTAGTAGAGAAAAAAGTTCCTCTAGTTACTTTTGTGAGACTAACAATCATCAGTAGAATTGAGATTAAAAGTTTGGGGGAAAAGTACATGAAAACTAACATGAAAATGAGCATTACAATGAATGATATTCTGCAGTTGTAGGAACACAAAAATGCATCTAGTATAATGAATACTACTTTATATGTCCCTATGTATCCCTAACACTAAGCCAGGAAATTAATTTCCTGTAATATTTCTATTAAAGTGATATAGAAGATTAGATCTTGGCTTAACTAAAGTTTTCCAGCTCACACACGTTTTTGAACCTGCATATAGATTTGTCAAAAATTTCAAATATCCATTTTCATTTTGTATACAATCATTCAGATTGTAAATTGTCTTAGCCCCTTTCACTCAATGGCCAGGAACTTGGATTCTCTGGGAATTTAGATCAGGTTCTTCAGTTTCATTAGTGAACTTCTCCTTGATTCCTGCCTGAATGGAGCTAAAAGGCAAAAACACTCTGAACATTCCTAGTTGCCTCAGCTTCTCAGCTCTTAGACTGAAACTCTTAATATGTGTGCTATCTCCCAGTCATGGTAAGGCTTAATCATATTTGTAAGACACTTCGAAGCACTTGGATAAAAAGCAGTGCAGTGGTTATCAGTATAAAATCAGCAATTCTCCATGGTTATTGCATTGTGCTGTCTTGGAGACTGCTGTATTACCTTGTTTCTAAAATAGGAAATGACTGTGTTATTTCAGAGGTTGTGAGTTTGGAACTGTCGATAAGTCCTGATAAGGAGTAAATATAAGAATCCAAAATCTCTGGACCAGATTTTTGAGTGTTCTGTGTTCTGTTTTGTCGTGATGACTGGGGGAAAGTTTTTCAAATTTTACCCTTAAAATATTAATTTTATGCTGGTGAAATAAGCCCCACCATTTTCCTTAAGTCTATAAAATTAAAATGAAAAATTGGGCACTCTGGTAGATCCGCAAAAGAGATGAAGTTGTGTTCTCATATAAAATAATAAAATCTTTATTTTTAAACAAAGGAGCTCCATTGCCAAAACATAAGTCCAGTTTTATAACTTTAGTTTTGTGTCCTCAATTATGTTAAAAATCTCATAAGTACATTGTCAGCTGGGGAGAACTGGGAGGGCAAAAGGCTTCTGTTGCATCCAAAAATGAGTTTGCATTTCTGAGTAAAGCACTGTATATCACTCTGGGAGAACAAAGTCCAGCCACTTTATTGCACAGATAGAGAGGAAGAATGATCCCAAAATGGGTGGTGTAGTCTAACAGTTGGCAGTAGTGCCACATCTGGCACTGATGAGAGTTTGGGTTTGGCTTAATCACAGTGAGCTACACTGCTTTTAAAAATAATTTTGGCAGCCAGCACCAGAAACATACACTCTGTTGGTATAATCTGTAATTGAGCATGATTTAGAACAGAAACAGAAAGTGTAGTTTAAGGCAGGACAACACATTTGGCCACTGCTTATCTAGCAGTGGTGGAATGGGTTTACAGTCTCCTTGTCTTTGGTAGTGAAGGATGCTGCATCAAAGGAAAAATACATGAAAATATGAACAAAACCCCCCCAATAGACACAAATTTCAAAACTCAAGCCCCCAAACTTAATTTTTTTCTCTTTTTAGTCTGTGCTGGATGTCCCCTTGTCTGCTGTCCTGCAATTCAGAGGAGGTCTGTGGTAGGGTTGTCCGCTGCAGTGCTGTTTCCAAGCACTGCTGTGGTTGGAGCACACACTAATTGAAGGTGTTGAACATGGACAAATTTTGGTCTGAAAACGGTAAAAACTGCGTTCAAGAGACTTGGAACAGCTACTGCGATTAACCGGTAAAAGTCAGGAATAAAAGTGTTGTCCGAAGTGCCTGCTGAAGAATGTGGTCTTACTCAGATAAAAGACTGAGGATTTAGTCTTTTTTCTGGTGAACTGGTGACTGTTTTATAGGAAAGCATCATTGTAACGGTTGGTGATCTCAGCAGAGAAACCTGAGAATGAATAGGCATAGGTCATAAAACTGAGCAATTGTTGCTCTCTTTGATGTGGTTGCTCTAGATAATCATTAAGACACATTGATAGATCTGTGAGAAGAAACCACTGTCCCTGTTTGTATGTGATTTGCTCTGGTTGAGGGATTTGAGCCTTTAGTAGATCAGTTTTATGTGCTACTTTTACTTGTGTTTTACACCCCTCCTCTGCCTCCAAAGCTGAACAAGTGAAGCACGTAGTGCATCCTGTCCTTTCTTACAAAATCAAAACTGTTGTAGGAGCCTTAAAGTATTGGAATATCTGTATACAAGTTCCATGATAAATAGCTGCAGAGAAGTAAAAATTTGCAGTACCATCTCTGGTTCTTCATTTTCAGAGTAACTTAATGGAGGAATGAAAGATGGGTGAACAAACAAAAAAAAAAAAAGTAATTTGCTATTATCCATACAAGTAGTGTTAGTTACAAAAGGCTGGAGAATTAAGCCTTTGAGGGTAAACCACTTTGCATACCCAAAGTGGGATGCTCAGAAAAAATATGTCCACATGAAGGAGGAGGAGAGCATTTATAAAAATAAGGCGAAATAATGCAGAACAGTTTTATCAAGAAAAATTTGAAGACAAAGACATAATCCAAGGACTCTTAGTTTTGAGCAGATTTGTGCTGCCGTGATTTTTTTTTAGTGCGTGTTTTGTTTTTCTTTCCTGCTTGTTGCACAAAATGTCACTCCTTGTCCATATAAGCACTTTCTTGATCAGACATTTTTGTGCATTCAGATATGATCTGGAATTCCTTGTCTTATCTCGTTAATGCCATTGGAGGTGAAAAAAAGGCTGTTTCCCTCTTACTAATTATGGTGAACTGACACGTTATGTTGTATTGTCGTTAACAACTTCAGGGGCGCCGAGAACCTTTAGTTTTGCCCCTGGGGAGTGTGACTTTTCCTCTTTCACTCAGCTCCAGGAAACGCGAACATTTGTATTTTTAAGACCACGTACCATTGGGAAGGAAGCAGGGGTGGAGATGTGTGCAGAGATTATGTGGATATGGGAAGCAGTATGCTTTGTAAAGATCTAGGAACTGCAGAATTTAGAGAAATATGCATTCTAACTGCCGTGTCCTTTGGCATTATTAAGAGCTCAATGACAATGTTGTTAAATCTAGCAACCTGTCAGAAAGTTCTGTGTAGAATTGTTTTTCATATGTGGTTATCACAGATCACACTTTTTTGCATAATGTTCCCTTCATGCACTTTAGCATACATAATGTGTATGGAGTGCATGTTTCTGTGTGTGGGTGCACAAGCTTTCGTGCTCTAGCTGCATTTTTCTGGAATACATATTTATCATTCATCATGGTAAAGGAATTCTGTAACTGTGGGAACTAGTTATGAAAAAATAACTTTAAAAATATTTAGAGCAGTTTAGCATAAACTCTTTCCATTTGGATATTGCATTTGCAAACAGTAGTCTGTATTTAAATTTAGACACATGAATTCTACATCTCTACTTACTTTAATTTCTGATGAGATGATATTTTGAGAAAAATACATGGCGCCTTCAGATGAAATTTAGATTTACTAGGTATTTTGTAAATTGATGGTACCACTCAAACTTTGGTCATGTGCATTGTTGTAGATTCAGTTAACAGTGTACCAGCTGAGAAGAAAAATTCCTTTTCTTTCCTGTTAGAACTCCCTAAAGATATTAGCTCAAGGCCAGATTCAGTGTGGTTTATAGCTACACTTAAGTGCTTCTGCAGGGCAACGTGTCCTAGAGCAATATATAATTTGTATGTTCTTACAGTAAGAACAGAAGCGGTACATTCCTGCAAATTGAATTACCCATGCTTTTATCAGTGAATAAAAACTGTATATCCTTTCTATCAAACCACCCATTAAACTAAAGTCAGTGAGGATCCTGAATGCACCATGTTCTTCCTTCCTTCGTTTCTTCACTGTTTTCCCAGTGTTTTCTGTGATGTGAAGGAGCAGTATGTGCCTATGGGTCAGGCAGCGCAGGAACAGGTTGTGGGGAAGGGCACTGCAAACAGTTCTGTGACAGGGAATATGAGTGTAGCAGGGAGAAGCATGGTAATTTTTTTGCCTACAGACCTAATCATACTGTGGAGAAAGCCATAGGTTTCAATATAAGCACATCAAGTCCCCTTTAAAGAGAATTTCTCCAAAAGTAGGGCTTTTGAGAAGACACAATGCGAGGCTCATCCTAGCAGGCATAAAAATCTGTGCAGAACAGCCTATCTATGTGATTAATCTATTTCCTGTTTCTTCTTTATTCTGGTTCTACAGCACTGACACATTCAAGTGATAGTAATTTATTTTCTGGGATACATAGCATTCTTATTTGGCAAAAGCAAATCCGGGACTTCCTCTTTAGTATTTACTTTCTTTTTATGCCCCTCAACTTTGGGCTCAATGAAAAAGTTGAATAAATCAAACAAAATTTTCCTTCAAGTAGCAAAAATAATTGAAGTAAAACCAAACAAAAATGAATAGTTAAAATGAGATTTTGACATGGTTTTCCCAGTAATTTGCATATATATTACTTGAAAAATATGAAGTGGCTGGACAACAAGTATCATCTTGTCTGAAAGCTAATTCTACAACAGGTTTTCACCAGAAATAATGCTGGAGGTCTTTACTTGCAAAGGGTGGTAGTTGCTACTAACACAGTGAAAAGTTGCACTAATGGGAGAAATGGTGTAGATGAAGATCATCTGCAACAAGTAATTTCCTATATACTTTTAAAGGTTGTGTTCTGTGACTGACTTAGAGAACTTCTTTTTTTTTTTATTTCTGTAACTGTTCTTGAAGGTATACTTTTGTAACAGAGAAGTTACTCAGCAACTCTGTGTCCTGCTCTGGAGGAAGCACTATTGACAGTGAATCAGTTGGGACTAATGCAAGACAAAACACTTGTCCAACATTAATGTGTTTACTACCCAGTATATTTTTATTCACTGAACTAAAATGCATTATATATGAACGTATTAATGGTTTACCTATCACCTGGTTTTGGTAAGAGTCTGAGAATTATTTAAAATTAGTTAGCCATCAGTTGCAGTTTGCATTTAAGAGCCACTTTTGAGACTGAACTACAGGGTGAGGTGCAGAGCTGTCACAGTGAAAAATTGTTATGATTTTCAGAAAAGTGTTGCAAAGTACAGGAAATTCATAACTTTTCTCTGAATGCTGGAGACATTTAGAAGTGTAGCAAGCAAATGTATGGTTTAACCATTTTAGTTGAGTTCATACCTGTGTTTGAAAGAAATTATTATCTGTGTGAATTGTAGCAAAGTGATGCAATAGCTTCAGTAATCAAATTAATAGGCAACATGTGCATACGAAGTGTGACGATGTTTTATGCTTTACAGCCTGAATTAAGTGAAATCTGACTTGCAGATATTTTACTTTTTGAGTATTTTATTTCTTTAGCTATTTTCTAAATAGTTTGTTTGGCTGATAGATTAGACTTCTACCCCTTCTACCCCCCAGAATTTTCCTTACTCTAGTCCTTATTAAGTCTGAAAATATCTTTACTTAAGATATGTATGTTACATTTGTAGTAACTGAATTGGGGAGGGAAAGGTGAGATAAGAATTAACAGGTTACTATGAAATCTTATGGAAACAAGATTTCTCACAAAACATGCAGATTTACAATCCTTCTGTAAAGATCAATCTGTTAATATGTTTTTCTTTTTTTGATAAAGCCCACACAGAGGGGTAGAGATGTGTTCTGCAGGGAAGTTCTAGCCACTCCTTTTCTCTCTCCTTCAATTTTTGCCTTTGGGCAGTTAGTAAGGCACATTTTTAATAACTGAATTGTGAAGGTTAGATTTTTTTCCTTCCTGGACTATTTCACCCCCACCCCCCCATATTTCCCTCTTCTAATGGGGAGTATTTTTATTTCTACGTATGACAAGTCTGCAGTCATGTGTTCTTTCTGAGTTATAATGACTCAGATGTCATAATTAATTTGATGAGCAGGTGGGGGTTATTAGCCTTGTGCTTCACTTGCTAATAGCTGCACAGCTTTTCTAAAGTACTCTTTCAACTAAGGAGGCATTTCTTCACATAGAATAAACAGTGCAGCACAAAAGCCTCAGTTAGATAACTATCCATGGGTTTGAAAAGCTGCCAAGCAGATGTTGTTATTGGAGCGGGCCCAGACGAGATTGGGCAAGGCAGATGCGAGATGGGGGAGGAGGTTACACACAACCCAGGCGCTTTCGCTGCGGTGACTGCAGAATGGGAGGCTGGGAGGTGTCTTCCCATAAACCAAATCCATTCTTCACTGGCCTCATGCTCATTCCTCAAGTCCCACCCTTTAGCTGTAAATAAATGAGGAGGAAGCCCCCTCCCTCTGCTTTGTCTTAATATCCATGTGGGAATGAAACCGAATGTTCATCCAGCAGTCAGTGACTTCTGGTTTGCATTAAATCGGCTGTGTGCAATTTTTGAAGGGCCTACAGAGACTTTGCTTCATACCTATCAACATATGTAATGAACATGACTGCACTGACATTTACCAGAACTCTTAGGTTCTGCTTTATTACTATAAATTAGGTTGTGCAAATTTAAGACAAAATGCTGTTTTGTTTCCTGTCACCTCTTGTTTTTTTTTTTTTCCCAGTGAGATTTTTTCTTCTTTATTAAAAAATAACAAATATAAAAAAACCACTCCATTTTTATTCTTTTAAAAGAAAAAACCACTTAGAAAATCCAGAGGATTTGTATGTGAGAGACAAGTAGATTGCGTTGAAAATGGAGCTGATCTGTTCTTTTACCCTCTCTGGATTTTTTTTTTCCCCCTCTGTGATCCTAGGCTGTTTAAAACACATTTCTCTGTCCCTCTCTCTCGATAAATTTGTATAATCCCATTTTTCATTGACTTGATCTCAAGCCAGTGGTCTGGGCTTTTATTGCCAAGGGATAATTTTTGATAATGGGCTATTAAAACATTTGGAGCTTCCATCCTGTCTTTTGAATCTGTATATGCATAGACTGTACTTCTGTGAAGAAAGAAAATCCCTTTGTTGGTAGAAATCAATGGATTGTATGTTTGTGTAGTATAAATGACTTAAAAGAAATTGATGTTAGTTAAACTAAATGCAACATAAAAATATCACAAGATCCAGGTGACTGTACTTGATAGAAGATGATATTCTGAGTAATTTGCCTCTATGTTTTATTTGTTATCTGTAATGATAGTTAACTGAGTCTTTTGCAGACTGATGTGATACGTATGGGAAAGTTCTACAGTCTCTTTGACCATGGAAATTTACTAGTACATGACAAGATGTACAAGATATTTGATCTTTCATTGCCATTTAAAATGTAGTTAATATTGGTTTTAAAAGGACAAAGAGCTTAAAGTATGTCTGTATATTCTATACAAGTATGCACAGTTAAGTATTTGGTATGTTTGATTTGTAAACTTTGTTAATCTTCTTCAGTAAGTATTGTGAGAGCCATAAAAGCTCAAACTAAGATTTTATTTATCACAATGTTCTTTTTACTAGCTCAGATTTGATTTTCCAGTCTTAACACAGTACATTTGCTTGCTTCACAAGACAGCAAAATGGTAGCCAAAAATCAAAGATTCGTTTTTTCTCTCATGAATGGATGAAACTCCTTGATGCATTGGTTTAAGAATTTTTTTTCCTTCGTTTTAACAGTATTATTTTTCTTGGTGGTCCTTCAGCAAGTCCATGGACTCTTGCTGACCTGCTGACCTTATCCTTTTAGGATTTCTATAGCTAGGGTCTGGTATAATACAATTTTAAAAGAAGAGAACATAATGCAACAACATTTCAAACCTCAAGCAATTAAACTGTTTTAGGGGAGAACAGCAAAGCACAGCTTCTGTACTTCATATGGTGGATAGACTAACCTGGAAATCCCTGTTTTTATATCTTTTCATGCAGCACCAGAAAGCTGATGTTGTAGGACTCTCCATATGTTATTTCTTAACTTCAGGCATTAATTCCATTTCATGCGTAGTTTTTATTCCCTTGATTGATCAGTAAACATTAAGATGTTGGTCCTTAATTCTTCTCCAAAATGACACTATTTTAATATCTCATTCAGCTGCATGGATAGGATTAAGATTTCTCTTCTTATACAAAAGCAGAAGGCACAAACCACCCTCAAAATCATATAGGCAATAGGAAAAAAAAAAGTAAGAAATTAAAAAATTTGCAGATCTGCTAGGACACGAAGGACATCAGTCTGCAAAGGATGTATACTAAAAACTTTGCTGCTAAGGGCCTCCTACAATTTCTTTGTGACCTTTTAACCATATTGCCTGTTTTGAAGTTGGTGATAATTTTGTCTGAAAAGAAACCAAATGAAAATTTTAAAATATATTAGTTGCTTACTTTGGTTTACTCTTTCTAAAATGTGAATGCTTAACTGTGTGTTTGCAGAATGGTTTCTTGTTTTCCTGATGGTCTTTCAATTTCCCAACTGCACTGTGTATCATATTAATGGAAAAGAAAAAAGTTAAAAGATGTTTAAGATACATTAAAATAAGTTTAACAGTCCCTAGGACACCAGTCTAATCTCTCAGTACTCTTGTAAGGAAAAAAACCCCGAAAGACATTAAAGTGAATGTGAAATAGAAAGTTCCTTCACATGTAAATGTCCAACTTCTTTTCATTAAATGTTATTATATTTATACAGGATGTCTGCAGTAATAGATCTGAATAATGCAAATAATAGCATATGGAGGTGGCAATCAATGGATACTCTTCTCTGGTGTTAATATCTTTTTGCTATGGTGAGTGTTTCTGACATATTTCACACAAGGCCTAAAAGTTTCTTCAGTGAGAAAAATTGCAGATACAATAGGAAAGATGAAATGCCATAGCAAAAATCACTGACATTGCAGTCACTATTGTTTAGTTCAGGACTGTCCAAAAATAAAAACTCCATAGAGCAAAGAATAACAATCACACAAATATGAGAAACAGTGACTTTGAAGAGTAATAGACAATAAATAATAGAAAATAAGATGAACGTGGCAACAAATGTGAATCTCTTATATGTAAATGGAAAAATCCTAAGCAAACGACTGGTGTAATTTTGGCAGAAGCAGTTGCTGATACTAGGTGCTGCTCTAACATCTGAGCTTCAAGAAGAACAATTTCTAATGAATGTTTATATTCATACTGCTTGAGCTACCATCTAACAGCCAGTTAAAACCAATTTTGAATGAGATGTATTTTCAAGGAGGTAAAATAGTAAACTAGATTTTCACTAACTTTTTTTTCTGGAGTTATTCTCCAGTTCATGCTTCCATCTGGAATCAGAAATGCTGAAATACAGTGAGTCAGTCAATTCTTACACTATTTCTGCTCCAGTTGGAGAAAGAAAGTGTTGGCTTGATCTTTTAAGATTTTTAGTCCAACATTTTGTGAAATATCTTCTTATGAGGCAAGGGCCAGATATAAAACAAAAGCTTCTACCAGTTGAATAATGCTGGCTAGAGGCTGTGAGATTTTTCAGTAAAACTGTAGCCTGTGCTCAATTCAGCTGCGGAAATGTTTGTGTTGTAGTCATCTGTTGCTCTGTGGCATTTCCCTAGGTTAGTAAGTCAGTAAGTTCAGAAAATCGAGTACTTTGTTCCATGATTTTATTTTTTTGACAAAGAAAAGTTGATATGCAATCCACTGAATTAGTTTCTGCGAAAGAATACAGAATATAATAACAGAAACACTGGGAGTTTTTGATAGCGACACAGTATTGTACATTCGTAAGTATCATGTATTAGTTATATTTCAAAAGAGTGAACAGTTAACTTTTCTCAGTGTCATTACCATCTACAGGGAAAGCTTTGTGGTTTTGACCTATACATTCACTGTAGAAGCTTTCAGTTACTTCAATTCTCTTTATAATATTACATGGGTATTGGGATGTTTATTAACTTACTAAAATTTGTGAATTGGCAAATAACAAATGTCTAGGCATTTCAAAATGCCTCAATCCTGCTATTCCAGTAGCCATTCTATGCTAACTAACATAGCTAAAGGTGAAGCTGAATCCTGTGTTTTACTCTACATAAAGTTGGAAGAGGAGCAAAAACTCCTTGTCATCCCATGCCAAGATGAACTGCCTCACAAGAGTACAAGAATCCAGAGATATAAATCTGTTCAGAATCCCAGTATGCAAAGTACTAAGTGGGGCTAGAATATCTGAGGTCTTCAGTGTTTCCAAGGAGCAGGATCCCCTGAGAGAGGCTACAATTCCCTTGAAGTCAGACAAATCCCCTGAGAGAGGAAGTACTTTGACAGTTTAATATGAATCTATGTCTAGGACTTCAGTGCATGAATTCTTTATTTTATATTTGCTAAAGAGAAAGCTGCTCTTGTGTGTATTTGTGTATTATTGGCTTCTGGGATTTAGCAGGTTTTAACTGTACATTGTTCACTTTACACCTATTTTATATCATTTTAATACAATGTAATTGTATTATTAACCAGAGTTATCAAAAGCACATATCAAAAGCACCATTAACTCTGGTTAATTATAATTAGCCAGAGTTTTCAAAAGCACATTTACTGAGGCAAATCATCTAAGAAAGAGTCAAGTGTTCTCCCTGTTTCTGAAGACTCGATGGGTGATATGAGAACAAAATTTCTATGTGGTCTTCTTACTTGGCATGGCACTGGGTAGAGTTTATTGGAGAAAGGAGATTTCTTAATCACAGCAGTGGAAGAAGTCACAAAGCAGCCTGCCTAAAGGGGCAGAGGGCATTATGTATTTCTCTAATGCAGGGCTTTTTACAATATAACTAAGCTGGTAAGCAAAGCCTCAATTCATCATGGAAATCTTAAAAATTTGACTTGTCCTTATTGCTGTGGAGAAGGTAGGCAGAGAGACAGATGCAACCATTTGTGCTTCCCTTTGTTCAAAAATTAGTCAAGCTTCACTTTTTTAAACTTTGAGTTTGCCATGCAGGATGTCACCTGGGGCTGAACTTTATTATAAAGTTTCAGCAAAATTGGGCTAGACATTCCTAAAAATGACAGTAACAAAAAACAATGTTTGATTGTAATAAGTGTATCTTACAGCTGTTTTGTTGACTATCTTTGACTTCTCCTTGCTGTTTAGCAAAGTCTTGAAATTTGTCACAGAAGTCATTGTGGTGTCAGGGTACTCCTGTTGCTGTTCTTCTGGAAAAAACAACTGGATGTGGCCAAGTTATAAGCCCTTGCAAAGATTCAGTTTGCATATTAGCTTACAGTCACATCGGACTTTGGCAGACAAATCCATTTGAGGGTGCTGCATGCTTTGAGCATTTCCAGTTCAGGAACAGTGCTGGACTTTCTGCAGCTTTTGCTACCAGCTCCTGAGGTCCTCTTTGGAGTAGTAGAGGAATATGTTTCCCCTTCTTGTCTCAGTTCTTCATCCAATAGTCAAGTGAGGGGAAAAGCAGTTTTTTAATATAGTAGGAACAAGGAGTTTCTTCAGAGAAGTAGAAGAATGGTAAAAAGCAAGGATAAAGAAGAGCACATTACTGGTAAACATTACACTGTAAAATAATATAATGTAATGATATTTGATTTATCAATGGAAATGATACAGCTTTAGAAAATGTGTCTTTAGGATCATTTCAAGTGAGGAACAAGAATTAATTTTTGGCTTGCTGAAATGGCAGTAGTGAATGGAGGGAATGAACAAACCTCAGCTATTTCTCCTTGCCTCTTTGGCATTATTTATTTCTTCTTGGAAGTAAAAATGCTTGTGAAACCATGAAGCCACAGAATTATGAAGCATTTTCTAGATCTGATACTGGTGTGGTCAGCAGCCATTAGTCATTAGACAGTCAGAAGTTGCTGATTCTTTTCTGTGGCAAGGGCCTTTCAATTGCAAAGATATGAAGAAAAATAAGCTACCTAGTAGCACAAAATCAGACCCTAATTTCTTCAAAGTGTTTTGAGCACATCATGGAAGTTGAGTAGGTTTAGGTTTCTTTAGGGGCTTGCTGTAACGGCAGTATTAATTGGTGTACAGGGGCTGGTATAGTGTGCAGGAACTCTAAATATTAGTCTGAGAAAGGAAAGTTTTCTGTTTGTGTCTGAGCAACACAGTGTAAATTATCTTTGTTTTCCACCCTACGAACTTACAAAATTACCCAGAGTTTGTTACAGCTGCATGGGGCTTTTTCCTTCTCATGTAAAAAATATTCTACAGGCTAAATTATCTCCTCAATTGCACTTTTGCCTTGAGTCAATCTGTACAGGTGTGCAACTTTAATAAACAAATTTAGCTCTAATAGAAGGCTAGAATTTATTTCTCATGCTCTCTTAACTATATAAGCTCTTCAAAAAAGTCTTTAGTTTCCAAAATGAGTACGTTGGCTCTGGATAAACATGTTGCTGGTGTTTTAATAATGAACTTACCATTTGTTTTTACAGATTTTCGTATTAGTCTTTTCAAACTTTTTTTAAAATTACTTGTTGTTTTCGCCCTTTTGAAGGTGAATCCCCACTCCACTGTCTATCACTCTTCAATTAATTTAGTGACACATTTTTTACAGACTAAAAAAAATGTGTTAGTATGACTAAGTAAATGTATTTTCAAAAATCTGAGCACATTTTTGCAGTTATTCATATTTCTTCAGATTATCACTCAGAATTTTATGTTTGGATTACACAAGAAAACTCTTCTGCTCAATTCTTGCATCTATAGAAGAAAATTTTTTTAACATCTCTAACATTTTTTTAACAAGAGAAGATGCTTTTTTTAACACTTTGCATAAAGAATGACAGATTTGGGCCTTTGACCTTTTTGCAGTTAATCATTATGTAGCATACATAAATCTTCAATAGTTTATCCCCATAGATATACTATGTCCTCATAACATCTCAGTGAGTTACATGATATATCTTTAATTATTGGTTGAACTACAGTCTGATTGACTAATCAAGTCTTGTTAGTAACAGTTTTTCTTAGGGGAGATGCAGACTCCTGCTATGTATGTATTGTGTATTGAATTTGAGGATGAAGCTGCTGTTGTGTACATACCTACCTAGTAACCAATACCAAACTCAAACTTTTAAGTGAAAGATCATCACAATTATAATCACAGTTACTCTGTTTGTTTGTTTGTTTGTTTTTGTGTTTCTGAAAATGCTAAAAGCTTCTGCCCTAAAAAAAGTATTGAAGCCTCTGATAATAATACTGTCTTGCTGTGCTATGATGAATAAAATTACCAGGATAAAAATTGTAATTGCTCACCAAAATCAATAGGCTGAAGGAGTTATCAAAAACCTTCCCCTCTATCTTTCTTTATTTTTTTCTTCCTTTTTTTTTTTCCCCTGGCATTAAACGTTACTGTATTGATTGCATCTTTGAGAGAAAACCAAAATTCCAGAAAAAAAATTTTTAAGAACAACTTTTTGCTCAGTTGGAGCTTTACTCCAGTATGAGTAAGTTGGTGGTACCAGTTAAAAGTGAGACCTGATACACCATGCTTTGTTTTGCACATCGTGCTTAGGGAGTGTTTTCAAAACCTGTATCAGTTGTGGAGCCTGAATGTTCAAATATCTTTGTAAGCTCTCTCCAATGACCATGTAAAGAAGATACTTAACAAAAAAGAATAAGGTTTTTCTCCTACATTTTCTTCTTTGAGCACTGAAAAAAAAATCATTTCCAAATAAGCTTCACAGATGTTTAAATAATATACCCAAATTCCTATGTAGAGTAGTCCTGAAGGAACTTGTCAAAAAACTTCACCTGAATCCCTACTGGGTAACAGTTTGAGATTCTTTTCATAGAGATATCTCTAATGGATATTTTGTCTGAGATTTCCCCATTGACATTGTAGTGTCTTGAAAATTAAGTTCTTGAAAATGTCAGACAGCAGTTTTAGGGAGTTTTTCTTTTATACTTTCTTAGACAGTGACCATTTAAAGGATATTAGGGTGAAATTACAGTTTCAGATGTGCTTTTTACTATGCTTGAGAAAATTCACTGCTGCCTGTGGCACATGATGTGTAAGAGGCTTGCCTTTTCTAGCTCTCAGTTATAGATAACTGTCTTGGTTTTTCTTGCGTGGCAGCATGAGCCTGTTTGCACAGGTTGTGCAGCAGAGTACACAGAGAGTGTATGCTTGCATCAAACAGGCATTTACCCTTTGAGTGTTTGAGGTCATTTTACACTGTGCTATTCTGAGCCCAGATCTTCCCCCAGCCCTGTCCTGGCCTCTGTCCTCCACTCTCTCCTTACCATCTTTGATTCTGGCAACAAAAGTTCATTCCATAGCTCAGGTCAGACAGAAATGATGCATTGCATCACAGCTGCTTTTATGAAAGTGTTTATTTCATATCTGAAATGTTTTTATATACATTTGCTCTGCTATGACTTGCAGGAGGAGAAAGAAAGCAGTTTTACTGGAGGCAAAACAGCCACCTGTGAAAACTAATTGCGTAGGTTGTGTTGTGCTGATATCTCTGGGAATGATCCATCAGGAAGAAAGTAAATATCCTTAATCTGTTAGGAGATCACCTATATGCCAAAATGATCTCCTTTATCAAAGTGGTGATTGAAATATCCCTTCAGATTTGCAGTGGTATGTGTAAGGGGGGGAAGGAAGGGAAGGAAGCATAAGTCCTGTAAAGGCAGGTGCCTCATCTCAGCAAAGTGAATAGACAAATGAAAAATTATGAACTTGAGAGTCTCTGACTAAACTGTGTCATTAAAGACTGTAATTTAATATGCTTGGAATCCATTTACTTTCAAAGAAGAATTTCAAGAGACCAGACTGCTCTTCAGCTTTTTTTCTCCCCTTCAGTAAGATGAGGCTTGCAGAATCAAATTATGCCCCTCTCCTCACTTGTGCCTAAAAGTTCTGCTCCCCATCAGCTTTCCAAAAAACTCACAGTAGACTTAAAAAGAAAAATGGATTAAAAAATGCAGAGCTCTAAGGCAGTTCAGCTGCCTGTCACCTTTAGGTGTGTTGTTCATGGAATCATGTAAAAGCCTGCCATGGAAAACTTTAAAAAAATGTTGGGACATGGGCAGGAAAAACTGCTTTGTTTCTACAGTGTGCTGTGTACCTCAGTGGCTGCTGAGAGCTTGCTGAGGACTTCTGGATCCCCCAGCTGCAGTGGCTTAGGGGCTGTGCCCAAGTGCCCCAGGCTTGGTTCTCTTTCCGTAAGTAACAGGACAAGGTGGTGACTGGGCTTGTGTCAGCCTTGTGAGGGTGTGAGGGCTTGGACCCAGGATGCTTACTGAAACATCAAAGGCCAGGGTGTTCACTGGACAGGATTATTTCAGTCCAGTCTGGCTGTCTCTTCATTTTATGATAAGATGACTTTATTCCCTTATTTGTAAACTTTCAGTTTCACTGTACCTTAGAGACAGACCAGTTGAAGAAATGACCTTTACTCCTCTGTAAAAGCACGAAAACTTACTGCTAAATTCATTCCTGTGATTTGTGGCCATCGAGTAGGGGTTTCAGACAGCTTTTCCATCCTTATTTTTCAATTTTTGGGTTTTGGGGACTCCATGGTGAAAACGATAATTAACTGCTATTTTGGTCTGCTTATGTGAATGGGGTAAACATGGCTCTGTAATTTGACTGGTACTTCACTACAGCTTAATGCTTGTCATTTGTACTCAGTGACAGTAGAATACATTACAGCAAATTGTAAGTGTAAAACCACTTTGTAGCTCTTTATTTTAAGCAAAATATGAAATCATGTTTCCCTCACCATTTCCTTTATCTTAAATTCAATTTAACAAAGTTAAGATTGGAACATGGGAGAAAAAAACCCCACCAGCTGATAAAGAAAAAAAATGAATCAAAGGGCTGGGCTTGTCATGTGGCCTGCCTCTAACACTTACAAGTTGAGAAAAACAGAGTATTTAGTAACAGTATGCAGTCTCTGTATGAATTGCAGATCTTAAATACAATTCTGTTAGGAAAGGGTAGCTAGAGGAACCAAAACTAGAGTGACCTTGAATTCTGAAATTGACTCCTAGTATTATACCTCTGATTAAATAAATTTTATTTTTGCGATTGACAACAGTGGATATTAGTAGTAAGAGGGAGACGTTGAAATGACAGATTGTATAATATATTGAGATATTTCGTAGCAAAGGAGACCAAATGAAGTCATAGAACTAGTTTGTGGCAGTGAAGATCAGGTTTCATTAAAAATGCACATTATTCAGAGACAAATTTGACTGCCTTATTTATTTACCAGGCTCACAGGAGGTGAGGTGCGCATGGCAGAACACTTAGTTTACATGGATTTTGAGAGATTGGTGTAATACTAATGCCAGCTCCTTGCTTTACATCCTGGGTATTCAGATTTCCAAAAGATTTACATGAAGTGCTCGGATTTAATTTGTGAGTTGTGAGTCATGTTTTTGCTTAGTTTGTACATAGTGTAGCTTTTGTACTGTGCTTTTCCCAAGAATAAGTGACATTACTCTGAAAAACATGCAGTGTAATTTGATCTCTGATACTGCGAGGTAGGTGTATCTTTATTCTAGGATTTAGAATAATATACGCTACAAGCCTAATTGCCACCAGGTGGAAGGGTACCAAACCTGAATGACAAAAAAGAATCTCCTCCAAATCGAACAAACCATGTGTTACTTCTGTTATTCTGTCCTGAAAATTAAATGAGCGGCAGTTTTAACCTCTCATGGTTGTTACTGGATCACTTCTTTTCTAACTTCTGTAATTTGACAGATTCTTTTTCATTTTATGGTCATAACTGCTTCTTCAAGTTAATAGAAATGGCTGTCATAGGTGCAACCTTATATCCTTTCTGGTTAGACTAGGGATGAGACAGAAGGGCCACTTGTCAAAAGTCTCAAATGCTGGAGGGGAGGAGGATGTTGCTGATGCCAAAGAAATCTGAGAAACACACACCTGTTGTTATTTCAGAGTGCCATGCTTCTGCTGATAATTGGCTGAGGTTTAAAGTTATGTGTGATTTAACTCTAATTCATAATTCTGCAACAGATAGACACTAGGGTGAACAAGGACAAGTCAAAAGCTGAGACGTTACTGACTGTTGGATTGACTTTGGAAATTGGCAGGGGTCTTCCAAATTAAAAGGAGTCCCTGCATTTTTGCAGGCAGATACTGGCACACATCTCCAGAGACAGACATTTGAGCCAAAGGGAATTGGGACTGCATATCAACCCCATCTGCTTTTGTCACCAGGCCATCATGGCATGCTTATTTTGTCAGCTAGAGATTTTTTTTTGTTCCCAAGTCTGTCTGTGTTGTGAGAATTCCTGGCTTCCTCAAGTATTCTGGGCAGCAGTGTTGGGCCTGAGGCTCTAGCTCAGTTTAAAGCCAATTTTTCTACAACACTCGTGTTGGTTTGTATCTTGCATCACTGCTTCTTTTGGTTTAGACACAAAGATACTAGCTAAAATCAGTAGAATTTGGCTTTGTGAAAATTACTGTTAACACCATCATTTTTTTTTCTAAGGATGCCAGAGATAGTCTTCAACATCTCCTCCTTTCCTCCTTCTTAGTGGTTATTCTCCATGACGTCCAGAGGACTTTCCTAAAAATACAATCATAGAATGGTTTGGTTTGGAAGGGGATCCTGAAGATCATTTCATTCGAAATCCCCTACCATGACCAGGGTTACCTTTAACTAGACCAGGTTACTCAGAGCCCTATCCAGCTTGGCCTTGAACTCTGCCAAGGATGGGGCATCCACAGCCTCCTTGGGAAATCAGTGTCTCACCATCCTCACAGCAAAGAATTTTTTTCTAATACCTAAGCTAAATATAGTATTATTTTGAACACATTATCCCTTGTCCAGTCACTACATTCTCTTGTAAATAGTTTTGCCCCATCTTTCCTGTAAGTTTGCTTCAGGTACTAGGTGGCCACCATTAGGTTACCCCAAAGCCTTTTCTTCTCCAGATGGAACAATCAAAATTCTCTCAGCTTTTCCCCATACAAGAGGCTCTTCCTCCCTTGGTGGCTTCCTCTGGACTCTCTCCAACAGGTCCATGTCCTTCCTGTGCTGGGACCCCAGAGCTGGATGCAGCACTGCAGGTGGGGTCTCAGCAGAGCAGAGCAGAGGGGCAGAATCCCCTCCCTGGCCCTGTTGCTCACCCTGCTCTGCAGGCAGCCCAGGACATGTTTGGCTTTCTGGGCTGTGAGTGCTCATTGCTGGGTCATGTCCAGCCTCTCCTCCAACTATACCCCTGAGTCCTTCTCCGCAGGGCTGCTCTCCATCTGTTCATCCCCCAGTATGTGTTGACCCACGTGCAGCACCACTTAATACCTTTGGGATGTTTCAGTGGGCTTCATACACTGATACAGACAACAGAATCTGCAAAAGGAACCCCAAAACCCAAAAATCCCTGCAGGGAAAGGGCTACCTGTTTTCTCTGTACTTATACTCAGAGTTCAGAACCCTAGCTGCACCCACACAGCTGCCTTGTGAGCTTGACAAACCTGCAAACTTTTGAAGCAGAAAAGAAATTTTGTTCTTTTTTTTTCTATCATCACTGCATTTCACTTTGCAAATGGTTTGCACATTTACGGTATTGTATGTGCTGTTGAGTATATCAGATGAAAGTTGACAAGTCTTTGTATTGGGTTGGATGAAATTTGGAGGGAGAGAAATCTTTTGTGAAAAATGAACTGCTTAGAAATCAGTTGAATTTCTTTTTTCAGTTTTGAATTTCCTTAGATATTAAATGAATACTCATTTTCTTATTAGACATTTTAGGGCCTTCATTTCCATACCATACATCTAACTGTAAATACCTAGCTGGTTTCTGTTCAGCTCTACCAGATCCTACTCTCTGGTGTCATCCCTTTTTAAAAAAAATATTTAGAAACGTAGTTTCCAGAGTGGAATTTGGTCAGTGCAATTACTGTAACAGGTTTTTTTTTTTTAAGTATAGTTACTGCAGAAGGCCTGAGTGGACACCACACTGTGCCAATCTGGTCAGAAATACTCTGCAGAGGTGAGGATCCGACCTGTGCCTGTAACCCCTGGAAGTTAATGCAGGTGCAGGCCTTGCTGAGCTTATGACATTTGTTTGCATACCATTTGCAGCAACCTGAATGACTGGTTATTCTGGTCTGGAGAAAACAGCACTGACATCATGTGATTCTGGCAAAGTGAGCCACACTGGATCCTGGCCTTTGAATACCCAAGGGGCTGGCAGCAGTCTCAGGAGTTGGCCAGCAGCCCCATTGAGCTCGCTAGTAATCAGTTGACTGCTGGGCTGGACAAGCTGCCCTACTTTCTCTGACAAGCTCTGTCTAAGAGAATGATGGGCAGCCTGCCACTAGTGCTCTTTAGTGGAGTTACTGAAGATTAACTGTTTAGCAGCTCAGCCCTGATAGTGCTTCCCTTTGAAGAGTAAGTGCCAGAGGGGACTTCATTGACCAGGGATGCCACTTCTTTTTCTCACTTGTTGTATATTTAGTCTTAAGGAGCAGGAGTTGCCTTTTCTTGTTTGTTTTCTTTTCCTCCTCAATGCCTTTCTTGCCAATTTTCAGAGAAATGCCATTAGATTTGTTTTTCTTTGAAGTTTCTAAAGTTTGTTTTATTTTTAGTGAAATGTTACATTCTACTAGTTACTCAGCATTGCTAAGTTCCTACACTGCAGAAATTCCTGGAGGAAAGACAGGCAAAAGAAAACTCAACTCTTTGAAAGGCCCAGAACATTTAGTATTTATTGTGACAGACAAACTCAGATGTATTATTTTCAATAAAAAATTTGATGTGTCATCTATGAAAAAAAGAAGTGGGATATTCAGCGGAGAGGGAGAGTTATATTTGTGAATAGTTTTGAAAACCTGATTGTCATCAGCAGGGGACTGATTGTTGACTATCAAAAGGGTAATGAATAAGTCATAATTAAAAACAAGAAAGGTTATATTAACAAGAGGCCTGTTTATCAGGTGTGTTGGTTGGACAGTTACAGTACTGTCCCACAGAAACAAAAGGAAGTGCTAAAATTAAGTCTGTAGAGTAGATACTTTTTCAGTGGCTATTTTGCGTAGTATTGTGCTTGAAAGTGATATTTTTTCCAAGACACATTTGTCTTCAAGTAAATAATAATATAAAACAAGGCACTGACACTTCTAAATAAATTTCTAAATTTTGAAAAGAAAAGGAGTTTCCTGTGTTTCTACATGATTCAGAGGAGTTGATCCAAATTCTTCCAAAGTCAATGGAAATTTTTATGACATTTCCCTCTCTGACAATTATGAGAAACATAAAAGCTTGTTATTTTTTGTCTTTGTATTTCATCTGTTACATGTGTAGACAGTGTCAAATCCCTATATGTTGTGTAAACTGGCATAGCTTTGCATTACTTATGATGCAAGTTAGCTGGTTCTTCAGATTGGCTGCATCTGCAAATTATTTTCCTACCTCTTAAGAAAATGGCAGGCAGAGAAATTTAATAATAAAATGACATTCTGAAGATACCTTTGGAAGGTTTCCATTTAAATATTTTGGGAAATCCCATTTATGTTTCACTTTCCTATCCGCTCCTATGGAATTAATATTTGGACTCCACTGATTTATAAGACCGCCCTGAACAGTCCAGCCAATGAGTGGCAATTTGGGAACGACTTCAGACCACTTAAAATGAATGTGTTTTGGTGCTTCTTTCAGAAGTCCTTCTCCTCTTATTTTCTAAAACTCTAAGTAACCTCATTCTTAAGCCTCTTTCATTTAGGTCATAATTAGTTCAAATGTCTGCCTGACAGACAATGGCTGATCAACGGACTGACCAATCATTGAAAATAAATTCTATCAGCTATCTGCTAAGAGATAAGGTGTTTTGAAACCCAGTCATAAGTTGGACCCATTGCTATTAGGAGATGCCTTAGCTCTTTCACCTGGCAGTATACATTTTTATTCCACAGAGCATACAAATGAGACACAGTTTCCTCATTCATTAGTGAAAATATACCAAGAACACAAAGAGCAATCTCCTCTAAAGATGCCTAAATTTGTTTCTCTGTCTCTTGTGATTTTTAATTGCTCTTCTAATACGAACACATATTCACTTTGAAGGGTCCAGGCATGGCAAAAAAATTTAGTGACAGTAATTTTTATTAAAAGGAAGAAAACAAAACTCTTTAAATCCCATAAATATAGTATCTAGTCTTTTTGGTGTCATTCACTATGAATGAAAAAGCACACTGTTCATACAGAGGTAAGATATACGTGTGCCCTAAACCTTTTAATTTACTTCAATCTTTGTCATATTACAGGTTGTCAAGATACTTTTGGTGCATATTAATAGCCAGATTTGAAAAGAGGATTTCTTACTTACTCAGATAAACTTTCCTGTGTGGCGTATCTTTATGGGGAACAATAGTATTCTAGAAACTCATGAAGACTTATCATCCTCTAATTTATATGGTCCTATAGTGTATTTCTTCATAATTCAAGAAAGATAAATTGATTTCATATTGCAGCATAAGTGCTGATTTATGTGACCTATTTTAGTTATAAATTTCTGATTCTCAAGACATGTTTGTACTCAGTTAAAGAAAGTGCCTACAAGTTAGTTCTTTGCCAGTACAATTCTGAGGAATTACCGTTTGAATTCTCTCAGAAAGAGTTTTTGAGATTATGATGGAAGTGCCTACATATCATGGTAGAAACATGCTGTTTATATCTGCATTTCTCAAAATCTAGTCTTAGACAAATTAGTGTAGATCATTGCATATTCAGGCATTTAGATTATTGTATCCTTTTCTCTCTTTTCTTTTAGTTTATTAAGCCAGAAAAAATACAGTGTTTCACTGCACTACTACTAAATAATGTTCATGGAGGGAGAGGAAAGAAAAGGTGGAAGAAAAGAAAGAAAATATAACATGGAAATTATATTTCATTTCGCTTACAATTTTTTTTTAATCAAAAATACGTGTTCATACCCATAATAATGCTAAAACTTGCTACATGGATTGTAGTTGTGCAGGTACTCTACATTTTGCAGTGAGGGAAGAGTCTGTTGGAGTAGTCTGAGGAGAAATCACCTGCATTAGCTAATTTTATTAAAAATTCCCTGATTTCAGATATTTGCAGATATTAGAGGTATTCCTCAGTGATTTGCAAAGCCTCAGTGCATTTCTAAACATAACAGTTTATAGACTTCTCAATTGCTCCATTTAAACACTTCAGCAGGAAAGAGTATTTCAGATATAATTTAAACATTTTCTTGAAATGCTTGAATTTCTTTTTTTTCTTCCATTTTTTATTGAACAATTAACAGTATGAAATAAATTCCAATGGAGAAAAAGTATGTTGTAAGGTCTTTGACTGATACAGAATAATTGCTTTGTTGATTGTATATCCATGCATGATAAGATATGCATAAGAAGAAATCTGGTACAGAAGTATAAATAATACTTATCTTTAAGCCAGCATCTGTCATCTGCTTCAGCAGACAGTGTTTTCTTTCATTTCTGCATAAAAAAGCTGAGAGATTTATGGAACAGCTTTGTTTGTGCTCTGTGATGCTTAATCAATTTTTATTAAATTCTAAATTAAAACTTGGCTTTCTTCATAGTCTTTTTTTCTTTCTATAGTAGACATAGATGATGTATAGAACAGAAGAAAGGCTCATGACAACCACAGAATTTATGTGAAGGTGGGAGGACTTCAGTCCTGAACTCCTGAACACTTTGTTTTCAGAGGGGCCACTGTCAGTCACTTTTTATAAGCTATGCTGGTATTTCTGTGACTTTCATGAATATGACAGAACAACCTTTACGCTATTAATATCTGGACTCCCTGTTTGGTATAATTATTATTGATCTTTGCAAGAAATCTGTGAAAGAATTTTATTTTTATTAATTTGCAGATGATATTAATGATTCTCTTAATCAAACTATGTATAAAGTTGGCTTTCATCTTTATGGCAGTTTAAAACATTAGTTAATTCACATTATGCACTGAGATATGTAAATAAGTACTGTTATCTCCATTTTACAGATGAACAAATTAAGGTAGAAGTGCAAAGTTAGTTAGTCAGGGTCACATCTCTTGAAAGAGGCAGAGTATAGGCTACAGGAGTGCTCCAGTCCTTGGCTTAAATAATACCTCTAATTACTTTAATAAAGAATAGACACTCATCATACACATAATTTTCATTTTCAAAGTTTAGATACATTAAATAAATTATTCCTCTGAGATAAAATAAACATGTCTTAAAATTTGGTAGTTTCCTAGTTTGTTCCAATGCTTTGTCATTCTTGCTGGTGGCAAATTGAGGTTGTTTAGCTTCACTGCAAAGTTCTTGCTGCGCCATTTACGTAAAATTGATGAGCTCTTTATGATCTGTTGTTTTCTGCCTATGAAGGTACTTACACATGCCAATTAAAACACTTTTTTCCTTCTTTTTGAAGAAGTCTAGGATTTATTCTGTAACTTCCAAGTAAGGTTTATGTCTCAATCCCTCTAAAATAAGAAGAAAAAATGGTGCTTCTTCTGTTTCCTCTTTTTTATGGAGCTACATCATGTTTTGTCCTGGATTGTGGTTGGGAGCTTGTATTGCAATTTCATGATTGAAGCCTTTCAGTAACAGGTTTTGGGAATATAGCCCCCCACTCTTTCTTTTTTCTGTCTAAAAACTCATGGCAAAGAACTGAAGAAGAACCACCTACTCAGTATATTCAAAGGGTTCTTAATATATCATAAGAAATTGCCTGTTTGTTGTCTTCAAGGAAGTTGGAAAAATAGAAACATAAAAAGAAATATTTTTGTTTACCTTAACATCTCTGCTTTCAGATAGGTTAGCTTGTGTCTTCTACACAGTCTCTGGTATGCACCAGTCTGTCTTTGGGATTGTTTGTTGTCCTCACTCTTCTGAGTAGTGACACACTAATGACAGAGTGTGCTGAAAAGCAAATCTCTCAATCCCCAAAGCTGCTTTAAAAGATGCCTTTCAGTTTATGCATGTTTATTTTACGAAATACAGCAGAAATACAGAATTCACTCTAATGTGAATTCAATGTGGCTGAATGCATTAATTTCCTTTGGTGGGCTTTTTTAGAGAATCTGAGAAAATAATTTTGGTGATAACTCATAGAAAAGCATCTTCGGAGTTTTTGTAGCTCAGCTCCTCATCAAAGAACTGTCAGTCCTTTTTCTGGTGTCCTTTTGCCTTTTTATCCACTCAAAACATTTCTTGTTATCTCTTCTGAACACATTGGTTCCGTGTCTGCCCAGTGCAGCAGCAGCAGCAACATGGAAAAAAAAAAGTGTGGAGCTGAGAAACTGGAAGAACTTAGAAAGGAAGACAAATAAAGAAAAGTGTCACTGAAAATTTAAAATGAAAACAGGATGTGGACACGATGTAGAAGAGGGCTTTCTTGATACACTGCAACTGTCTTTGTAGCTGCCCAGCTTTATTTTGTATTGCTGTTTGCCAATCTTCTTTTTTTTTTTTTTTTTTTTTTTTTTTTTGCATGAACATAACACAGACCTGGTAAGTTTGTGTCTATTTCATGTGGAGTAAATTTAGACTAGATGAACTGAATTTTTGGAGCCAAATGAGGTGATGATGATGGCTAGAGAGGTTTGGAGCTTGGGAATGCTTCTGATTGGAACACAGCACATACTGCATCATGCCTTTGACCATGATGCTTTAGACATGCTGCCAAGTGTTTCTAACAAGATAGTGCTGTTACTACATTTTAATTTTCCTGTTGCATAGAGTACATTTCCTTTTTTGTTTTATAAATTGAGCTCTCCATGGTTTTTGTACCTCTGTAAAGAGTTCTGACTATTTGATATGCTGGCAAAGTATAAGGGAATTTCTTGCAGATTACCTTTTGTTATATGATGTTATGCACTCCATATGCACACTTTTGGTAGTGTGTTCAGCTTGAGTCCCTAAAATACGCTAAAGACATGAATGGAATTTTGTTGTTAGATGTTAGCAAAAAATAAAAACCACCAACAAAAAACCAACCAAAGAAATAAAACAACAACAACAAAACACAACTACAAAAAACAAAGGGGGCATTACTTATATCTTTAAATGAGCAAAAAGGATGAGATAATGACAATTATCAGTATGAGTGTCAGAGGATATGTAATGTACCTTAACAACAATTAGGTCATAATTTTCTAAGAAAAATGAGAGTTTAGTCTTCTGCTTTGTATAGGGAGAACTGGAGTATTTTTTTCATAAAATTCAAAACCCCTAAAATTTAGTGACTGTTATGGAAATCTCAAAAAGTATACTATTTCAATCTACAAACTACTCATACATTTATATGTTGAAATTTTATCTCTCCAACAGAAGAAAAATTACATTATTTTTATATTTGGAAATGGCCATATAAAACACCGTTGAGTCTATGCGATAAGTTCTCAAGTTATAAAATCTACAGTAGTATCTTTCAGTAATGTTAAAAAGGATATAATGCATTTTAGCCCAACTATTATTTTCTTCTTTTAGTATTTTCCTTTTTTTGGTTTTTAATGCTGTTCTGTACCAGATTGTGAAACTGGGGTCTCCATTTGAACAGTAAAGTTCCCCTTGCCTGAATGGAGTCGCTGTCCTGTATCCTATCCATGTAATCATTATGTGGTACATAATGATGGTGCAGGATCTTGCGTTCACCATAGGTGCCTTTGAGAAGATAAGATTATATTAATTGTGAATGCTTGTGACTGCAGAGGTTTGTTATACTCAGCTTGAGCTACTTCTGAGATACTAAGCTTCTGAAACACTGAGTATTTTTAATTTCACTGTTAAGCCTTTGTCACTGTTCACCTTAGAGGCAGCTGCATATCTGTGGTGGATAACATGATTTCTAGTGGAATAAAGCAATGGCAAGGTTTTCAATACCTTTTTTGGTAGGAATTTTTTAAATGCTGTGGTGTTTGCCCAGTAGCATACCATGTCAGCATGCAGTACCACAGCTCTTGTAACGTTAATCTGGTCATCCACATCATAAACAGTTTTGTCAGCTAGTGAGAATAGCAGGGTCAATGCTGTGTGATGTGGTTTTGGCAACACTTCCATTGTTTCTTCATGCTTATGCTTTCTGTAAAAGGTATCTGTTAACCTTGAAAAAAATATGCTAACCAATAAGTGAAAATCTACTTCTTGTGGCTTGGCTACCTGAGTTACTATTGTGAATAACCTTCCTATGCTTGTGTTTACAAGAGTGGTTTTCCACTCAGAAGGGTTACTGAGTCACCTTCTCAACCTGTACACCTTCTGTCTTTCTCCCTGACAACATGGCTTTGACAGGTCAATTCAGTGCTGGGCCATCACAGCAGTAGAAAAACTGTTCACCACAAGTGATTTCCTGCTGGTGAGTAAATGTTATTGCAGAGCTGGAGATTAGGGATTGAAAAGAAAAGTTAAGGACCAGAAGCTCTCTCTTGAGCAAAGTGTTTATCTGAACACCCTTGCTGTTTCTGTTTATCTGCTTCTTTTCTGGGTGGGCTTTTTATTTTTTTTTTTGGGTTTTTTTTTCCTTCTTCTGGTAAAAGAGTGAAGAATAGGTACTGAGTTCCAAAGCACTGACTCATGGGACCACAATGAAGCATTAGGATACAGCCATTTCCTACCTTTGTTTGAAATCAACCGAACAGCTCTGGCGGATGCGGCCCTCAGCTGCAGGGCTTGGTGGAAGGAAATGCTTTTCATCTTTATGGAGTATGGAAAGTTGCTCAGTGATTACTTTGTGCATCGCATGTGGCAAGCATGTAAAAGGCTTTGCCGTATGTTACTACATACCTCATAGCGACCTGTGGCTCTGAGGTTATTGACTTCAGGAAAAATATTTGCCAAGCAGTTAGAAAAGTGTGGCAAGGGAGATGAGGTAATGAATTCTAAGAGCACTGTCATCTTGCGCTCTTTCTGAGGCTGTTTTACAGGTGTGAGTAAAACAGCACCAACTCTGCTTTGAATCTGAGAAACATGGTAACAACAAGATGAAACTAAGCGCAGAAAAAAAGTATTTTGTTGCCTGAAGTGATGCTCGGGATTCAATGGTTGCTCTGAAAATAGGCTGTATGACTTCATGCTCCTATTTTTCTTCTCTGAGCACATAACTCCACTTAAAAGGGTGTGTCATAATCTCAGAAAAGACAGTGCATTTGCATGTAGTAAGAGTAATTGCCTTAAAACCCCCCAGATTTTCAGGGTAGGTAACTCAACAAAGGACTGAAAAGACCAATGGAAGTACTAAAAGAAAAACAATGACAACTGGAAAGTTAGGTGGTGGTTGTCTTGAAATTCATTTAGACTCTTTCCAATATCTTTTTCTGGGGTCTTTCATAAATTACTCTTGTGACCTTTCATTTAACAACAGTAAGCATAATTTTTCAAAAATTTTTTTGTTTGTTTTTAAACTGTTTAATTTGTTGGTTTAGTGATTTCAATTATATCTCAGAGACAAATGTTTTATTGGTGACCTATCATTCTTTTCTTAACTAGTGCCTTTTTGGCATGTGCAGGCAGTGTTAGTAAACACATTTAAAGAAACGGCAAAAAAGTATAATCTTGGAAATCCTCCAAAGAAGGGTTAGGAAACAACGTACGGACAAATGCTCCTGCTTGGAACAAAATAGAAAAGGGTCCCTAGTTCATGTATTCGTCTGTATGTGTTTCTAGTTTTTGTTAAGCCAAAATTAAACACAGTAGAGTTCAGTGTTTGTTAATCACCATGTGTTTACTTTCTCTTCCAAAACTGAAGTTGCCAACCAATACATTTTCTACCCAGTGCTATGAATCTGTCCAAATAAACATGGGAAGTAGTAAAACAATGACACTATATGAAAATACATTCTCATTCACTACACAAAGTAAAAAAATTTTGTAGGGTTTAGCAGGAACAGAGAAATGTGCATCATATGGGCTCTCCAGCACATGAAAAAATGATAACATAACATGAATTATGTTCTCAAGAAAAAATCTTGTAATTTACAGAGATGAATATTGATTATTTTGTATCATGCTCCCTCTGTAATCCCTCTGAGCTTGTGCATTTTGTGTTTCTTGTGGTTTTATGTTAATGAGGAAGGTAAATAACTTGCAGAGAGCAAATGATTAGTTCTAACTACTGTCTCAATCATAAAAGGTTTCCAACATGTCCTTCAAAATGAATTTTAAAAGCACTTCTGTCCGAGATCACAAAATCAGAACCATAGAATCATAATGGAATATCCTGAGTTGGTAGGGACCCACAGCAATCTTTGAATTCCGTCTGTACACAGGATCACCCAAGAGTCACACCATGTACCTGAGAGCACTGTACAAACACTTCTTGAACTCTCTCAGGCTATGACCACGTCCCTAGGGAGCCTGTTCCACTGCCTGATCACTCCTTGGCTGAGAAGCTTTTTCTAATATCCAGCCCAAACCTCTCTTCACACAGCTTCATGCTTTTTCCTTCAGTCCTGTCACCATTCACAAGAGAGAAGAGCTCAGTGCCTGCCCCTCCTCTTCCCCTCACAAGGAAGCTATCAACTGCAATGAGGTCTCCCCTCAGTCTCCTGTTCTCTGGGTTCTGGGTTGACAAACTGAGTGACCTCACGTGGCTTCCCCTCCAGACCCTCCACTGTCTTTGTGGCCCTTCTTTGGATGCTCTCTAGTAGTTTAATTTCTTTCTTATATTGCAGTGCTCAAAACTTCCCCCAGCACTCCAGGTGAGGCCATCCCAGTATAATCAGAGCAGAGCAGGACAATCCCCTCCCTTGCCTGGCTGGTGATGCTGTGCCTGATGCACCCCAGGACAAGGTTGGCCCTCCTGGCTGTCAGGGCACTGCTGACTCTTGTTCAATTTTATGATGACCAGGACAGAATCCCAGAATCAATTATGTTGGAAAAGACTTCAAGATCATTGGGTCCAACCTATGATCGAACACCACTGCATTAGCTAGGCAATGGCACTAAGTTCCACATCCAGTCTTAAAGACCGTAGGGAACAGTGACTCCACCACCTCCCTGTGAAGCCCATTCCAATGTCCAGTCACTCTTTCTGTGAAGATCTGTTTTCTAATGTCCAAGCCTAAACCTCCCCTGGTGCAGCTTTGGACTGTGTCCTCTTGTCCAATTGCTGGTTGCCTGCAAGAAGAGACTGACCCCCACCTGGCTGCAGCCTCCTGTCAGGCAGTTGTAGAGAGAGATAAGGTCACCCCTGAGCCTCCTTCTCTCTGAGCTAAAATACCCCAGCTGCATCAACAAGTGCTCCTCATAGCACTTGTACTCCAGACCCTTCTCCACCATTGTAGCCCCTCCAGACATGTTCCAACATCGCAATATCCTTTCTAAATTGAGGGGCCCAGCACTGGAGACCCCACTTAAGGTGTGGCCTCATCAGTGCTGGATACACAGGGGGACAATCACTGCCCTGGTCCTGCTGGCCACACTATTTCTGACACAGGCCAGGATGCCATTGGCCTTCTTGACCACCTGGGCACAGCTGGCTCGTGTGAAGCTGCTGTCTGTCACTACCCCCAGGGCCCTTCCCACAGTACTGCTTTCCAGCTTCTCTTTCTCCAGTCTATATACACAACCATAATTGCCCCATCCCAGATGCAGAATCCAACATTTACGTTCTTTAAACTTCATAGGGTTGGTGATTGCACAGCCCTCTGATTTGTCAAGGTCTCTCTGAAGGACTCTTCTACCCTCAAGGGAGTCAACAGTTTGTTCAGTTTAGTGTCCTTGGCAAACTAACTTAGCATACCTTGGAGTCCTTAGGTAATGTCTTTTGCTTGTAGACCAGCTGATGTTGAGTGAAACAGTCATCTATGTGTGGCAGAAAAGAAGCTGTACTGTTCAGCTGTCTATCTTTTCCACCAGCCAAATTCAATTGATTCACAATATATTTGGTCTGTGGCAAAATTTATGATGATGTCAGCAGATAGTTCAAAATGAGTCAAAAGTGCCTTTTAACCATCAACTTTGTCACTTAGCTGGAGAATGGGAGATGAACTTTTTCAATACCTCATGCTCTCTTACACGTATTGGATGGAAAATAAAGAATTACGTAAAATGCATTGAAGCAGACTATGATACAAAGTTTAACAAACCCAGTTCCTCAAGAACATACTGAAACATTTTAGATTGCATCCAAAGGTAGAGACTTTCAGGAGTTCATCCCAATGTGTGTAAAACTTAATGGGCATGCATACTTTGAAGGGCTTCTGTTCTTGGGATGCAGTCCTGAAATGGTATTCGGCCCAGGGGATACTCCTTGATTGTCCTTGGCAGCAAGTCAAACACCTGCCTCTTCCCACCAGCAAACCATCTACTTGTTGTCTGTAGATATGATTTTTGAACCCCATGCAATCCATGATACATTTAAGAGTTCATGCTTAAATCTTGTAACTTGTCATGCAAGGTGACAACCTGGAACAGTCTGATGTTGCACTGTGACAACTACATAATTCCCATACTTCATCTGTGGATTTTCTTTTGAAGTACAGCTTCAGTTACTAGTTCTGTTGATATTTCCTTTGTTTTTAAAATTTTTTTGGCGGTGTTTATGAACATGAATGCTAAGAAAAAATATTTCTATTGCAGTTGGGACCACATCCTTTACTGTGAGGCACAACTGTTGTGTTAGTCTGCAGCCATAAAACCTGAAAGAAAACCAGCAAGAGATATGAACTTACAGTTCTCTGTGACTGGGAGACTGGCTTTAAAGCTGAACAATTACCCTGGGATGCCTAAGAGTCAGGCAGTTCACTGTTAATCACAAAGGGCAGCAGAAATGCTTGTCCAAGCCAAGCTTAGGGCCTCTCTTCCTTCATCTAGATGATACATTTCTCAGAAGGTGGATTCTGGGGGACTAAAATTGAATAATCAGATGTATACACAAGGTGAAACTTGCTGAATATTACTTTGATTGCTTGGATAATTTAGAGAATAAGGTAAATGTAGTATTGTCATCTGGAAAGCAGTAAGCATTCTCACATAGTCAAGGTTCTTTCATTACTTGCAAGCAAATTTTAAGTAATTAAAAAAGGTTAGAAATGTTTTTGCTGTTTGTTTGTTTTCCCCATATCAAGCACCACTTACATTAGTGGAAAAATTAGGAATGTGATATTTGCACCTCTGCTGAAGAAGCTGTATGGATAGAAAATGTATGCAAGGGTGTAAGGGCAGCAAAAGCACAAAGAGTGCACCAGTGATTCCTCTTGAATATTTAATAAGGATTTTAAAATATTTTTATTCGTACTTTAAATCACAGTTTTCTATTATGTGAAGTAAAATTCTGGAGCCAAGAATAATGTGAATGACATATTGATGACATTTGATATAAACAATGCTCAAAGCTCCTCCTTAGCCACCTTACATCCCGTGTGTTTGAAAAATCTCTAGAAATGATGATTGGGATCAAAATTTAATCACAATGGGCACTGTGCAAAACAACACAGATATAATATCTGCCCTAAGGAGTTTATGGACTATTTCAGGGCTTGATGCCAGGAGAGGGTGTAGCAAGTAGTGAGAACAAGGAAGAGGTTGTAGTTCTAGGAACTTGTGACTATCCTGCCTTGCTAGATAAACACTCTGCTCAGTGTCAGCATCATTCTGTGAGGTTAAGATGCAAACAAAATCAGTGGTGCATTTGGTAATCATGGCTAGTCATCCATCTTGTGCCAGGACTGGTGAATTTATGAGATAGAATTACTGTCAGCTCTATTTTTCAGATTTTGTTGTAGTCACTTTAGAGCAGGAGGTTTTGGGCCTTAGGTTACTAACTCCTTGTTTATGGTCTGGTTTTTGATATATCTGCTCCTACAGAAGAGCAGTGCTGACATACGTCTTTAGAACTTTTATTTCCAAAAGAAGAATATTTTCATAAAGCATAATGGTTGGGGGTTCTCTTCTCTTGCATTTCTAATAAGATGAGAAATACTTTCCCCATGTGAACGTTTCAATCAGTGGGAGTCAACTAATAAGCAAGCATACAGTGTATCTGAAACAGATAAACAAATTTTCAGGGTACAGGATGCTGCATTCTTTAGTTGTTTTCACGAACTCCTCTTTTCTTTGGCTCATTTGGGGAAGGAGGCAGACTGCTGACAGATCATGAACCAGTTCAGGAAGGTATTCTCTCTATGGAGCATCCTGAGGTACGTTCTCAGAGCTCATAGAAACTGAACTGCTTTATTGCCCTGGGCAGGCAGGGGTGGCTTGTTATAAGAGGACCCCTTAAAGAGAGGTCGCAAATGCTGTGTGGAAATGCATAAGATGCTACAGTAGAGCTGTGCTATGACCACAGGAATGTTACCGTATCAGATAGGACTCAGTGGTCCAGATCCATCTACGTAGCTCTTGGTGCAGCACTCCAGGTTTGATAGCAGCTGGTGGAATGAGCAACAAACACGTTAATTGCCATTAGAGAATAACCTGCCCATAGGGGAAGTTGCTTTCTCAGCACAGGCAATTAGTGGTTTTCTTTTGCCTTTTAGCAGGAGTTTGCATACTTTGTCTTCAGTGAGCAAGCAGTTCAAGCTTCCTGAATAAGGTCTTTCACATGGCTGTGGGAAACTTTGTAACCATGTTGTGCTCCTACTTTCAGAGCTACCCTGTGCTGCGCAGAGGTACAGTTTAAATGGAAAAGGGCAAGCTGAGAAAGCTCAAAGCAGTAAGGCAATATGCATTTAAGTGAGACGTAAACAGTAAAATCTGTATGATTTGCCCCTTTTTTTGGATTGCCTTTTAAAAATTTAGGCCAAAATGTGCTTCTTATTGTTGATGTAGAGATTTTAGTTTAATCTATGATTTTATACATAGACATTCTTGTCCTTGGGATTGTGATACTAATCAGTAAATGAGACCAACACTTTCCATACCTAACTCTCTTCTCATCAGATATCTCACTGAAATATGCATCTCAAACACACTTTCACAAACTTAGTATATGTTACTCCTTTGGGAAAACATAAGCAGGGCTAAATAGCTCATGAATATGAAGATGTTCCTGAAATTTAGCGTAAATATTCAATTTTTTCTTTTTTTCTTTTAGACTCACAGCTTGTTTACATTCTATTTTATGATGTGCCTTGTACTTTTACTATTTGAATGCTTCAAATCTCTGGTGACGATCATCAACTGGCCTTTGAATTCCACAGCTGCAGTCTAGTTACTGGACGTAAATTTTCAGATTTATTGTAATTTTCATTAAAATTTACAGCTACCTCACTATTACTGCAAGATCATGTAGAAAATACATTTTCTCTTTGTGCACATAATTGAAGAGGTAATACTTGTTGAGTGATTTTGGGGGACAGTGGCAAATGTAGAGTTAAACAAATGGCCAGTTTATGTTGAACTGAGCATTTGGTGTTGATGGATCCTCGATCTCTAAACAGATGGTTTACCATAGTCCCGTTGTAGTTCAGAAGTACCTCTTGCATGAGAAAATGCAGTCATGCAGAAACCGTACAAACACTATTGACTTGCCCACTACTTGCTGCTGTTCCTTTTCTCTCCCTCCTCCTTTTATTTTTTTTTAAACAGAATGCAATGTTAGTTTAACTTTCATGCCCATAATGCCTTTTGGCCTTTTTACCTAGGGTTACTGTTTTGCTTCTAAATTAAATTAATGTGATGGATACGATGGACTCAAAGGCCTTCAGTATGAACTGATTATGAACTCATTTTCAAATTTGACTTTTTTTATATTATCAGAGGACACTTCTTTTGCTTCACGTAACCTCTCAAATCATGGCATTTCAAATTCCTAAAGTCCTGTAATGCTATAATTTGTGAACAAGAGAAAGGAGAAGATAGAGATATTTTAGCTCCTGCTTTTGTTAACTCTTTTTTTTCCTACGCAGAAAAATAAATGGGTCTCATTACTCAAAATTGAAGATCTGCCAGCTTGTAAAGTATTCCTTTTCATATAAGGAAGATTAAGTTTGGATTTTATGCAAGTTCCCTAGAATGCAGCTTTGTCTCTTGTCATACATCATATAATTACTGCATTTCACCGCCAGCAATCATTCTTAAGTTAAAACCAACTATAAACCTCCCATTAGTAAAAATAAGACAAAGTAGGATGTACACCTTCAAAAAGAGAACCTACTGTTAAGGAAGTTAATTTCTTCATTGCACAATAGATAAAGAATAAATAATTTTCACTTAGAGCTTTTCTTTCACGTACAATCAAAATAGTTTGTGATATCATATCTGCTGCCAAAGGCTTCATGAACACAGAGGGTTTTGCAGATGGGGTTGATCTTCCTTCTACACTGCATTCAAACAAGGTAGGTTTTTTTTAAGTCACGGCAGTTGACCAGATTTTGGTGCTTATATTACAGAGAGTGGAGAGCTCCTCCATACAGAGGGTGTATTACAGGGGGCTTCACACCACCTATTTATAACCTCAGCCAGGATAAAGAATGTTTTCTTGGTCAAACCTGGTCAGACCACATTTTCTCTAAAAGGTTTCATCCTGAACTGTTACTGGAGTATGGAGGCTGATATTGGCACTGAGAATGGTTGTTGGCAAGTGTGACATTATTTTGTACCAGGCAGAGACTTGGTGTGTCTTCCATTATTGCCTCCTATGTAAAACCATGTTCTCTTCCAATCCAGTTCCATCAAGCCAAAAGATGAAGAACTAGGAAACTGGATTTTTTTTTGTTGTCAAAACTTTCCAGAGTTAGGAGGAAAGCCTGAAAAAAATTCACTGTTGCATGATCCAGGTGGAGTTTCATTCAGAATGAAAATACAGCTGAGACATCCTCCATGCCATGTCAACATTTAAAATACCATTCTCCTGTCAAAGGCTTACTGCAGGATCACTGGCGCCTGTGTTTGGTATCAGCACATAGTGGGCTGCTATACCCACTGGTGAATTTGCACTTTTAAAAGGGATAGCAGAGAAGAAGGCAAAAAAGGGATGGAGGAAGGGAAGAGGGCTGGGAGGGAGGAAGAAAGAGGCTGCAGATCCAAAACACTAAAGAATGATATGAGGACTGAACTATGTTCAAAAGTAGTGCGCCATCTCATATCATAAAGTGTTTAACATCCATATTCTGCTTATGGGATCACTGCACAAGATAAATCTCCAGGATGTATTTTATCTTGCCTTTAGAATTCAATCAAAATTTGTGTTCAGTGTATGCAAAGTGAAGGAAGGTCAGGTAAGTGTCTTGGTGTCCTGGCATGGCAGTGTCACAGGAGAAAAAAGTGATGAATACAATAGAAATATGTTCAAGTGAGATTTTCAGAACTGACTATTGATTTCAACAGTAAAACTATGGGAGTGCAGCCAGATCAGTGGACAATGCTTTTCAGAGCCCTGCTCTTGTGTCAGAAGATGGGTAGGCTAAATACATCTGAAAATTCAGGAAATAGGTTTCCTGAGTATGACAACCCAATGTTGTGCAAGTGCTTTGCAGGATTTTCATACATGACTTACAATGGAAGCAAATAACCAAACAATTTTCAGGTAATTTTTCAAAACTTTTTAGGACCAGACATACCTTGTTACATACAAGACTTCTGCATTTCAAAAAAAAAAAAAAATCAAAATTAGAGGACAATAACCTCCTGTTGTTGAAGTAGCATAGTGAAAGTTAGCCATGCCAAATTCCTCCCCTGCCTCCCCCAAAAACAGTTGAAAAATCTATTGAACACAATTTTGTTCCACATAGTATCAAATAGGATTGAACTGCAGCAAAAAAAAACAACTAAGAAACCTGAAATTGTATAATATTAATTATAGTAATGATGAAAGATTCTAAATAAATTAGTTCTTCCAGAAGTCATCCATCAGAAATTACAGTGGAAGCCAAACCACAAGCACTTTTTTGCCTCTTTGAAACATTTAGATGGAATGCTTTCCAAAACAGGGATGTGCTTGAGGGGAAAAGAAGCAAAGTGATCTTGTTAACCAAAATAAGTAGAATTCAAAATTACTTTTGGAGCTTTCCCTTTCCTATTGAGAGAAAACAATAGGAGGGGAGATGGTCCTAAACTAAAATTCAGTTCATATGTAAAATACACTTGCCATTGCAAGGTCCTTTTGAGGTTGCAGAGTAGGAACATTCTCTGACGCGC
>WAAE01013244.1:6530-33616 GCA_013400495.1 Nicator chloris
CTCCTTCTTCTTCCTTCTTCTTCTTCTCCTCCTTCTCCCTCTTCCTTCTCCCTCCTTCTCCCTCCTTCTTCTTCTTCTCCCTCCTCCTTCTCCCTCTTCCTTCTTCTTTCTTCTTCATTCTTCTTTTTCTTCTTCTTTTTCTTTTTCCTTTTAATTTATTTTCACTGAAAGATGAGGGACCTTGTGAAATTTTTTCCCAATAACCAGATCAAAATTTTACCCTTCAAGGCACTTCTATTTTGAAGCTACTTCCAATTAAAAGCACTTTTATTTTGTTTTGTTTCCTCTAGGTCTCGTTGGTTAGTTTAGTAGCTACTGCCCTTGGTTTCTCAGAATTCGGTGCAATTAAATCCCTACGAACATTAAGAGCTTTGAGACCTCTAAGAGCTTTGTCACGCTTTGAAGGCATGAGGGTAAGAAAAAAAAAGGAAATAATGTGTAAAACAAATCCTTAAAAATTGCCAAATTATAAAATAATGGAAGAACAATGTTTGCATGTCTGTTAACAAGGCCAACAGTTACATGTTTGGCTATATGACATCCATTATTCCTTTTCTGTTTGCATGACTTCAGTGTAATGTGATGTTTTACATTAAATCATCTAGATTTTTTTAAAAATAACCCTTGTGTTGTTTTTTAATTTTTTTTTCTGTGTTTATTGACTAGGTGGTTGTGAATGCTCTAACTGGAGCAATCCCATCCATTATGAACGTACTTCTGGTTTGTCTTACATTCTGGCTAATTTTCAGCATTATGGGAGTAAATTTGTTTGCTGGCAAGTTCTATTACTGTGTTAACACCACAAATAATGAGAGGCTCCCACCAGAGAAAGTCAGTAATAAAAGTATGTGTGAAAATATGAGCAGGACTACTGGAGATGTTCGGTGGAAAAATGTGAAAGTAAACTTTGATAATGTTGCAATTGGTTATCTTTCTCTGCTTCAAGTGGTAAGTGCATAAATTTTAGTATTAATTTTAGTAGCAGTATCATTTAAGTCCATAATTTCCAATGTTATTTTAAAATAAATAAATGGATATGGATTTGACTTTGTAGTTTTGTTCTATTGAGCTAATTAATGTTACTTATGGTAAAAATGTGATACATTGTCTGGCAATTTTGAGAGAGGAGGGATATCTGATATTTACCTGATGGATATAAAGTTGCTTTGCACCCAAGTGCTAGTACCTTTTCAAGTGCTACAGAAATACAGTATGTAGTTAAAATATCTGGTTAAAAACTGGTTTCATTTTTCTTTTATTTTCTTTATCTGTTAAGGCACATTGACTAATATTTTTACCATGCTTGTCATGGATACCTTCTAGGACTTACCTGGTATTCAAACAAGAAGACAGTGCTAGATTTCTAGGCATGAGCCTTTTTTAGAGAAAATGTCTGTAAACTGCCAATACGACAAACATATATTCATAATCAGGTTCATTTGACAAATTGCTTCTGGGAAATTATTTATACTTATAAGCAATTGGTAGTTATTGTGTCTTTAAAACTTCCCAACTGGTAGAGTTTAGTTGTTAGTATTGTACTAGCAGGCTACCATCTGATTCCTTTAGGGGGTAAGAGCAGCTATTGCTAAACAGTACTGGCAATTGTATAAATTACCAGGTTAGAGAGTGCTTTTAGCATTTGCAGCATGTCTTGCAGCTACAGTTCACCTATGTAATGATTGCAATAAACATATCATTTGCACTTTTCATGCCCTCGATATCATAGCTCACCAGAGTAAGGTTGATGAAGGCCCTCCAGAGGGATAAGGAGTTGGTTGGATGGCTGTGTAGCAAGACTTACTCAGTGGCTTAGTGTCCAAGAGGAAACCAGTACCAAGTGGTGCTCTCAAGGATTTGCTCTAGAACCAGTACTATCTAACAGCTCCATCAATGACATCCATAATGGAATTGAGTGCACCCTCAGCAGTTTGCAGGTGACACCAAGCTCAGCTTTGTGGTAGGCTTAGAGGGGATGCCAGCCTGAGGGACCTCAGCCAGCTGAAGGTTGAACTCCGTCAACATCACGCAATTCAAGGGCACATGCAAGGTCCTGCACCTGGTTCAGGGTAATCTCCAGTATCAGTACAGACTGGAAAATGAATGGATTGAGGTCAGTCCTGCAGATGTGGTCTTGGAATACTGGTGGAAAAAAATTTGACATGAGCTGGCAATGTGTGCATGCATCTAATTGCACAGGATTTGACTGCAAAGTCAGTCATATCCTGGGCTGGCCGACAAGAAGTGTGGCCAAGAGACAGGTGATTCTCCCTATACACTCCATTCTCATGAGACCTCACCAGAAGAAGGTATGGACATATTAGAGGTCCAGAAGACAGCCAAGGAAAAGATCAGAGGACTGGAACAACTTCCCTTTGAAGAAAGGCTGAGAGAGTTGGGGTTGTTCAGCCTGGAGAAGAAAGGCTCCAGGGAGACTTTACAGAGTCCATTCAATATTAAAAGAGGGCTCATAAAAAGACCGAGGGAAAGTTTTTCCCAGGGCCTGTAGTAACAAGACAAATGGCAATGGTTTTTTTATTGAAAGAAGGTAGGTTTATATTGGATATAAGGAAGATTTACTTATTTTTTTTAGTGATAATGCATTGAGACATTCAGGTTGCCCAAAGAATGTGGATGGCCCCTCATTGGAAGTTTTTGATGTAGTGAAAGACATCCCTGCCTGTGGCAGAGGGTTTAAACTAGATAGTTTCTGAAGGTCACTTGCAAGCCAAACCATTCCATGTTTCTATTATTTTCTTAAGATTTCATGGGATGAGTTACTTACCTTTTAGAGTTTCTTCTAGGACTATTTCCTTATTCTGTCGGAACAATGCCAATAGATGGTGGCTGATTTCTTTTTCTGGGAGAAGTCCTTCAGTTTTTTGGTAGTCAGAAAGTTAGCACTGAAAGCCTTATAACACCTTGAGGAGAACCAAGCAGTGTTTGGGAACAGCTGGTGTCGGCAGCATGTGTTGCAGTCAGGGCAGAGGAACGGTGTAGTTCAGAATGGTTCCATCAGTAATGCAATTACAGGGGAGCCAGAGAGCTGGGATGTGCAGGAGAGGTCCTAAAGGAGAAGCAGTGGAGGCTGGGTGCTGGCTCTGGAAGGTGCACAGAGCTGTATGTGGCCCACTGTGACTCCCATGGCACGCCATGGCGGTGGCCCAACGTGGCCCGATGTGGCCTCCCATGGATGCTGTGGCACACACTAGAAGGATGGATGAGCTACTGAACCCTTGGGCAGCTTCACTCAGTCTCTTCGTTGAGCTCGTGATTTCTAGTGGGTTTGAACTAGATGACATCCCTGTGCAGGTGGACTAGCTGATGGTGTAGGTTCCCTGCATCCTGACATCAGGGACTTGGCTTTACTGGGATGCCACATAGCACAGTGCCTCTCCTGTTAAGGTAATGCTTTACAGATGGCAACCAGCACATCACATTTCCCTGGGAGATAACTTGCTGTCTCTCTGGTATGGTGATATTGATTGCAACTCGTCTCGCAGAGAGTTTATATGAATTTCCATGAAGATTAGAGTTTATTCAGTGTTTCAAGAATTAGGGGGAAATAATCCACAGTAATGAACTTTCTGTGTATGCTTCACTTGTAACTCACCAGACTTTTAATATTCTCTTTATTGTTATGAATAGAAATACATTGCAGAAGACACTGATTTATTTAGAATGTTCTCAAAACTGGAGCTTCGATAGAAAATATTAACAAATTTTGTTTTTAGGCAACATTTAAAGGATGGATGGACATTATGTACGCTGCAGTTGATTCTACAGAAGTGAGTGCAATATAAAATCTACTGAGTAAAAATTTACTGAGGGAAAACAAATGTAAGATTGATGTAATGCTTCTTGAATGGCAGTTGAAATGAACTAAAATATAAAAAATTAAATGTAAAGCCCTGATAAATTTTCTATATAAATCTATGCCCACAAAGTGCTAACATTTTTAACAGGTAAAAAAAAAAATATATGTATAGCTGTAGAGCTACATAAATTATTTCTAATTTAATAATTCTTCTGTAAAAATCCAAACTAATGAGATGTGGTTTTCTATTAACTTATGTCTGAGATTGTACAGATCAGGAAATAAGTTTTTCTTGTGTCTGCAGAATTAACCCAAATAGTCAAGAACCATCACTGCAAAAGCTCATCCAGACCTGCAGACTCTGATGATCTCAAAAAACAAATTTGCTAAATTTTGCCTATTTTTCTTTTAATCTTGATATTTGTTTGCATCTCTTCTCAATCCAACTCTTGATTCACATATAGTCTATAGGAACTGAATTGCTTTTGAGATTTGCATATTTCTGTCAGATTTAGTGAGACCTACATGAAATGTCAAATGTCATCAGAGAACAGAGAGGGAAGGAATGGCAAGTCCTACAATGTGTGCAATTACAGAAACCTGTATTAAATAGATTTTCAAGTTCAAATATAAGGCAAGTGTAGTGTATGCTCCAAAAGAGTTGGGTTTACCCCTTGTACAGTTGGGTTTACTCCCTGTCCATCTGGATGCAACTCCTCTTCCTGCTCGGGAATCTTTGATTTGTCTTTACTGTTATTTATGATGCTTTGCTGTTTTTCTATGTTACATAGGCAGGGAAACAGCCCCAGTATGAAGAAAACGTGTACATGTACCTTTACTTTGTGGCCTTTATTGTCTTTGGATCGTTTTTCACCCTAAACTTATTCATTGGTGTCATCATAGACAACTTCAACCAACAAAAAAAGAAGATAAGTACCACATGTTTAATTTTCACAATACTTCATCGTTACTGAGCATTCAGCAAATGTATGCAAGGATAAATAAGAGTTTCTGAAATTTCTCATAGTAATAAAAAGTAAAAAAGAAATCAGGTTTGAAGATTTTTGTTTATTCAAAATAATTAAATAAGTCTTTTCTTTTTAAGGCATTTAAAGTAATTTAAACTTACACTGATCTTCTGAGTGATCTTCTCCACATCCCTCTACAACCCAGTGATATGTTGTCCATCAGAAAGTTATGTCCTTTTTTTTCTTAACTTTACAGTACTGTGACCAAGCTATGTGAAAGTGCAGATGACTCAAGCAACTAAAAGTCAGGAAAGAAGAGAATATGCAAAACTATAAATGTCAAAATTGATAAAGAGATAACATACAGCAGTATTGTGAAGGCCTCCATTACAGAGACTAATACAGACAAGTTGTATGCTGAAAATACTGCTATGTATTGTAACATTAGAGAGGGTTGGGAAACTGTCTTGAGTTAGTGGATTTGCAAAAAAAAGAAAATGAGTGTAATTTGAAAATAGGTAGGTTTTCTTTTCAGCTTAAGCTGTTTCTATTGTTTAAATGAGCACAGAGTTGTCAAGAACTCTAGGAACATTTACATAGATGAAAATGCAGGCTATGGTGGCAAACTCAATTGTACTTGTTATTTAAACCATAAATAGTGGCGTCTTTGTTCTTCAAGATATGTGCACCTTCCTTGGAGTAAACTTCAGAGGCATCCAGTACTTAGCAGGAAGGTGGATCCATTTCTCATCCTTGGAGAGCAAGGCTATATACAATATTATTGACATTTTTGGAAGTTGATATGTAACAAGGCAACCTAACTCAGTAGTGAGGTAATTATAAATTTTATTAAGTTCACTTGGCAGACACTGTCTACTGGAATCATCATGACTCAGAAGGCAGATAAGGGTTCCTGCTAAAGGGCTTTTTCTGTCAGAGTGGTATATACCCCCTGTACATTTGGAGCTGTTGTAAGTCACCAAGAAACTAAAATATTGGACTTGCAGTTAGGCTGGGGAAAATTCTATCTGAACAGTATAAACTGAAGAGTTTTATGTAGCAAATTAGTAAGCATGAGCTGTCTTTTGAATTTATAGGTGTACCTGTGTTCCAAGAAATGTGCAAATCACACAGTTCATGGCTACCCAGCAGTGTTTTTCTTGTCTTTGCTCTTTCTATATCGCTGACATTTGGGCATGTTGGGATATGAATGGAAAAAGACCTCATGTTGCAATATACTATCTCTGGGTAGTTAAACTGTGCTTCTCTGTAGTTCCTGTGTGCATCCTACTTTTGTTATATTAGTTCCATGAGGGAGGCAATGTTCTGCTGTCAGTTTCCTAACTGGTCCTTAAGGGTGTCTTGCCTTGAGGCCTATATTCTCCCTAGGGACAGTACACTGACACAAGGATGGCTTCTTCACTCGTGATAGCCATTACATCAGTGAGACAGCAGAAGAGATCCCCAACCCAATCCCGCTGCCTTTATGGCTTTTTTGTTTTTATCATTTATTTCCCACTGAGTGAAATCTTCCAACAGTTGCAGCACATTTCCACCATAATTATCAAATCAACTTCCTGTTTTTCTTCCAAAACTCTTACTCTCCAAGAAGTTAATTTTACTTGAATATTTGATTTATGAGGAGATTTTGTTAAAGACAGTCTCTTATGACTTCTCAGTCTTCATGTCAATGTATAGCCACAGCTGAAAGTTAAACACACCTTAATTCAGACTTATCATTACTTTGTCTATAAGATTGACACTACATTTCACTAATTCACAGAACAAAGGTGGGACAGAGTCACAGAATCACCCCTGACTCCGAAGTTCATTTCCAAATGCCTACTACTTTGATATCATGCATACCTGTATTAATGTAATTACAAACAAATACATGAAAGGAAAAAAAAACTAGTTACTTGTCAGTATAAACTGATACAACTTGTATTTCTGATAAATATGTTTCCATGTGTGTATTACACACACCAGTCTAGAAATCCTTTCATTCAGACAAGAAACCCCAGAGTAAACCCATGCTTCTGATGATCTCGGTGCAATGTAGGGGCATGATCAAGCTACATATATACTGTTCATATATCACCTGAACTGAGATACCTATACTCAAATGGTAAAATGCTCATCCTGAAAAGTAAAATCAATAATTGCTTTCTCCTTGTGTGTTTTACCTGAAGGCATATCTGCTCACAGTGTATCTTTGTACCTTTGAAACTTTTTTATTCCTGGTAGATTGATTCACAATGTGGAGTTTATGATGCTAGATTTATAAGTGTCTGTGAAATGTATATTTCACGAGTTTTTTTTTTTATTATTTATTTAACTGAATTAATCAGGCATGTATTTTTTAATAAGAAATAGATAGAAGCTCTGGGGATTTTCTTTGTTCCATAATTTCTTTCATTTTTCCTTCAAGATTCATCAGATATTTTAACAATCTTTGAAATAATTATTATATTTTGATTTTGGTAACAATATATAAGGATGAATAAAGGGCTCATTAAAACCATGTTCTGCAATGCTGTGAATTAATGGATGTAAAGGCTTGGCTGTAATCAGATTTGGGGTTTCTTTTATTAATTTACCTTGGAGGTCAAGACATTTTCATGACAGAAGAACAAAAGAAATACTACAATGCAATGAAGAAGCTGGGATCCAAGAAACCACAAAAACCTATACCTCCACCAGTGGTAAGAATAGTGCTATTCTTATGTCATCTGTATCTGGGGAGAAATTGCAGCAGTACATTAATTATAATAAAATTTTTCATTTAACTCTAAAATGGCTTCAGCATTATTCAAATTATCCCTTCATTTTGAATTGAAATGTACATGGATCTGTTCTGCAGGAAAAATCTCTCATATTTGTTATGCTCGAAGAAGCAGAAAATCAAAGATGTGAGGAAATACAGACTTGTTGGGTTTTGAGGGGAAAACTTTGAACTGGCGTATAAGTTACTGGACAATGGTTTTCTTAGATTTTTGAGCCTTTTGCTTGGTTGTATGTTTTGGGAGAGGAAGAATGAAATGGGAGGGGGAAAACAGATGTTTATTACATAAAAATACTATAACCTTTTCTTTTTTCTCCCCTTAGAACAAATTGCAAAAACTGGTGTTTGACATTGTAACACAGCAACTATTTGACATCACTATTATGGTTCTAATCTGTCTTAACATGGTCATAATGATGATAGAAACAGATGACCAGACTGAAGTGATGCAAAATATTTTGTATTGGATTAACTTGGTCTTTGTTGTCCTTTTCACTGGTGAATGTGTCTTCAAAATATTTTCACTCCGTTATTATTACTTCACCATTGGCTGGAATATTTTTGATTTTGTGGTTGTTATTCTTTCAATAATAGGTAAGAAATTCTTACGTTCAAAACAAAATCTAGTTATGTGTGTATTTAATGCTTTATCTGTGTCAAATTGTGCAAATTAGAAGAGTTACTTAATTTTCTCTTGATTATTTCAGAAATGAAAGGCATACTTGAGAGTGCTAACTTTCTTAATAATTCTGTATCAGTTGTAATACTTTGAGCTTTGGGGTTATTTTCTAAAAGTACAGAGAAAAAATTCTAAAATTATCCATAGCAGATAAAATTTATCTCCAATTATATTTTCAACTAATTCCACAACTAGAGCTGAGGGGGGTGTTTATACTTTTTTTTGTGGAAAATGTAGTCTGTGTTAAAAACTTACTCTCTTAATTTGCCTTTGTTTCACAGGTATGTTTCTAGCGGAGGTGATTGAGAAGTACTTTGTGTCACCCACTTTGTTTAGAGTTGTACGGCTCGCCAGAATCGGTCGGATCCTGCGCCTCATTAAAGGCGCCAAGGGAATCCGCACTCTGCTTTTTGCTTTGATGATGTCTCTTCCTGCTTTGTTCAACATCGGGCTGCTGCTCTTCCTGGTCATGTTCATCTATGCGATATTTGGCATGTCCAACTTTGCTTATGTCAAGAGGGAAGCTGGGATCGATGACATGTTCAACTTTGAAACCTTTGGCAACAGCATGATCTGCCTGTTTCAGATCACCACGTCCGCTGGCTGGGACGGTTTGCTCGCCCCAATTCTGAACAGTGGGGAGCCAGACTGTGACCCCCATAAAGATAATCCAGGAACCTCTGTGAAAGGTGACTGTGGCAACCCTTCCGTTGGGATTTTCTTCTTTGTCAGCTACATTATCATATCCTTTCTGGTAGTGGTGAACATGTACATTGCTGTGATTTTGGAGAACTTCAGTGTTGCTACTGAAGAAAGCGCTGAACCCTTGAGCGAGGATGACTTTGAGATGTTCTACGAAGTTTGGGAAAAATATGATCCTGATGCAACACAATTCATAGAATATAGCAAACTGTCTGATTTTGCAGCTTCCCTAGAGCCTCCTCTTAATATACCAAAACCAAACAAGGTCCAGCTTATTGCAATGGATTTGCCCATGGTGAGCGGTGACAGAATTCACTGCCTCGACATCTTGTTTGCTTTCACAAAGCGTGTTTTGGGGGAAAGTGGGGAGATGGACGCCCTCAGAATACAGATGGAAGATCGGTTTATGGCAGCCAATCCTTCTAAAGTCTCCTATGAACCAATTACGACTACATTGAAACGAAAGCAGGAAGAAATTTCTGCCACTGTCATCCAGCGTGCCTACAGACGTTATCTTCTAAAACAGTCAGTAAAGAAGCTTTCATTTATGTATCAGAAAGATGGGGGTGATCAGCTTATCAAAAAAGATCTGATTGTTGCTAAGCTGAGTGAAAACTCATCTCCAGAGAAAATGGATATGTCTGCATCTGCCACAGCTCCGCCTTCTTATGATAGTGTAACAAAGCCAGAAAAAGAAAAATACGAAGATGACAAATCAGAAAAGGAAGACAAAGGAAAAGACAGAAGAGGAACCAAAAAGTAAAAGGCAGAGGTTATCCATGATGAATGTTCACAAGCTTGAAAATGTGATGTTTTTGTCAGTAGCACTCCTACTGGAGGATTATGCCAAAATTACAAGTTTTTACATATTTACCCACTGCTGCAGTCAGTGCCTGTCCAAGACAATGATCCTTCACTAGTAAACTCTTGGTCTGTAACAGGGAAACAAACTTGCAGAGCAATAGTTTTGATGATCAGCCGTTACTAATTGAGAGGAGACACAAAATTTCTACTTGGACTATTGTAACCCTTAATGGGTCCTAATAACCCTCTACTTTTGCTGAAAAAGTGTGTCCACTGTGTGCATATCTCCTATCTCCCATGTGTGTCAGTTCTTTTTCACTATCTCTTTTGCTTTAATAACATAACTGCTTTATTAATTCTGCTGTGCTGAGAAAACAAAATCTAAATAGTCTGTATTTAGATAAACACTAAAGAATACTCTTATGTGCAGAGGAGCACGAATGTCAGGAATATGTAATTATGGCATCATAATATGAACATAGTTCTCTTCCAGCCACTTCTAAATGCAAAAAACACGGGATTTCAGATTATCAAACCTCAGGATGTAGATCAAAGAAACAGCAAACTATAAAAAAAAACAGAGTCCAGATAGAGAATTTATCAGTAAATCAAACAAGGGAATAATTCTCACAGAAAAGAGGTTGGTGAGTTAATCTTTTAAGTTTAATATATTTATTTTTATTACCTTTTAGTAGTTCTTAATTTATTGTACTGTCCGTTTCAGATACAGTGGTTTAAATAAATGATGCTGCGTAGAGCTCCTGTTTGGAAAATTGTGAAAATGTGAAAGAAATTTCTTTCAGAGTGCAAGGTAGCTCATAATTCCTGAAACATTCAAACAATTATTTTCACAGAAAAGCTACAAATGCCAAATTGTGCCTATAGGAAATCATAATTTTTTTAGAAGTGGTATGTTTTGATCCTGTAGTATCGTGAGTAGTTTCCATACTTTATTCCAAAGTCTGTTGCTACACTTCTTATTTCTCACAAGTGTATCCCACTTAGGAAAATAATCAAAGCTATGAGAATAAGTTGATAACAGAGTACCTTTGGGGACGAATACTACCTTAATATATACCTCAGATTTAAATTTCTCTACTTTGGAAGGATGGGTCATAGAAACAGAAAATATGTACATGAGAGAGGTGGTTTTGACACCCCCTTGGCAATTTAGTCAGGTTCCATCTGTAATGTAGCCTTCCACAGAGAGCTGAGATGACCAAAAAGATGTACTGAAATCACCTTTGTCCTGCACTGGGGTTTAGATGGGTTTTTTTGCATTCAGGCTGACACTATACATGAAAGTAAAACACCCTCTGTTTTTTAATCTGTTGCTTTACACAGTGGTACCTTTTTGAACAAAGAGACCATGACTTAATTACAGTATATGTGTCAAATATGTACCATAGTAAGTTAGCTGACAGCATTTCAATAGACATTATGATATACTCTGTGATACTTCAAATAATTGGAAGCTCTAACTGATGCATGCTTGCTGCTATTATCCTACAGCTGTTAAAGTTTGTCATGGGAAGAGATGTGAGTGGTAAAAACTGTTTGACAAGACCATCATTCTTCATATCAGTAAGCAATAGTTTGCTGCTATTAAAGATTTTATTTTGTGTGAGTGTTGTAATCAGCAAGTATGCAGAAAGGTACTGGACTATACAGGACAAATAGATGGCTTAAAATATGGGGCTAGAAGAAAATTATATATCCTTTTTATTTTAAAAATAGTTTTATTTTATAATATTTTATACTTACTATAAGAAATTACACATATTTTCCCGTTATTAATTTTTATTGCTGTCTTTGACACTAATGTTCAGAAACCTAAGATACAAAATGTAATTGAAAATTTCTGCTAATTGCTTTCAGCAACTTTTAATAAGGACTAATTTGAAAACAAATAGTTCAATTTTTTTTGCAATCCGTATGTAGATCTTTTTATGTGGAACAAGATAGAAGGCCTGTTTTTGTGTTATAATCCTGTCCGTTGATTTTCAGGGTAATCTTAGTCATAGGAACATTGCTTTTTCCCCAGAGTTAATATTGCACTGTCTGCTTTGCTTATTGGTGCACACTGCAGTAGAAACACTTTAAATACAATTTGTTATTCAAAAATATTCCTTCCTGAGGATGAATAGTGAACTTGTGCAATGGGCAGTGAAACACTTTGCATTTCTTACAAAAGAACTAGAATATTGATGGGCTCCTGCTTTAATAGAAATTATTGGCTCATAGTGTACTGATGAACTGCATGCAGGAAGTTGTTTTACCAAAAATAACTACGTTGCTAACAACCTAAAAGAATAAAGATAACCTTTTTATGTAATTATTTTAGTCTTTGTCTTTTATTGTATGAAGTTTATAAAGATTAGCAAGTAATGGCTGGTAAAATTAAGGAGGAGCCACTTCAGCAGTGAGGTGATTTAGACATCTAGATCATGTTGCTTCATGACTTAGATCAGTATCAACTTGTCACCAGCAAGATGAAATGAAATGCTGATGTTGTCCTGACCAGAGGAGTTTTTCTGGTATTCAAGAAACCCCACATTTCAACTATGTGTCTTCTTTGTCAAATTTTTGAGTTGCCCAGGAAGAGATCCAGTGATAATCTCTGTTGGGCAAGTCCAATGCAGGATGGCTCCACAGCTGCTCCTCTAGACACTGCTCACCCTGGGATAGGTGACCTGGGATCTGTCACCAAAACAACCCCACGGGAGCATAACAGAGTTGCTTTAATCCCTTTTCCTCTAAAAAATCCGTGCTTGCCAAGAGAAGGGAAGGGGAGCCGTCAGAGGTTTTAGTGGCCGTGTCACAGCTGTCCTCAGGCAGCTGATGCCTTTGCCGAGGCTCTCGGGGGTGGTCCCTGGCAAGAGGTGGCTGCACACAGGGGGCAGGATAAGGGACACGGTGTGTGCACTGCACCTGGGCATGGGGTAATTAATCCTCTTTTTCTTTTTCTGTGTTGTGTCCTCATTTCTTTTGCGAAGAGTAGCTGCTGTATACTTGGGCCAGTATAACTAACAGGAAAGTACCCTGTGCTTTGAAGGACAATGTGCATGTTTTTAGTAACTGTACATGATTTTAATTAGTTTGCATGTTTTTTTCAATCCAGAATAGCTAGTGTTTTAGTATTGTAGTTGCTAACAATAATTACATATAAATGTAATAATGTAAATACTTTTTTTAAATATTGGTTATACTCTTATATTGCTGTTTGAAGAATAAAGGTAAGTCAGTGCTGGACAGGTGTGTAGTTAACTTGAAAATTCTATGTGGAATAAGCAAAAAAAAATTATGCAATAATTTTTCCACAAATTTGGTATTACACAGGAATCTATAAGGTCATTTATAAAATCATTTTACCCTATAAAATCTTCATTATTTTTAAAATTACGACTATTGAACCAATAATCCAGCTGGAGTCACTCCATTTTTAATATCTCAAATGCAATATCTTAGACCTTTACAGAAAAAGTAATGTAATTTTGGATTCCAAGCGTATATATTTGAATAAATTTGGATACTTCTATATTTCTTTGAAATTATTCCAGTATACCTTGAAGGTAAAAAGCTTATGGAATACACAGTTGACTTGCAGACTTCCTCCTTAACCTGCAGGTATAAAATAAATCTGTGTTTTAGTTTTGATATAAGACGGTGGTTTCAGGTAATGGATCAGTCATATATCATTATGCAAAACATTAAGCAAAATTCCTAGAGCAGTAGGACACTGCACTCTCCTACTGTCCCAGCTCACAGAGAAGGAAAAATTAAGAAAAGCTCTCTTAAAATTGCCTAAGAAATGAGCTTTCTTTACTGTCTCTTACTAACCCAGGAATGTGTGTGGATTTTACTTTTTGAAGGTGTCATCAACCTCCAGCTACCCTCTCCACCCTCCAAAAATGCCCCAACTATACCCCAAACCTGTATGGGAACATAAAAGTGGAACATTTCTGAGATTTTTCAAATCCTGGCCTGGCTCACCCCTGTTGAAACAAAACTCTGTTTCACTTCTAAGGACAAGACTAGTCCTGCATCCATCATACAAAATCACTTGAAAAGGTGAAAAAGGGAGAGATAGCAGGGGGAATAGATGGGATGTCGCTCACTCGCTTGTTTTCATAAAGAGGCCTTAAGTAGGTCCCGGGGTAGCTGGTATTTCCAAGCAGGAGTTTGCGCTGCTGCGGCCCCCGTGCTGCGGGCGGTGGGAGCGCCTCCCGGCTGCGGCTGTCGGGGCCGGCTCCGCGGGCAGCACCAGCACACACCGGCTGCACGCACAGCACCGCGGGCAGCTGGGCTAGCAGGGAACCGACAGACCTGGTGCTCGTCACAACCTGATAACTCCTCTGCTTGTGTAGAGAGAGGTTCGCTGTCAATACTTTTGTGACCGAAACAGCGGTGTCTTGGATTTCAGTTCTGTACCTGTAAGGCATGTGGGCCTATATCCAGAGCTGATACCACGTTGGTTAAGAACTGCCATGATCATCTTAGCTTACTAAATCACAGCTGAAGGGTTTTGATGCATTTAGGTTTACTTTTCTTAATAAGCATTATTCATCTAATCCCACGGTGCAGCCTTGAAACAGCCCCAGCCTTCTAAAAGAATCACGTATGAAAGTATCTGTGTCATTTGCATGGCAAACAGTGACATATATATATANCGGGGATTTTTTTGGACATAGAAAATCCTTACGATAATCATTCTATTGTATACATTCAGAAAGGCTTATCTAGCTCAGTAGGCATTAGGAGAAATACTCTGAAATCTCTGCAGTGTAGGAATATTTAATGGCTCACAAACCTCTGCATTAGCAACATCTTTTTCAGTGGGGGATGGTACCATTTCTTTCATTCTCAGAGCACAGCTAGGTTTTGTCTACGTGATACAGCATGCAGGCTCTGTCACTCAGCATATTTATTTTTCCTTGCTGATCAGTAGGAGCTGTTGCACAGTGGAAAGAGACATATTCTAGTGCTTGCCTTAAAAAAAAAGAAGACACTGCAGTGTAACCGAGGCAAAGTAAACTGCGGCACATTCTCGTCCCTCTGGAGAGGGAAAATTGCATGCTGAAGCACATATGATGTCTGCTGCAAGAAAAGCTTTTGATGAAAATAAGGAATGACACTTCATAAACAATTTATAACAATCAAACCCTGCAGTTCCTGACATGCTCTGCACTTCCATTTTCTATTGTCTTAAAAGCATGTTACTTTCTCTTTAACAGCAATCTTGATAATAATCCTTGTGGAATGTGACAGCTGATTAAAAAACAGCACAATATTTTTTTCCAAAAATGTGTGTCTGAAATGGAATGTAATAAACTGTTTTCATTTCCAAAGTAGTAAGTATCTGTAACAGTCATGTTTAAAAATGGTCAGAGAATTATATGCTGTATTGCTATTTGCAATATTGCTTTATAAAAAAGTCGTGCTTGCAGATACCATAGCAACCCACCATGTGGTACTTCTTGATTACCAAGCTGCATAGTAGCTTTATGCTCATATTCTGCAGCCATACTTGCATTAATATCTTTATACAGTGTTTAGTAAAAGTTGCAGCTGTATCCACAACATAATGCAAACTGAACTATGCCAGCAGTGGTCTCAAATTCGTGGTCTCAGGCAGGCAAAAAAAAATTAAAATATTCTCTCCAATAATTACCATTGTGAATACCCTTTCCCTTGTCTTAACTTCTTCATGGCCTTGGTGGTTGTCAAATGTGGTCTTACAATGACTGCTGCAAATACTAGTAAGTTTATTTATACAGATGGAAAGCAGCTGCTCATGCTCTAACTGTGTAACATTGGAAATTGGATGTTTTTTATGTGATGTTGAATAGGAGGGCAGATAAATGCAGGCTCCTGATAGCCTCTGTCTGGAGCTGCGTGTACATCCAAGAAAAAAAATTTCAGAGTGATGCTAAAGAGCACTGTGAATTCACCAGCTTTACTACTCTTGCTTTCTCATTGATTTGAAAAGCAGTTACTTGAAATTTAATTTATCTATATTGCATCAATCTTCTAGAATTCTGTTATTTTTATATAACTATTAGAAGAACAAGGAAAGGAGAATGTTTGCTTTGAAAAGATAGTAACCAATGGCATATGAAGACAACATAATAGTGTCAACATGATTTTTCTACTTGTATTTCAGGATTAAAACCTTTTTTTCACAGTTGAAATCTACTACATATAAGGACAGCATCCAACAGGAAATTTCAAAAGCTACATAGAAGAAGTGACAGGAAAAGAAATTACAGTGCTGGTGTTACTGAGAGAAATTAATATAAAGTCTTGTGCAGAAGTTAATTGGAAATTGATGAACTCTGAAAATAAAAGATTGTGCCACAGAACATGGAGTAAGAAAAATCTGCAGGAGAATATGATTAGAAATTATTGTCTTACACATGGAACTGTTTTACTTTTGTGATCAGAGAATACTTCATCCTAAAAGCTAGGATCAAAAAATACTTTACATATCAGTTAATATCCAAAACACATCCATGTCCATGTACCCTATTTATTCACATCTATTACTATATAAACGTGTTTAATAATTTTACAGTTTAAAAATTCTCAAAATTTTCTTAAGAAAAAAAGAGAAAAGGCATAATAGGAAGGCATGTGGGTTCAATCTTTCTAGATTACTTGGTACTTACTCACATTCCAGCTTCACTTTGCCTGTTTCCCTATCAGTCCCTTTCCATGAGATGAAGGTTCCACATGGCAATTCAGCCTGATGTGCTGGAATGCACTCCTTTTAAAAATAAATGATGAAGTAAAATAAAATGCCTTTTCTCCTCTGAAGGACAGAAAAAGGTTGAGCTTGCAGGTATCCCTAGCATTGTCAGTAATATACTGTCCAAAAACCACTTGTGCGATTCTTGGCATTTTAAAAGTTCTGCGTTGTTGAGTCAAAGGAACTGCATTTGAAAGGTTTCCTCAGTGTTTCCTCAGTGTTTCTTCATACATAGGACATAGAATAAAGAATTACGTTCTTCAGAGCTGCATTTAGTCTACGATCTCTTTTGACTCTGGTTTTAAGGAAGTATACTTGTGGAAGTCTAAAGGAAGAGAGTGTAAGTAGATAGGTAAGAGCCTATACCTGTTCCTCTACACGTGGGTTCTTTTCTGACTTTAAGGCAGCTCTAATAGAGCATAATTGTGTCTCCTTTCCTCTTGCTTCCTGCTCTGTTCCCAGTCTGGAAGAAAGAAGAGTTGCCTTTGAAGCAGGAAGACCACCAATCAGTTTATTGTTGCAGATGATTCGAATGGAGCTGAAGAGTAACTGGATCAGCTGCAGCAGTTTTTTCATGTATGACAGCACCAGCAAATGATGGTAGGTAACCTCATTAGCAAGTGGACTTCAGCAGCAATTAAAATAAATGTTAAGGATTGAAGAGATAATTGGTGTTTAAAAACAAAAAATAGAGACAAGGTCTTTTAGGTTTTATTGGTAATTTTATTCCACATAAAATTACAACTTTGTATATGAACTCTTAAAAAAACAGATGCATAGTATGCAGACCTCCCTTGTGGAGGTAAAGGACATTCTGAAGGGATTTTAAATAATGTTGAAACATGGCAAAAATACCACCTTAAAATGCCCCATTTCACTGCAAGCAGAGGCAGATAAATTTGATATTCAGTGACTGATAAAAAACTTATTTCCTCCATTTACTTATATTTTTCATATAGAGAACTTGGTTCTGTCTCTTTAAGAAGTGTCCCATCTTTTGAAAGTAATAAGGTCTTTTGTAAAGCATCTGGCTTGTTCATAACCTTGTGAGAGTTTCTTGAGGTGTGACAGCATTTTCTTAACAGTTTCATGTCTATAGTTAAATGTTAGGACAATTTCAGCTATGAACTTCCCTAGCTCTTTAAAAATGTTCTCATGGTGCTTTAGGGCTTTTCTGGTATCTTGCTAATCTATATCCAATCTGGCAGAAAGTGATCTAAACTTCTACTAAATTTCTAGTCATTCTGAGCACAACTGGGATGCTGGTCTGAAAAACCTTGGATATTACTGGCTGCTGGCCATTCTGACAGTGAAAAAAAATTAATGCCAAAAAAGCCACCAGAGGTATTACCAAGATAATCCAAGGTTTATCTGATTCCCAGGGTGAGAGACTGAGCAGTCAATTGCTTTGTGATTGTTTCTAGCCTGTTGATTGCAGGTACACGGGATAAGTCATGGCAGTTACCAAGCAAGAAAGTTCTTTCAGCACTCCACAAACAACTACTCGGCATCTTCATGCTTCAATAAGTCTGTAAAAGCACAACAGTCAACAAGTCCCTTCTCTACCCTGCACACTGTGGTGAGAGCTTTGAGCACATAACTGGCAATCTCTATTGTAGATGAGGCAGGGTTTCTCCATCCCATTTTTCTGCTCTGTTTACCAGGCTGTGAGATAAGGGAAATAAGTAAAGGTATGGAAAGGGAGAAGCAACTCCGCTCAGAAAGCTGACAAGGAGCTGAGAAGAGTAGGGATAAAGACGAAGGAAAGGAACAAAATGAAGCGGGGCAGTAACTTCTGTTCCAGACTGTCAAAGACTGAAATAGCTTAACAGGTTTAATTTAGTATTAAGAAAAAAATATATCAGAAAATCATGAGTCCACTGAAAATATGAACTTGATATCAGTGAGGATTCTTTAGCATAAGAGATATTGAGCAACTGCACAGCTTTCTTTCTATTTATAAAACATTCATGGTTAAGAGTTACTGCCTGCTTCTGATCAGTTTATATATTAAGGGATTACTGCAGATTTGTCTTGAAACCATTTAGATCTATTACTGTCAGTTACACCAATGTGTTATGAGGAATTGTTACAATCACAGATAGTTGGTGTATTTCAATTAGCATTCCATATCACTACTCTTTCCTGATCTTAGTTGTAGCAGAGGAGTTGGTTCAGCTCTTTGGTTTTATCAATGCTGTCCCCTGATACTTTTAGAAACTGCAATCTGGGACTTTGAAAGATGTTTTTAAAATGTTTGGGACTTTGAAGGACATTTTAAAAACATGGGCACATGTATGTTCCAATATAACTGAAGAATACTCCAGGTGGCTCGGAAATTTGCTAGGATATAATGACAGTTTAACAGTTTCTTCACAACCCAGTTGTGAAAGGCATTGCAGGAAAGCAATGTCAAAGTGTTCATGAAAAGAATTTGTTATAGTACTGTTAGGTACTTTCAAGGTTCAGGGTTTATGTAAGAGATATATTAACACAGCTGCTAGATACTGAATGGGCACAAGGAAGTTGGGGTCAAATCTTACTAACAAGTGAATTCTCCAGATCTTGAGTGATTTAGAAAAAAAATGTCATTCTTTACATATTATTAATGCAAAATAATTTTCTTATTTTACATCTAATTATTTTCCAGCATTGCAGTTTGCCTCCCTAAAATACAATGCATCAATCTTGACTCTCCTAATTCAGTGTGAATATAGTAAAAGCAATAGTGACAGCCATAATATTTATAAACCTAGTTATCATACAGTCAAAATTTAAATAGGTATATTTGATATGTCTGTGGCTTTCTCTTTCCCTCCTTAGAATTCTTGACATCTCTGGTGAATAAGCTCTGGTGCTGGTGACTCACTGTGATTTTTGTTTCAGTAGCACTTCTAACAGCTGACATCTCTGAAAGTGGCTTATCCTTACTAATTGTCAAGTGGAAGGTCTAAATTAGACCATAGTTTCACAAACATGTTTAACTGCCATAAGGTGGCAATGTAAGTGAAAGAAGTAGTCCTTTCCTTCCAGTCAGAACAACCATTTATAATTTCCTACAGCAGACTGGCTTGGGGAACTAAAAACTCAGCGAGAATAGAAAAAGTTTATCCTTAACCTAGATAATTTTTCCATTCAATTCAAACTTCTTCAAGTACTATGATGTGTTATATTTTTCTGATTCATTTGTCTCTACCATACTTTCTAAGTTATGAAACAATGCTTGTTAAAAAAATACCCCAGCAACAAAGAAACCAACCAAACAAAAAACTCAACCCTAAATCCCAGGAAAAAAACCACCTCAAAAAATCCCCAAGTAAAAATGCAAGTCATGCATGGAAACTCAGAAACTCAACACCATTATATTAGAACTTCCATTCTTTATGACTAATGGAAAACTTGTCTGTGTACACCTAATATTTCAAGTTTCAGTTTATTTGTAATTTTTTGTTCTGCTAAGAAGATTTTTTAGCAAACACTCTTGTCTGGTACTGTATTGCTCTAAGTTGTGTCAGTAATTTAGATGTGTCACCTCATGGCAAGTCTTATGTTCTTCCCTAAATTTAATCATAATATTTAAAACACAGTCAGGACCAGCCTTCAATTACATAGCTTTATTTTCCATGCCTCTGCTGCTGGTAGTTTTATAGCCTCAGAAGTGTGATGCGAAATTTCTTAATTTTGTCTTTCAATCATTGAATTTTCAGTTCAGGCATTACTTTCGTCAAAGTTTTGCCCCACAGAAAACTACTTTCTTGTTCTTTCAATGTCTTAGTCACAGTCATCCTTTAACTTGTCACCTCCAAAGTAGGCTATTCCATGTGTAGCTACTGATTTACCAGCCAGTCATTTCATCTGCCCATAAGAGAAGTAAAAGTTGTGTAGCTGATCAACTTCACTTCTGACTGATGATTTTTAAACCTGCATCCTTTGTAACCCTTCCTGGAAGATACCTCTCCCTATGCAGTGTTGCAACAAATAATTAGACGTAAGTATGGCTACAATGCAGTCCATAATTGATACCAAGTGCCACTTCTTGAGATGTGCTCATTCTGGTTATTCCAGCTTCCAAAAACACCATCTTCTACCACTGACTGTTAAGGGATCTTGAGGTAAACTAAATCAGCACAGGCTATTTCCATTTCAGAAGAGAGCTGTGCTGCAGTTCTGTATAGAGGAATTCCTTTCCTTACTCTGTTGTAGTATATTCAAATATATTTTTGTCTGCCATGAAAATGTGCCTTGGCAAGGCAAAGTGAGATGGCAGCAGGGTGGCTGTGTTAAGGCACAGGCAGTGACCTGGTGAGGTAGGAGGAGGACCCAATATTGTGGTTTGGCAACTACCATAGACAAGGAATATGATAACTTAGGTATGTGGGAATTGTATAAAATCTGGGGTAAGGAATAAGATGACATCCACTCAGTGAATTTGTTTCCACTTTAAAGTTGACTTTCACCATTTAGTTGTGTGTCCCTGTATTACTTATCCTGTGAAGGTCTGTGAATTTTTAGACTCATCCAAAAAAAATTTAAAAATTGTTTGGTTGGGTTGCTTTCTGTATTTTGAGTATGCATAATAAATGATTAGTGAAGAATGCATAGAATCTGGGGATTAATACAATTTCCTCTTGAGGATTTGCATAACTTGAAAGTGCTTCATGCCTAACTGCCTTTGCCATAGCCATGTTTTCCAAGGATCANACCCCACCTCTAATGGCTTTTTATCACTTTTGGCTGTCTCAAATTGTCAAACTGAGTCATGCCAGCAGGAAGCAAACTCTACCCAAGCTGAATGGAAGGATTCCCAGATGGTGATTTTTTTTAAGTCGTCGTGATATAATTATTTCACATTTGTGAACAACTTTGAGAAATTGTCTCAAAACCCTTACCAATCATTAAAGTTCAGAAATGCAGCCTCTAGCAGCAATATGCCTTTTGCTAAAGAATATACATTAATTTGCATCTTTCAATAACCATTTTTTTCTGATAAGAATATGTAAGCCATGCATTTGAAAATAACTGGTTAACCTAATTCATACATATGTCATCTAATTATACATGCCTCAGTAATAGAAAAAAAAGGATATTTTTTTAGCTTTAGAGGGTTTAATCAGAGCAGGACTCCCCTACAAATGAATGGAATCATCCTTCTTCATCTTTGGGCTCTCTGCCAAGATTCATGAGTATGGCAAAAAATCAGACTGAAGGCTTTAAAATTAGATCTCACCTGTCTCTCCACAAATGCTAATAAAATGGAAGAAATAAGCCACTTGTATTCCAGGCTCAATAAATGTACCAAGATTTTGGGGGCTAAAATGGGGAGACTGGGCTGACTCTGCAGTATGCTTGCTGAGCAGGGGGTTAGATTTTGGAAGCAGGCTGGCAGCATGCTCTGCAGCAGTTTGCAGGTGTAAGGACAACAACCTTTCGCAGCTTGTGCTCTCAGAAATACACTGATATTGTTGATGCTTTAAGAGAATATTGAGAAATTCAATAAATTTCTGCTTCCTTAGAGGCTTTTGGAATAAATTAACACTATGAAGTCCAGAGGTATGAACTGGCTAAAATGTCTTCTTCACTACACAGACTCAGGGAAGTGTCTATGTTACTGTTTTTAATAGTAACAGACCTGCTAGTGCTATTTCTTACATATGTAGGAACAGATACTGATAGCGACTCTCTGGCTTTTGTGGGGTTTGTTCCAAGTGCAGAATGTAAACTAATTGAATAATGAACTTCAATAATTGAAAAAAAAAAGCAGTAGTATTCACAGCCATAATATTTTGGGATTAAATGGGAGCAAAAAAAGACCCAGATTAGTGTCTGTGAATTTATTATTTCAAGGTGAAGAGTAGACATGTGCTTATTGGTTGTGTTTTGCTGATTTTTTTTCAGGGCAAAATTGAAAGGCTGATTACGTGTGTCACGCAAAGCAATGCTAGTGCACGGTAACTTGAGGAATAGCCAGGAATGGTAGCAAAAAGCTGCAGGCTGGTGGCTCCTCTAGTGGGTAATTGAGCGGAGTGTGAAGTTATTCGCCTGTAAACAAAGCAGACAGACATTACTTTGAGCCGTGTTTTATTGGTAATTAAAAACCTGCATAGTAGATCAGCTGGAGAGATGTACATTTATACCTGCCACGTGGGGAGGGAGGCATCAGGTTCAGAGAGCCTGAGACTTCTGTGTTATAAAAGCAGGCTGGTTCCAGTAGGTTCAGCTACGGGGAGGGCGTGGGGGTGACAGCAAGCAGTGCAACGTCTAAAAAGCCAAGTGCCATCAACATTTGGTGACATAGTTAGACCTAAGGGCGTTTGTGTGAATCTGTGCCTGAACCCATCACACTCAGAGTACACAGACATGTGAGAGCAGGCTTGCAGGAGCTCATTTTGGTCAGACTGATGTTATTTACCTGCCTCAGTGCAGAAACAGATGGGTACCTCTGCAGAATGCTACCCTACTATTCCCATTTTTTCCATTATTTCTTAATGAGAAAGACGGTGGTTTGATTTTGGTGGTTCTAATAGTGATAAACCTGATTTGCTGCGGCTTTATTAATTGCAGACCAACTGATGTGAAGGTGAACCTTTTGTCCTCTGGAATGATGTAGACACAGGGAAATGATTTCAGGTTTGGATTGGGTTTTTTTACCTCAGTGTAGAATTGAAGAAGTTCCTTCTGTCTCCCGACTTTGCCATCCAAAAAATTACTGGTAAGTACAACATTGAATGAAGCATTCTACTTTGTTCAGGTCTTCTTTTAAAAGGTTTTCAGGTTTTTCATTTTATTACAGAGGTAAAGGGGAAATTCAAAGAGGATGATTAGATATTACCTAAGCATTCTACATACTGTCAGTTATACTATGCCTAGATTCCTCATCATTTCAGAAAAGGCAAGACATCCTAAATGAACTAAAAATTATGGGGCTAAAATCCAAACAAGTTACTTTTAGTTCACTTACTATGGCACAAATAGAGTTCTGGTAAATAGCATTTCCTCTAATACTATCTTTAATATCTCTTGACGTATCTTAAAAGCCTTAAAGCCTTTTATTTCCTGAATTAATACATTTTAATTCCAATTAAAAATAGAGGATGCTACTTCATTCCACTGATTAAAAATGAGATACATCCCCTGTTGTAGCTTTAGAACATGAAGGCAGCAGATTAAATCTCTCTAGGACTTTAGTGATTTTGAGCAGTTACCATCTGATGGTTGTTCAGCAGCCTATGTGAAATGAATTACTAAATTGTGGAGCAGCATAAACAAGTCTGCAATGCTGTGCTGCCTATTCTCTACATAAATAGACAGGCCAATTCTCCAGAGGTGGCAGTCTGGCACCTCTCACAAGTTTTGTGTTTACTTACAATTCATTATTAATTGTTAAGTCCTTACAGCACACTTGATATTGTGAAAAGTACAAAGATACAGTCCCTGCCTAGAGGAGCTTACTTTAGAAGATAAGCAGAACCAACACGTTCTTTTCCTACACAACAAATACAGTTTTCATTGTGTTTTGTTCAAATTCTCTTATACTTGGAGAATATGGGCTTCAAGGCAGGTTAGACAACATTTCTTTACTGACTTTCCTATTACCCAGTTCAGAGTGAAAGAACTGTCAAAGCATGCCTGGCTCTATGCAGTGTGACAGGTTTCACTGTTCAGAACAATTGGTCCCAACTGCTCTTATTTCTCGTTTAAGGTTTCAAACTACTTTTGAAAGCTATCAAATTTCACGTTAATCTCGGGAGGAGAAAGACTGAGTTTCTGGATGGGAAGACAAGCCAGAACTGATGCATAGTGAATAGCGTGAGGCATAATACTACTTGCAAGGATCTCTGACAAGTCTGTGCCCCCTTTTCCATAAGGCAAAAGGTTTTATGATTTTCCTTGGGGGGTGGGGAGAATAGGGAATTTATAGGTTAGGCAAATGTGGCATTCTCTTGAAGAAAAAAAAAGTACACTACCCTGCATTTTATAAATAGAATGTGTATGGTTTTATTTGTATGATTTCTTCTCAGGTAAGAATTAGTACATGGCATATTTGGGGTTTTTATGTCTACAGCTATACTTGTTCCAATCGCTTTCATTCCAGAATCTCAGGCACAGTCACCAATTTTTGGAAGGCTTCATAAAGAGTAACAAAGTGTTAAATGTTAAGATTGGGGTGAATGAGGGAGAATTTTTAACTAAAAATAAATGATAAAATGGAAGGAAAAATAAGTAATAGGAAGTGAATGACCTGAAGCATGCAGAGAAAGAGAGAGGTATAAAAATATTCTGATAAAAAACAGATAGAAAAGAAGTGTGACCAAATCATGACAAACAAAGCACCTCTGCAACAGTTTTTGGGTAGTGTATGTTTTGCTTCTAATAGTCTGGTCTATGAATGAGTCAGTTACTTTAATAGGACAGCAGATTATAATGAGAAAAAAGAAAATTTGATTGGAAGCCCTTACTCTGGGGGCTCCTAACTAGAGGGCAGTTGAGGAACCAGGTCACAAAAAGTGTGCTGGAAGACTCCTGGCTTTGCTGCCTACAGATCCCACTGAAGCTGACCTGTGACTCTGTGCCTGGAGCTTGGCAAGACTATGGAAGTGCTGGCTGCAAAAAAGGGAACTGTCTTCTGAGAGGGCTGGTAGGTGTTAAGAGCTGCTCAGCTTCTTGATCAGTGTGTAGGAACTTAGAGATCTTGAGATAATATTTTTAGCAAAACAGGTACTCCATGTATGTGGTTCTAAATATTTCCCCTTCTGTTAAATCAAAACTGTCTAGTCATGATCCTCTCATTAAATTCACAAATCGAAGACATATAGGTGCCAGGTTCAGAAGAAACTGGGTAAGCTCAGCTCAGAACAATTAACACAGCCACTCAGCTCATTAAAATTTCACTTTTCACTTCAGCACACCAGAAACTCCTTGCTGATATTATAGCCCTTTCTGTTCCTTTCAGACCCTTTTACCGACATAGTCAAGCCTATGTATCAATAATCTATTATAAAGAGTCTGAAAAGAGTCTGATACTGATACCACCAGTATCAACATATACTTTGCAATAGGTGCGGTCCAAGGGGATCTTGACAAATTTACATCTGTTTTAAGGATAGATCAGGAAGAATACCAAGCTGATCCACATGTATCTTCTTTCAAAATGTGTCTAATATGGGATGATCAACTGAAGAAAAAATACAATTGAACTCAGAAGCTACATTAGAATGGGCCACAGAAGCAAATAAGAGGTCTAGGATCAATATTTCAGACTCTTCAGCAAATTTAAGCAAAACTAGCTTAGATACTGAATCAAGACAACATCAGTGTGATTATCAAAACATAGATAATCAAAAGTATTCTCCACGTTTGAAGCTCTTGAGTGTGTAGTCAGTTCTAAAATTAAGCATTCTGGATACCATCTGAGCAACATAAATTATAAGTGAGGGGAATGAATGTTAGTTTAGTTTAGTAACCATTTAGACAGAGGTCTGAAAAGCAATCAACATCTAGAGTGCTGGAAAAAGAGTTTTGAATTCTCTAAAAGATGGTAATTTGTAAAATTAGGCCTAGACTTTTTTCCAACACACAGGTTTTGTTGTTTTTTTTTAATTCCAATTTATTTTTACATCAAAGTGGTTGGGGAAAACAACTTCAGGCATGGTAATCCATCAACCCAACTACTTCATATTTGCTGACTGAGATTTTTCAGTAACCGGCTAAGATCTTCTGAAATTTGCTTTGTTTTGCTTTTCAAGTTACTGGAATATATAATGCGTCAACCTTTTTGAAAACAGAAATGTAGATGCCAGGCATACTTGAAAGATGAAAAGGTTCTTAAGGTAAACATAGCATGCATATGTGCTTTTCTCTGGAGATCCTCCTAAACATAAGCTCACACATATGCCTTTATAGCAGCTTTAAAATTGTCTGTGTTTCTGCTCTGTCCTTATGTTTCATGATGAAAAGAGTTCCCATTGGCAGCATATTTCCCATCTGTGTTATCTGGATTTGGCTTAGACAGGATTTTACCTCCAAATCATTTGGGTACAGGCAAGGAAACACCAAGAGATGAGGACATAGAAATAGAAATACTTCCTAGAGTCCCTATACTACAGTGTCTGCAGGGAAATCAGCCTTTGTAACCATGAACTGCAACATGTAAGTAAAGAGTGACAGAGAAATACCTATCTACATGTGTACCTGCCATATGAAAAAAAAAAAAGAATTTTGCAAAAGCTTATTATTTTATAATTCCTTGTTAAACCGAGTAATTTGGAATGTCTGCTCCCAAGCACAGCAGGTTCCCAGCTATTGTGGTTGAAAAAATTGGTAATGTAAGCAGGAAAGCATACTCCCATCACTTTCATTACTGAAAATCATTGTGCTCTTTTCTGAAAAATGGTAGGGAAAAAAAAGTTTTAAAATTATGCTTGTAATGGTTTCGGGCTTCAGCCTGCAAATGCAATCCAGAAAGCTAAATGTAGCAGTAACAGTAGGCAGCTTCCCAGAGGTGAGCACTGGGAATACCTCAGGAAGCAGTAAATACTTCAATAGCAAAACCTTCAAGACAGATGAAAAGTGAGACACGCCCCTAC